>OX451216.1:7011993-7436996 GCA_949628195.1 Phasia obesa
TGAAAATCATAAAAATGCCATAAAGATCTGTTCCAAACAATTTTCTACATTCAATACTGTATTTCCACAGTAACACGTGTCCCGCAGAAATACGTGTTTTGCCCAAAACAGTATTTCGCGTACTTGTTTTGCCATACATTTCTCATTCATCCAAAACACTTTGGCAGTACCTGGATATTGTATAGTGGTTTCAAAAGCATCTAATTTTTTTATTTTGTTGCGTTGTGTAATAGGAAGATATCAGTCAATTTTAGCGAAATTTTATATTTTATTGTTAAAAAAGAAAAAATAAAAAATTTTAAAAGTAAAATGTTTTTGTAAATTGTCTTCGGCAAGTTCTCAAGGACATATAATGGCCAGTGAAAATTGTAATAACTCGAAAACTTAAAGACATGTAGCTTATTGTAAATCTCATTGTGTTTGCCCAGGACCAGGATCCACTTTTTTGCAAAAGGGGAAATAAATAGCGTTAATTTTGCAATTGTCAATTATTTTCGATTTAAACGCTTTTTTTCAGATTTGGGGCCTATGCGCTACGTGTTAACGTTGTCGAATTCGACTAAAATTTTGTGGGTGGAAGTTTCTCATCAAATCTAACAATAATCCGACATGCACCCCTTGAAATTGGAAAATTTATGTTTTTCACACATTTGAAAACCCGCTATAATGCGTATATCAAGCAAAAAACTAAAATTTTGTGAAAATGAGCGAATTCACTAAATTGTGAATAAATTCGAAAAAAATCAATCGATTTTTATGGTCGATATCTCATTTTGTTGCTATTATATGTCGCTATGTGATAAAAAAATGAATCTGGAAGTTTTTTGCCGTTTTCGATTTTTTATGATTTTTTTAAAACGAAAATTTTTGCCATTTTTACGTAAAAAATATATTTTTTTCTTAAGTTTTTTATTATAACTCCGATACTATTGATCCGATTGAAACGCGATATATAGACGAATTAAAGGCTATGCAAATCTTAATTTTTCTGAATTTATTTTAATAATATCGGACTAGTAGTTTTTGAGTTATCATTAATTATTTGAAGAAACGTCTCAAAAAAATTGCAATTTTAAAAAAAAATTTTTTAAAAAAAAATCTATCCATAGAATTTAAAAATTTTACCATTTTTGTACTAAGGTAGCCATGATACATCAAATTTATATAGTAGTTACTCGAGCATATTTTTGCTGTTGCCCTGTGTTATCTATATACATACTTATATAAAAAAAAGTTGCATTGTGTTAGAAATTGATGTTCTCTGGAATGCGTGAACCGATTTTGTTTCTGCAAAGTTTATATGAAAGGTGTCGTCAATACCAAGGTTTTTATGTACGGTCTCTGTATGTGTATTGGTTCATGAGTTATAGCCGGAATAGTTGGCGTGGTACCGCCCATACAAAGTAAAATATTATTATCGCGTTCCTGGCGAATTGCAATAGATAGCTTCTTGAAACTTTGCAAGAGTAGCCTTTGTGCTAAGGCGCATAGTCTGCCAAAATACAGAATGAATTGGGACAGTTGGCGTGGTACCACCCATACAAAGTGAAAAATTATTATTGTGTATTTAGAGAACTATAATAGGTATGGTCTTCAAAGTTGGTACAAGTAAACCCCATACCCATGCGGATACTCTAGAAAAACATAGGCTGAATTGGGACAGTGAGCGTGGTACTCCCATACAAAGTAAAAAATTATTATATTATCCTGTATCTAGATAACTGCAATAGGTGGCGCCTTGGAATTTTGCATCAGTAACCCCCATATTAAGATACATTGTGTAGAGAAACATGCGCTGAATTTGAATGGAGGGCGAGGTACCTCCTATACAAAGTGAAAAATTATTATCGCGTACGTAGAGAACTACATTAGGTATAGTCTTGCAACTTTGCACAAGTAACCCTCATACTAAAGTGCATAGTCTAGCAAAATACAGACTGGATAAGAATACTGGGAGTGGCACATCCCATTAAAAGTAAAAAATTGTTATCGTGTTAATACGTATAGTCTAGCAAAAAACAGGTTGGATGGAAACATTTTTGATTTGAGAATGGCGTGCGTTTTCGCGTTAAAATTTGGTTATACTTTTCTTCCAAGTGTTTACTGTGTTTTTTGTGGATGGGTGTAGCGAAGCGCACCGGGGATAGCTAGTCTTATTATAAAGATTTATTCTTTTTTTGATGATTAAATGATTTAATTTTTAAAAAGAATATTAATATTTTAATACATTATTTATTAGTTTTATTTCAGCCAAACTGGTTTGAACTTAATGTTGCTCTTTGTACTTTATAAGCATTTCTTAAATGCAAATTGTGCGGTCAAAAAACTAAAAAATGATATGCTGATTTTGGTATATTTTAATATCTAATCTTAGTTTTTTGTTAAATCATTTAGCTAATACATACATGGATATATACATATGTACATATTCTTTGCTATAAATATACTTCTGCAAGTGCTTGATGCGAGGGCAATTTCTTAATGTCAAGAATTTTGGCATAAAGATATTCTTTTCGACAAAAAAACGTTCTTTTTCTCAATATTGTCTCTTTTCAGTTCAATACATTTAGTTCGCTACAAATAGTTAGATTTCACAGCGCCCTTAAAATAGACGTTTGTTTGAATTATGATCTCTTCGCTTGACCCAAATCACCCAGTCATATCTTTAAATTCAAACAGGAAATGGATGATATAGCAGTTCGTTGTCAAATTATTCACCCCTATCGCCAATAATTATTCCCATGAAAAAACTACTATCGTGAATGATGCCAATAACAAATTTACTTGTATAAATCATTCACGATAGAAAATCTGGGAGTTTTTTGAAGGGAATAATTATTCGCGATAGGGGTCATTAGTTTTTTTGCCATAGTGGCTACAAAAATGTACATCCGATCATGACTTGATTGCGGCAGCCATCGCGCGAATATTTTTTTATATCTAAATATTTATATCAAATAATCATGTACCCACTCGACTGATATGCCTATAGCCTACAGCCATCTTACCTACTTTCATTCTCCAATCACTTAATAGCATTTCATGGATTTAATCGATTTTTTTTTTGGATGGGGACGTACTTCTTTTGGGTGATCGATCGTTTGTAGTCTTTTGCTCCGGTACGACCACAACGGAACTTAGTAACCAACACGTATCCGTAATATTTATCAAGCCTTTATTCAGTATTATTAACACACTAATTTTGCTTTTTTCTATTTTCGTTACAATTAATGAATTTCTCTGCTAAAAAGTAATAATAACGCAGCTTTCTAAAAATTCGACAGTAGTTCGGTAATAGATAACAGTCAATGGGAGAGGCCTTGCATTAAAAGTTATTCCGCTGGAAATATACAAAAGTCAAGGAATTATTAAACTGCCTTCGTACGTATGTATAAGACTTTGCGTTAAACAAACAATAACTTCTGTATTTCACTAATTTATTTGCAATTTCCACACCCCTTCAATTAAAATTTGAAAATGACAAGTAATTGCCTTTCTACTTAATATTAAAACATGCAAGCAAGTCAAGCTAATAAATTGTCATTCATTGCATAAATAAGCAATAAATATTTACAATAATTTTGTTCTTTAATTAAACATTATCTGTTTAAATTGTACGCAGCAGAACAAAAGTATTTTTTAATAATCGTAACTCGCTATAAAATTCTTATCATAATGTGGTTCAAATAACTTTGTTAAAAAAAATAATAATTTGACAATATTTTAATGGTGAAATATAATATGGCGTGATTAAAGCTGTAAAAAAGCTTCCAATAACAGCGATAAAATAAAAATAATATTTGTTTACTAACTGCCATAACTCCGTTGTTTTTCTTTTTTCTACACATTTTTACGTTTGTTTGTTTTTATCATTATTTTTGTTCATATTTTATTTATTGTATCTTAAATATATGTGAATCATCATTAATATTAAAATCTTGAATAACAATCATATTTAATTTAAAATTTTAATTCTTTTTGGTTGTTTTAATATACGGTTCTCTAATAGGGTTGAGTAGATTTTAACTGATTGGTAATGGCGCTTAGCAAACAGCATAAGGTGTATTTAATTTTTTATATAATAAATATATTAATAAAATATAAACAGAAATGAATCACAAGTTACTGTGCTGAGCAATATGGGAAAGATGGCACCCCTACGCTCATTTTATGTTTGACATGTTAGTTCTTCAAAGTATATACATCATACACATTTAACCTCTCACACAGGAAGAGGCCTAAGTGTAGTTTGACCGTTTTTTTCTAAATTCGGGCAAAATATACGGGAGGATCAAAGCTGAATTCGTGTAGAAAACTTGGCTTTTCTACCCATAAGTCGATTGCAGAAAAAAAACAAAGAGTGCTATATTCGGCCATACCTACTATATTTATCAAATTTTTTTTGTAAAAATTTTTATCGAATTTTTTTTTTGTAAAAATTTTATAGAAAATTTGTTGGAAAAATTTTATAGAAAATCTGTTGTAAAAATTTTATTGAAATTTTAGTGTAAAAATTTTATAGAATTTTTTTTTTTAATTTTATCGAAAATGTTTTGTTAAAATTATATAATTTTTTTTTTAATTTTACGAGTTTTGTTTTGTAAAAATTTTATAGAAAATTTATTGTAAGAATTTTATCGAAAATTTTTTGTAAGAATTTTATTGAAAATTTTTTGTTAATGTTTTATCGAACATTTTTTGTAAAAATATTATCGAACATTTTTTGTAAAAATTTTATCGAAATTTTTTTGTAAAAATTTTATCGATTTTTTTGTGTAAAATTTTTATCGAATTTTTTTTTGTAAAATTTTTGTCGAAAATAATATGCTGAAATTTTTTTTAAAAATTTTATCAAGAATTTTTTGTAAAAATTTTATTTGTAAAGTTAGGACCTTCCTGCAATCTATATCGCGTTAGAAAGGTCAGACTTAAGCACTTTGGGGGGTCATATTGAACCACCAATGTGCCTATTGACTGCTCCTAGTTCCCAGTGGGCCCCTGTGGGTCTACCGACTACCTCTATGTAGATTGGTTTCTATAAAGGCCTAAATACAAATTCTAGCAGAAAAACCCTATCAACATAAAAACAAACAAAAAATCGCCCCTCTCAGGGGGTTATAAATCCCCCGAGATCTGAAAGTTAAAATTTTAAAGCTTGCCACCAAAGTACACGTTAACGTTGCAGTTAACTTTTTAATACTTAATGTACTTATGGGGGCCCATAAGCACATTGGTGTTTTTCAACGATTGAACTGCGATTTGTCATGAATTACTTCGAATTAATTCGAACCATTGGTTGTGATGTTGTTTTTGGCGTTTTTTTAATTCTATTAGTATCATTGTAACGTGAGTTGGTCCGACTCAAATAAAATTTGTTCATAAATAGTATTTGTTGCAGTACATTAAAAATAGCTGGTTGCGATTTTCCAGCCAAATACCCAACAGACAGACGCTTAAAGTGCTTACAGCAATGTGTAGTTGCTAACACTTCAAGCGTAGTTATAAACGACATCTGATTCTAACATTTCGTTAATAAGTGCATTCTTGTCGGAAAACTCTTTACTTAAAATTGATTTTGATTTTGCATTGTAATTTTAATTCAGATAAAAGGTGGAAAATGCAAGCGTACATATCGCACACTAAAACATAAGGAGTCACAACTTAAAATTTAAAAATTTTCCCGAAGGGCAAAAGACAATTTTTGGAGTTCAGACAGTTAGAGATGATAGTGAGGCTAAAGAAATTTTCATAGTCGTTAGATATTGGAATTGTCTGGTTTATGAAAAAAAAAACGATTTTGATAAATTTTGAGTTCTGTGTGCTTATGATTTAGTGCGCGATATGTACATATTGTAAAGACATACATACGTATGTGTATGGATGTATGTACAAATGCATCACATCATTATTGTTTGCATTTGAAGAAGAACAAATACAATTTTTTTGACTCTATACATTAATCTCTGCTAATTGTGGTTTTAATTAAAAAATCAGGGCAATAACATGTTTTTTTTTTTAATAATTTAATTGTTTGATTAAAATTTTAATGTCGTTTTGGACATGTAGACGCTGAGGCTGGCTCGGTTGTAAAGCATTCTGGATATCCAATTTTCAAGCATTTGGAGTCGTTTCTTGGGTAGTGTTTTCTTTTAAAGAAAACACTACCTGTGAAGGTTTTTGGCTTGTCTGCAAAAACACTTAGAGTCTTTGGCGGAATCGAACCTAGAACCCACCAAGGGCACTACCACTGAGTCTATCGAAGCACTTAATGATTCACAATAAGTTGTTCCAATTGGTCCCCTCGGGGCATTTATTTTCATTGTCGGCACATTCTCACGCTTTATTCGGCCATGCCGAATCTTATGTACCCTTCACCATAGTAATGCTAGATATTGTGTTACCCTCTTATGTTGCTTTGAAATTTAATTATATTTTTTTTTATTTTTGTAAAAATTTTTTGGAATGTTTTGTAAAACTTTCTCAGAAATTTTTTGTAAAAATTTTTATAAATTTTTTTTTTGAAATTTTTTTTAAATAAATTTTTTTAAATATTTTTTAATAAATTTTTTGTAAAAGTTTTTTTCGTAAAAATTATTAACTTCTTTTAATCTATATTGCGTTAGAATGGCCACACTAAAGCAAAAAGAACCTAAAAAAATTGTTACTCATATTGACACCCCCCCTCTTATGGTCCTATTGACTGCTCCTGGTTAGCAGTGGACACCCTGTGGGTCTATTGGCTACCTCTATATGTATTGCTTTCTATAAAGGCCTTTAATACAAATCAAAACAGAAAAACCCTAACAACATAAAAATAAGCACAAAATCGGCCCTTGCGGGGGGTTATTGGTTCCCCGAGATCTGTATGCCACTCCTTGCGATCTACCTATCGCGGTCTAATATTTAGTTAACAAAAAAAAGCAAAAGAGAATCATTAAAACCGAAAATAATGAAAAAAAAAATGTGAAAAAATATAGCTGGGAGTGTTTTTTTGCCCACAGCCTTCAAAGGAATGATCGGATGTTGCTGAATTATAATCCCCAAATTTACGAAACTATGCCTGGCAGATTGGTGGGTTTAAATCTTATGTATCTCGAAAATTAAATGACTACCCGAACACGTATTATACTCCTTTCAACTGTGACAAAAGGAAAAATAGATAAAATTAACAGAAAATTTATTTCATATTTGCAAAATGATTTATTTTTTTACACTTGCATTATTTTAATTACCAACAACAAACTAATTTAAATTATATTCTCTTTTTAAGACCAATTCATATTTCCCGCAAAACAACGGTGGAACTGTAACAAAAGAATATGGCGAACCTTCAAAACAGTCGGCTGCTGAGTGTAAGCTGTCACCCGCAGAAGAACATTATCAAAAGACATCTTTCGAAGAGGTACCGCTACACACGGCCTGTTTAACATATTTAGGATTTTATTTACTCATGATATTGGGCTACTTGAATCAACTGCTGTTCGTACCCAAAGTGGCCAAGGAGAAAAACCGTGAAGGCTATGTAACACTCTACGATGCATTTGAAAGTTTCTACTCGCGTTATGTGTATCGCAGAGTTAGAGACTGTTGGAATCGTCCCATATGCAGTGTGCCAGGAGCCGAATTGACACTAAAAGATCGTGTGACGCATGATTATGGCTGGAGTTTTGAATTTACGGGCACCGAGACCAGATGCTTAAATTTAGGTTCTTACAATTATTTGGGTTTTGCTGATAATACTGGGCCTTGTGCTGATAATGCCGAAAGGACAAGTAGAGAAATGGGACTGGCACTTTGCAGTCCACGTGTTGAGCTGGGCAATACTCAGTTGCATGACGATTTGGAAAAGTTAACAGCCCGTTATTTAGGCGTTGAAGATGCTATAGTATTTGGCATGGGCTTTGCCACAAATGCCCTGAATTTACCATCTCTACTATCGCCTGGTTGCTTAGTAGTGAGTGATGAAAAAAATCATGCCTCCATAATATTGGGAATACGTTTGTCGGGTGCCACCACAAAGGTGTTTAAACACAACAACATTAAGGACTTGGAACGAGTGCTGAGGCATAATGTGGTAAATGGAAATTCTAAAAATGGTGGCAAACCATGGAAGAAAATCCTAATAATTGTCGAAGGTGTCTTTAGTATGGAAGGCTCAGTTGTACGACTGCCAGAGATTATTGCTCTGAAAAAGAAGTACAAGGCTTATTTGTATTTAGATGAAGCGCACAGTATTGGTGCGATGGGTCCAAATGGTGGTGGTATTGTTGATTATTTTGGGCTTAATCCAAATGATGTTGATATTCTTATGGGTACATTTACCAAAAGTTTTGGCAGTGCTGGTGGTTATATTGCAGGATCAAAGGTAAGCTTTTATTATTAACATAAAAGTTGTAATAGTTCAAATTTTAAGAATTTCGAAATATAATGTGTTAAATTTTATATCTTTAAAAATCGTGGGTAAAGAGCATCCACCAATCAATAATATAGTACTAGGTATCATTGGTGCGGTTTGCTGCCCCTTCTAAATAAAATAATATAAACGCTTGGAAGAAAAAGTATGGCCATGCTTAAACACGAAAACGCACGTGTTTCCCTTAAAATTTACTTGTGTTGTCACTTGCAGCTACGAGAACAACATGTACACATACATACATATTTGTTTATTGGTGTTAGCAAGAACTTTATAGACGTATAACTCCAAAAGTACTGAACCGATTTAAATAAAATTAAGATTGTGAAGAAAAAGCTTTAAAACCATATAAGTCTTTCCAAAATCGGTGCAGTATTACGGACGTAAAAGGGATTACAAAAAACGTGTTTGCCTATTAATTATATAGATGAAGAAATATTTTGAACCTTTTTGATTTTAAAATTAATTTTAGTTTATCTAGTTTAGACGAATTTGTCTTTTTAACTAACCCGACCTCATCTATGAAGTTGAAATCAGGAGATTGTGTTAGCTAGTCCAAAACACACATCATTTTCGCTACCAGATAACACATGGCTCTCAATTATTACTTTGCTGGATTGTACACCCAGGAACCATGAAATTTATTTCATCTAGGTTGCATTTTTTTTCTTTACTCAAAATGAAGTCATCTCCATCCAAACCCCCAGATTGGGGTTTACATTATTTAATGCATTTGATATGACTTTTTCACATTCTGTTTATTATAAACTTGCTCATGTCGTTTTGACAACAAAAAAATTTATTATAGAATAAAGGAATTTTTCAAAAATTTAAAACTTTATTGAATAAGCCACGATCGCAGAAGATCGTACTTTTAGGTATTACTGACACTGTTAAAAGTTAATGTTAATTTGAATTGAGTAGAAATAGAAAGGGTATCATATCTCCAACATTGATTTTGACCCTTACAGACTAGAGCGTCTATTTAACGCTGTTCATCTATCCTGAATTTTTTGTGAAAAGTGACGAAATTATTGTACCTTTAAAAAAAGGCTAGAGAAGTTAAAAAATTGTTTCAGGCTAAAAATGAATGGCTAAATTTGAAATGTAAAACTTTTTTATTTATTTATGTACATACATATCGCACTTGATCCACAAGAGATCAAGAGAAACAGCAGTTAAATAGCTTAACTTTACATTAAAATAACATAAAATTATTAAAATAAGGGGAAGTGTTTTATGTTTTATACATTTATAACTTTTATTCACTTTCCGATAGATAAATCGAAAGAATCTAAGTTGTAAGAGTTGAAATTTTACGATTTTAAAAGCTCCTTTTGCATAGCAAAATTAGGTTAGTTTTTGTTGAGTCACTTTTGTATATTCAATTTTTAGAAGCGACTAAATGAAGCTCTGTTATTTGTTTTTTTTTTAATAATCTTAAAAAATAGAATTCCACTTTTTGTGAATAGTATATAGTTGGGTGTTCAGCAATACTAAATACCCCTTGAACAAAAAATTGTTACATAAAATATTTCCTTTGTCTTTGTAGAAACTTATCAACTTTTTACGCACAAATAGCCATGCCCATTGTTATGCCTCTGCAATGTCACCGCCAGTAGCTCAACAAATTTACACATCAATGAAAATTATAATGGGTTTAGATGGCACCGACATGGGCCGAAGAAAAATCAATCAACTAGCTCGTAATACGCGATATTTCCGCAAGCGTCTAGCACAAATGGGTGTCATTATTTATGGCCATGAAGATTCACCAGTTGTACCAATGTTGGTATATCTATTCTCCAAAATTGGGTAAGTGTTTGAATGTAGCTTTAAAATAATTATATTTAATATATTTTTACTTGCCCTGCAGAGCTGTTGTACGTACCTTAACTACCCGCCATATAGCTGTTGTAGGTGTTGGCTTTCCCGCCACGCCCATTATGGAGGGCCGCATACGTTATTGTTTATCGGCTGCCCATACCAAAGAACAACTTGACTATGCTCTTGATGTTATCGATGAAATAAGCGATAATTTAGGCTTGAAATATTCTCGTAAAAATCGTGATCCCAATCCCATAGAGTATTGATTTCTAATAAATTGTTCAAACATTATTTGTTAGTTTTTCTTCTTCTAAAATAGATAGTTCACTTTATACACACACAAACACACACTCACACATATGTTAACAAATATATACCCAGCTATATTTAATTGATTTACAAACATTCTTACTAAGAAACGCTAAAACTTTACAATTACCTTTTTATAATAATAATAAAATAAAGTTAAACAAACAAAAATCTACAAATTTTCTGCTTTAAACTCAAATACATATGTAAAAGAGCAAAAACAATATTGAAACGAATTACAAGAATTTTTTAACTTAGTCTAAGAAAAAGATACTACAAAACATACAAAATCAAAAGAGATAAAAAAGTAATTATTATATTTTAAAATTCTTTATTTTTTAGTTTTTAAGCTCCTTTGTATTATTAATTTATATAGTTATTAAAAATAGAAAGGCTTGCTTACCTCGTTTCTCTTTTTTATTATTTTTTTATTTTTCCTTAATGGTATTAAAATATTTAAGAACAAAGTCAATGTTTGTAGAGGCAAACTACTAATTTATTTAAATATATATTTTACATGTTCTTTTTTAAAAGTGTTATAAATATGTGTTATATTTTATCACTAGCATTTATTTTCTCGTTAATCTGTTTTATTGTCAAAAGAAATTTAATTATTTATAGTTTGTGTATAAATAATAATTTGAATGATATAATTTATATTAAATAAAAATCAAATGTATTTAATTAAAAGCATAGTGTGCGATAGTTGACATTATTTAAAAATCGTCAGTTCGACTTCAGTGGCTCGCAACACACTAAATGACGGAAATTCTAAAACAAATAATATAGAATCATTTACTAGGGTAAGAGTTTTAGATAAAACAGGGCCTATTCGGAAATCATCGACACGCACCCCATACCATAACTTGACCAAGACAATGTTTCTTGAATGTTTGAGATTTAATTCCTCGTTGGGCTTTCTCGCCACGTTAACCCTACCATTGGAACCAAAAATATTAAATTTTATTAAAAGAAAAATCCTTAATCAGAAGATAGCTGTGGGCGAACTACTTTTTTTTTTGTGCTCACGTAGGTTTTTTTTCGGGCAATTCTTTCATCATATGAAACTTATGCAAGTGCTCCGTAACAATGTCTCTTTGTTTTGGGGAGCTTAATCTTGGATTATTTTTGGATTTTTGGAGTATCTAACATCTATTCTTGTCAGAAAAAAAAAATTGTTGGGAATGACAGAGAAGTAAAAACAAAAAAGTACGATTAGCAAGAACAAGCCAAATAGGCCATTTTCACTGTGCGACCAAAATTATACATTTTCCATTTCACGTTATTTAATTTTGTTGCCTTTGCGATTGAGTTGACAATCGGCCCTATTCCCGTTGGCGTTTTAATTTTAATAGTCGTTTCTATGTCTTTGCCGTTTTTATCGTCGTTTCGTTCCTAAATTCGTATTCTTGAAATATATTAAAACTTTCTTCATTGTTATCGAAAACAAAAAGAAAAATTAATAAGGTGTGGTAGCAATGCAATTTTTTGAGTTGTTATTTATGAAATTTTTGTAAATTTCTGAAAAGTTTGTTATTTCTTTGTAAGTTTTAACAAAATATGGCGAGAACTGAATTTTATTTTTCAAGTTTAAGTGATGATAATGATATAATGGATATAAATATACACCGGAAGATGCTACGACAGAAAGTTAACATTTTTGCCATCTCACGAAAATCGATTAGTAGCGATCTATCTTCATCATGGTCGGCGAATATCACTACATTTCCTTTCGGGTTAATTTGTTTTTAAAATTGTATTAGTTTTGACACCGCTTCCTCCAATAGGGACAATCGCACCTGTTTATAATAACAACCTTCCCCTTTTGCTCTAGATTCAATTCATTTTTTTTTTTGATTTTTTTTAATAAAAAATCATTTTAATTGATATTTTCTCCTTATTTTAGTTTTACTTACTTTATGCCAACCTTCTCCATCAAGAACTGGAGCACCAAACGGATTTAGTTTCTCGACAATTTCGCTTCAAAAATCACTACATTTTAGGGTTTTATGCCCTTTTGAAAACACAGCATAAGCGGGATGTTTTTTCATTTAAGAAACTAAAATTTCGAACTTACTTAATGTACTTTTTTTTTCTTTTCTTGTAGTCGTTTGCTGACGACAAATAACGAATGTTTTATTGTTGTTTCTATCTTTGTTTCAAAATAGAGAATACCAATATATTTACGACGAGTGTCGTTAACGCCAACGGTAATGCCAAATTGTCGTTTTTATTTCGTTTTCAAACTACAACGCCAACAAGAATAGGGCCGAATATTTTTATTATATACTAGCTGTGCCCGCCACATCGTGGGCGTCCTGACAATATTTTGCTTTGAAAGTATTGCACACCAATTGTAAGACTTACTTTTATAGAGCTTAAGTTATGGTTTATGTATTTACTTTATATAAAGGTACCCATCCCTGGATAAAATACAAAAAATTCTAAAAATTATTGTAAAGGTGTTTAAAATATTTTAATAACAATGTAATTCCACAAAGTAAAAATACAAATTTTATTCATTTGGCGCCATCTGTTGTGCAATTTTGTTTGTCCCACTTTCAAAAATAAAAGGTGGGCAACCGTGTTTAAAACCGAAAATTACAGTACCTTTGAACTGGAAATTGCGTGCTTTCACTGCTTTTTCTCCACTTTCTTTTGGAAATGTGATATTTTTGCGGAAAAAAGTTTCCTACATATATTGGTGAGGTACCTTAGCATCACAAAATTTTGGTAAAATCCATACAGTTGTTTTTACGTGATGCGTGATGTACCTATCGTCACCTGATATTTCTAACCATGTAAAATTTTTTACATTTTTTTTGTAAAATTTTTTTTTAAATTTTATAGAATTTTTTTTAAATTTTAGTAAATTTTTTTTTAAATTTTTTTTAATATTTTTTTGAAATTTTTTACGAAATTTGTTTGAAAATATTTTTGTAAAAATTTTGTTTTTCATTTTTGTAAAAGAAACGTTTTTGTAAAACTCTTTTTTTTTAATTTTTTGTAAATTTTTTGAAAAATGTTTGGAAAATTTTTTTATTTTTTTTTTTAATTTTTTTTAAATGTTTAAAGTTTTTTGTAAAAATTTGTTTCTTCCTGCAATCTATATTGAGTTAGAATGGTGAGACTAAAGCAAAAAAATCAGTCAAGAGCGCGTTAGACTCACACATGTAGGGTTCCGTACTATGTTTAGTACAACTTTAAAAATTCAAGTTGTAATTTTTTCATGTCTCATGAAATTAGGACATAATCGTAATTAACACATCACTTTCGGAACACCCTATTTATTATTGTTTGTTTTATTATTTGTTGCTATAGTGGCCACAGTTATACACATTTTGTGAAAATTTCAAGAGTCTACCTATTATGGTTCAAAACTTATACATGCAAATTACACTACTATGGGAACACCCTTTAATTTTTAGGTTTATTTTTTTTAGACTTGTGTATAAAGCGAACTAAGTTTTAATTACTCTATCGGAACACCCTAAACGTTTTAGTATTTGTTGCTATAGCGTAACAGCTATACATCATCTGTGAAGATTTCAAGAGTCAATTACGGTTCCAGAGATAAAAGACGCTGACAGGCGGACATTGTAGCGAAAACAATAGGAGAAAAACAAACGACATTATAGCTACATGACTACACACACGACCATCGTTGTAGCAGTAGCGAAGTTAGGTTAATTTCTATTTTTGTTTGCGACAATCTTATTTTATTCAACAGAAGAAAATGTCACAAAATTAAATATACAAATTCATTTACAATCAAAAGGTTTTGAGCAAATATATTTATTTGTTTTGATATGATAAAAGTATTTTTTGAAAAAGTAATTTTTTTTATAAGTCAAATATGTTGTTTCTACAATATTTTTATACTTTTGAAGTCTTCAATATAATTCAGTAGCTGACTACACGGCGACGATTGTAGCCAACGTCATTTGTAGTCATGTAGCTGTGTAGCTGCTGTAGTCTATGGCCCCTATTATGAGTTGCATTCGATTTTCGATCTTCGCTGGATAACGAACATCGAAAATCGAATGTCAAATTCGTATTATGAGTTGGTAGCACTGTCGAAAATTTCGTTGCACAACGAAATTTCAATCGAACACAATTTTGCTTGCGAAGGTTTGCGTCAATTTGTAAAACTTATTGAAAATGTAGGTATTTGTGAAATTTTGTTTTTTTTATAAATTTTTTTTTTGTTTTTTATGTAAATTAATTTTATTTTTTATGTAAATTATTTTAATTTCATGCAGGTCCAAGTACAAAACAACAATTGGAAAAGCTCATTTTTCTAATGAAACAAAACCCTCAGCTGCCAAAAGGAATATGCACAAAAGTTTAAGCGGCAAAAAAATGGGAAGAAACCACGTAGGAGCTAAATTGTATGGGGCCACGCGTTAGAACAACAGGAAAATGGTCATATTAATTAATAATTAATTCAATTTTTTCTTTTATAAATAATTAATAAAATATCTATGTATTTGTAGTGCCAGCTGATAAATATGTACTATGGTGAATAATCAAATTGAGTCAAATTCACATAATACCAAATGAAAATTCGTTCGATCAGTATTTTCGACTACAGTCGAAGATCGAAAGTTGCTCATAATAGCCACCTATGTGTTTAATGCTTTACAGTAAACAATTATTTTAATTAAATTTCTTAACAACATTATACTTATGTTCATCACTAGTGCAAGCAAAACGCACTAAGCCTTATTCAAAAGTTCTACACAACTAAAAAAAATAAGACATTGAGAGTTTCGAACAAGAGATGAGGAAACACGGCACTAACTATTATAGAAAGTTCGTTTAACTTTATCAGCTCATTGCGTTTATGATACGCACGGAGCTTTGCTCACTAATAGTATGGTGTGAGTAGGCATGTGTTCAGTAAGCTAGTTTGAGCTCATGTATGATCATTTGCTCATTAGCTTACGAGCTCACCCATTGCAAACCTTCGTAATCTGTAGCCATTATTCAAAAAACTTTATAATTTTTTTAAAGTAATAAAACCTTTCAAACCTCATAATATGTTCTTGATTTCTGTTTCGTTTCAATAAAATCATTTTTTTATTAAAAATACTTTTTTAATAAAAGTCCAATAAAAATAACTTTTCTTTGTGCTTCTTAAGATGTTTCATTTCCGTTCTTCATCGGATGGGCAAAGATAAAAAATTACCATAACCTTGCCATTACGCCAAACACCTGCGCTGCTGTAGCTGAGGGAGCCAAATAAATCAAATAAAAAATTAATAAACGTTAAGCACAATGGGACAGCTCTTCAATATGTCAGTACAACAACAAGCCAATTATAATCATAAAAAGAGGAGTAAAAAAAGGCAAATGTTTTTAATTTGGACATCATGGTGGAAATAATCTTTAAACCAACCACAAAAATATAAAAAACAATAAAAAGGATAAAAAAAGAAAATATCAAAAATGAAGAATAAATTAAGATTGGAAAAAATAAGACTAAAAAAAGGTACTAAAAGTAGCCATGTCCTTGTGCCAGTTTTATTACTGTTTTAATTTCTTTAAGGGTTTTTTGTTCACAAACAACAAGAAGATTTTTTTTTTAAATAAAAATAAACATGACAACAACATAAGGACACTTAAATGACAATTGTTGCCTGAAGACATTTTTTGTTTATTTAACTTTCTCTGGTAAAAAAAAAACAACAACAACGACAACCTCAAGAACACCATCCAAGAGTTGATGAAATGTGTGAAGAAGAGTATTGCGGATTGTATAACTAACAGCAGCATAAGTTTATTTTTAACACTTTATTCTCCTAAAGAGGTTGGTTGGTTGTTTTCTTCGGTACGCTACGGTTCGGTTTTTATTTTTGGGTTTATTTGTTCTTTGTTCTTTAGTTTTTTTAACGGTTCTTCTTTTGCGGTTGTTCAAATTGGGGTTTTTGTTTTATTTTTTGCTGATGACACTCATTGAGTTTGCTATCATTTGTTTAACATTTTATGAGAGAGCAACAAACAACCAAAAAAAAAAAACAAAAAAGGATAGAAAAATACCTAGCCAACGTAAAGTCAAACGTTATAAATAATATGATTTATCCATTCGATATTACGTGCATTTGTCAAAAATTAATTAGGTTTTTTTTTGTAAAATTTTTTGTCAAAAAAAGTCAAAAGCTTTTTAAGAGTGATCTCCATCGCGATCCTAAATATGTTATATATCACTACAAAATTTGCGATCTCTACTTTTATACTGTAAAAAAAACGTTGCGCGTTTTTGCGCCATGTTTTTGCGATTTTTTGAAAATTTTACCTTTTTATGTTTTTTCTTATCTTGGATAGGTAAATACGAGTAAGAAACCCTTGTATATTTGCTTTTTAAAAACTGAAGGTAGATGTTGTTTATTTAAATCATTACATCTAACACTGTTATTAACTGTACAAAAAAACAATTTAAATATCAAAAGAGATATAGACGTAGATGCTTTTTTTTCGGACTATCTACTTTACACGCCAGAATTCGCCTATTTGAGAGCATATTACACCTGTCATATAAACTGACAGTGAAAAAATGGCAAATAAAATCTGATGCGGACAAAGCCATTGTTAACGCTAGGAAAAAAAAATATCCAAGAAAAATTTAGAAGTGAGGGTGTACCGAAAGCTGGATTTGGAAACACCAACGATGGTAACTCTAGCAGAAGATTTTTTTCCAAACCTGAATTAGCTGCAAAAATAACTGGAATTGAGTTTGATTTCATATACCGAATCACGAGTTTGCCGATTATTGCTTAGATACTGCAAAACTTCACTTTACTCTATATGAGTGGCATCCTATGACACCTACAATGCACAAGATTTTAATAACTACATGGTGCAACTGTTATGAAAGAGGCATTGTTGCCTATTAGGCTGTTATGAGAAGAAGCGGCTGAGGCACGAAACAAACACTTCCGGTTTTACAGCCAGAATTTTGCTAGAGAGTTTTCAAGGGTTCAGTGTAACATAGATATTATTCATGGGCTTTTGCTAAGTTCTGACCCACTATTTACTAGACCCACTACAAAAAAAAGGTCATTACATTTTACGAAAGAAGCAATTTCTTTCATGCTTCCACCTGTACTTAACTCTGAAAAGGATTCCGATGCGGAAGAGCTCTTTGAAGAATCAGACGAAGAAGAACCATGGAACTCATCATCATCTTAGTGCAAAGGAGAAGTTGTTTTAAATTGATTAATTGTTATAATTTTAAATAAAATTTATCGTTACAATCATAAATAAGTTATTACTCTGAATAAATTAATTATTTTCAGATAAATAAAATACTATAAAGTAACAACTTACAAAAATATCTTTTTAATAATATTCTTGGAAGGCGGGGATTGGTTAGGCATTGGAAAGCTTGAAAATAAATATTTTTAGGAAATTGGCAAAAAAAAATTTTTTTCACTGGGACGTTTTGGGGGTGGGATTGGAGGAATACCTCCCCCTGCTCATAAAAATAAATTTTGTAGTTTTAATAATTGCATTATTTTTTCAAATAATTTTTTTTAGCGCCCACAAAAGGGGGCGGGGATAAAAATGGTACTTAAGAATCTCTTGAGTCCAACTTTAAGTTTTTAAACATTCTTTGACCTTAAAAGTTGTAATTGCTAAACAAAATGACGGGAAAATAAAAAAAAACTTGCATTTTTCAGAGGTAGGATTAGTTCTTCCAAGGGGAACTTTTTTCTCCTTGATCCAATTTTTCCTATTTTATAGCTTTGGCAGCCTATGACCATAACAGATTTTTCTGCAAAGTTTCATTAACCTAGGGGCACTCAGTACATTTTTAGAGCTAATATAAGCTTAAAAAAATAATGTCCGGCTAGATTGGCAAAATACCCCTATGTGCAGCGTTGCCATATGATTTTCAATAAAAATACTGAGGGTTTTGAAAAAAACCTTATTTTCAAGAAAGAAAGAGATTTATTGTATGGCTGTTTGTTGGGTAATAGGTACATTTTTTTACCAAATAAACTGTTAATTAAATTGTTAATTATTTAAAGGTTGAAACATCCGAACACGGTTATTGAGAAATTCTATGAGAGGAATACACACGAACATATCAAATGTTTATAGATATCTTTGGTACTGTTCTTAATTCCTTGCATCAACACAAATTTACATCCATAGAGGGTGTTTGGGAAAAGATCAGAAAATCAAGTTTTCGTATAGGAAACCATATCAATTTAAATTTTATTTTTATAGCCAATTTTGAAACAAAATTTATGAATCATTGTAAAATTTAATTGAGTGCAAAGCAGAACTTAAAAAAAATAAACAGATTTTTAAAGAAATTTTACAACCCCATAGTAGCAAATATATACATATAATAAAATAGTAACTCATTTTCGTGTTTGTCTGTCTGCTTATTATTTGTGTTCGCATCACGTAAAAACTACTGAATAGATTTTAACAAAATTTTGTGAGGAGATAACTAAGCATCCTGATTTCAATATAGGATACTTTTTTTTCACAAAATATCTTATTTCCAAGGAAAAGTGGAGAAAAAGCAGTGAAAGTTCGCCGATTTTTTTTTACCGATTTAAAGGTACTGCATACTTTAAGGCATCATTTGTTTTTAAAAGCAGTATATATTAAGCAATGTTGCGCACAGATTAAGTAACTCATTTTCTGTCTGTAGTTTACAGAGCTTTACAATAATTTTTAGAATTTCAGATTTTTATATACATTTCAGAATTTTATCCAGGGATGGGTATCTTTATGAAACAGTCTTAAAATTTGGTGTGGATTACTTTCAAAGCAAAATCGAACAAAATATTTTTAGAACGTACACAACGTGCGTGGGCACAGCTAGTTTTATAATAAAATCCAATTTTTCGGAACACAGTTTTTCCGTTTTAGGAATTAGGATGTTAAAATATAAAATATTAAAATAAATATATATAATATTCCCGTTCGTTTAACTATCTTATCTACGTCAGTTTATGATTTTGTAAAGACATCTCAGTCTTTTCAGAAGAGTCAATTAAAATTCTGAATTTTATTTCAAAATTGATTTAATGTGAAATATGCAGATTTAAAGTTAAATAACATTTGAAAAACACAGCTTGAAAAAAAATTGTAATAAATTCTATAATTCATACAATTTCTCATGCCAATTACGTGTATAAGAAGTACATACACCCAATTCTGTTTTACACGGTTTTGATTTAAAACGGTTTGAAAGTAAAAAAACAATTTTTTTTACACGATTTTATTCCATCTAACACGATTCAAAATCTTGTGAGCTTAGATTTTATTTGTAAAATTTAAGTTTTGCGAAATATTTTTATATCAAAAATTTAGAGGAATTCCCTTTTTGTGCATACAAGCATTTTTACTTGTTAGAGCAATTGAAATGTCTTAATATTTTTGGAACTATGAATGCATCTCTACAAGAAGACGATGAAAACTACAAATAAAAAACTATATGACTTAGTAAAATAAAAAATTCTCGTTTTTCACTAATTTTAATAGGTTTTAGAGATAAGGAACCAAACACCTATTTTTGGATGTGATCTATGTCTTTTTTTACACGTTTTTTTTTTATACGGATTTTTCTGGAACCAATCTACCGTGTAAAAACAGAATTAGGTGTACATTTCTTTTTTTTAGTACAACACCACCAGCAAGGATTTTAGCTTGTCTGCAGAAAACACCCAGTGTCTTTGGCGGGAATCAAACCCACAACCCCCAGACTGATAGACTAGAGCGCTACCAATCACACTAACGAGGTACACAATAAGGCAATAATGAATAAGTGCTTAAGTTGACTTAATCAAAATTTAAGTTGGTACTTCAAAGTATCCAAAGTTTCAATTATTTTGTACCATTTTGCAGGAAGTTATGGCAAAATGACTTTTTTCGATGTCTAATCTCATTCGGAGAAAAGGTTAAAAAACTATAAGCTATTTTTCCAAATCATTAAAACTTCTTTCAAAACTTATTAATTGCAACGCCTGCGTATTTTTGGTAGATGTTTTTCCAAAACATATCTTTGACTCCCATATGTCAATTTTAAACATAAGTTAATTAAAAAAAAAAAAATTTAAAGTTTAAAATTACTTTTCTACAAAACTTAACTTAGACTTAAGCAATTCTTCCTTATTGCCACAGATGTATGTATATTTAAGTTGTAGCAGATGCACTAGCCTTGTCTATTAATGAAAATTTTTGTTAGTTTTTATGTAAATATGCTTAATATGTTTATAAACATTATGTGTTTATACACATTATTGCGTATTTTTTCAGATTCACACATAAGGTGTTTATAGACATGTAATTATATCAGAGTCCCAAAATGCTCATTTTAGTTTTTTTATGCTTCTTTTCATACTTGTGTGAGAGACCAGAAAATATTTTGTCATTATTCATTTATTATATATTAAAAGTGAATAAATGGGAAAATATTTCGTTTTTCATGCAAGTGGTCATATATGAGAATTTCCATCTAGTTTAATTTTTCATTTATGAAAAGATCGTATAAAAATGTTTGCATTAAGCATTCACATAATAAAGTGTTTTTTTTGGAAATCTCATTTATGAGAAAAAAATGCTCATAAAAAAAAAAAAAATTAGAATGAGCCAATTCATTGCTAATCACATATGAATAATACGGATATTCTTCGTTTTTAACAGTTCATGTATGTATGCTAAAAAAAAACAAACAGTTACACTCATTCATCTGTGAGCGTAGGCAGGGCATTTTTTGTTGTTAATTTAGGACCGTGAAAAAATATAAAATTTTAGAAATCTCATTTATAAGAAATACCGTAAATGTTGAAATTACCACCTTCTAAGGTGGTAAAATATTAACGTAAAAATAAGAGGGAAGCTTTAGGTAGTGGTAGACTTCGTTCTAACCAACTGATGATTGATGATTGAATGCAGTTTTCTCGTATTCCTTTATCTGAGTTTGGTTGGTTAAATATATGATGCTTACAACTAAACACTACCCAAAGTAGATAGATACGAAGAGGTTTGATGACGGACGTAGGTGTCTAGAAAATGTGCCTTCCGCTCTGCTGTGTCTAAAAATTAAATTTTTCCCAATTTTTCTTTAATATTATCACCTAATTTGTAATTTAATTTATTCTTTCTTAGAGAGAATAAAAAAAAACGATCTAAAGCTTATTTCATCTGGATTTTAATTAGTTTTAGATTGAAATATAATAAAACAATAAATTGATTAAATTATTTATTTAATTAGGAAATAATTTTGTTCTGTTTAATCAAGTATATAATTGAATCAATTAAAAGATTAGTTGAACTTTAACTTTAAACTAATTATAACCTTTAATTGGTTACAATATTTGTTCTATGTGGGATGGCTAAAAAATATTTAAGTATAATTCTGAAATTTATTATACAGAACAGAAGGTATAAAGATATTCTGCAATTATTGATGAAACTAGTTTGACAAAATGTTCAGTAGCTGACATAAGGATCAATATATCACTTTTTCCTATATTTTATATAAATTTTTAAATCAAGTTTGGTTATTTTAACTTTAAAAATAAAGTGTTTTTTTGTACATTCTTTATTTCTTTTTTATTGCAAAACCTCAGAAAACCCAAATAGAAAAAAAAAAACAAAACAACTTTGTTTTAAATATCCTTCGGCTCGAAAACAAAAGTTTGTTTAATGAAATAAAAAATTTAAATCGTTAAAAAGGTATAAAAAGTAAGACACAATACAGACACACATACACTCACATACATACATACACAATTGAAAACACAAAAGCATAAGGTTCAATTTGGGATAAAAGAATTAAGTTGCCAGTGATCTAAAGCGCTCAACGTGGATGATGATGGTATGACCAATGAAGAATTCTGTAAAAAATTAGCACCAAACAATATCTTTGCTTTGGATACTTGCCCCCTAGGGGCATTGAAATTTTCCTTTGTTAACAAAGCAATTCATTCATCCTGTAAAAGACCTCTTTGGTATGGATGATTTTCGAAAAAATTGGAATCCTTATCGAAACGTCCTATTGTGCTGTTAGCAAATGAATAAAGATTTTATTATCATTAACTTTAAACTCCGGCATCGAGGCCTCATGCAAAATTCGCCAAGTTGAAGTCTGCAAAAGACCCAGTTTTTGTTAATGGTATTGAATAGACGACTTCAGGTTCTCCTATACACTTCCGTGTGTCAGCGTGCATTTACTCGGCTAAAATGACATTCTTATTCGGCGACAAGTTTGAAGAACTATTGTGCTGCTATAAAATAGGTTCTACAGACGCAAAGAAAAACATGGTTATAGTATGGTAACAGGAACCACATTATGTTCTCTGTAACAAATTATGGTTGATATGAAAAAATTTTAGTTGTTTGTAACATTACTTTGGTCAGGATAAATAAGTTTTGGTTAAGATATCATCATTAAATGGTTACTATACCCAAAAAATCCAACAATTATTATACAGATTTTGGTATACTTAAAGCCACAATCAAAGTTCTATAAATTTTTTAAAATAATATATTATTTTTAACCATAATATGTTAATAATAAACAAAATATATTCACATGTGATATTTCAGTGTATTTAATCACACTATAATCGTTTAATGTAACCATAATATTATAATGTTTAACATTTGTTTGTAATATGGTTTGACTACAACCATATAATTTAACCATAATATGTTGATCTCAGATTACGGTTACCTCAACCATGTTTTTTCTTTGCGTCTACGTGCAAGGAGAACGTATTTTCAAGGTACAACATTGAAACAAGTTTGGCGGCGAACACATCATCCAAAGGGATGAAACATATTTCATCATAATTCTATATTTTGGATTCAACAAACCCAAAATGTCGTGCGCGAATTTGGGGATGAACTGTTTAAGAAGTGAATATTGCTGATGCTCGATATTAAATGTTATTGATGTAGATGACATTTTTTTTACAGCTCGTAAAGCAATGGCAATTACTAACAAATTTCCTAATCGTGTAATCTCTCATTTCGGTAATCGCAATTGTTGTACTTACCTCCAGATCGTGTGGCTTGAACTCATTGTTGAGCATTTGAAGCTATTAAAAATTAATTAAATATTTACCGCATGTGTTGCTGCACAAGCTAGCAAAAAATATTTTTCTTTGTATTTTTTTCAACTTTAATTCCTGCTCTTTTTTTTGTTAGTATTTTTTTTAGAAACCACAACATAATTTTCCACTTCATAAATTTCGAGGTTTCATTGTGCAGCATAGATACACGCAAACATATACATACATGCAACCCCACACACACACACACAAACACTATCCTCCCACATACATCTTAAAACAAAAGAAACTTTTGTTTATTCCTTTTTATATTTTATTCTGTAAGTACTTCTTTTAGTAGTTTGTAATATTTAAAGCTTAACCGGCAATATTTTCAAGTTGCTTTTATTTTGGTTTGCATTTTCTGTCGTTTCGGCTCAATAGCGCCAAGTAAAAAGGCATGTGTGTTATTTTTTTCTTTTCTTGAAGAAACTAGAAAATAAGAAAAATTAAAAACAAAATATTTTGCTTGCACAAGCTTTTTTATGCCTGCTTCTGTTTTCGTTTAATGTAGACCCTAAATCATTGGCTACAAAAAAATTTCGCTTTCTTTGCCGTTGGCATATTCTAGGCTTTATAGCTTTTATGGTTGTGTTCTTTTCTTTTTTTATCGTATTTATTTTTATTTTATTTTCTTGGGGTTTTTTTCGTGTTAATGTAAAAATTCTTTTATAAAAAAGATTTTGAATGGCGAATAAAGTTTTTTTTTTGCTAATTATTAATAGTCAAGAGCATCTTTGGTGTGATAGTAAAAGACATGTATGGGAATTGTTGATTGTTTTGGAAAATTTTTCAGCTATTTTTATAAATAATTATTTGTTTTTGTGTTAATGCTCAGCAACAAAAATTGAAGTAGTTCGAAATTCATGGATATTTTCATAGTTTCTTTAGCGCTTATTTATTATAATATATTTTTAATTTAAATTCTGAAGTCCTTAAAAAGGCATGCAAGTCTTTAAAATGATGTTTTAAATTAAAACACTTATATTAAAACAATTAAGATTTATTGATGCATCCCCAAGCTAAAATAAGGTTTAAAATTAAAGTTTAATTTTGTTACCAAAAAATATAAATCTAAATCAATATATTAATTAAATATTAGTTAAAATCTTTTATATTTATATCCCTGTTTATGATGAATTAAAAAAATGAATGTGGAGGACCAATGAAAAGTATTCGTTTTAATGACAAGCCATTTTGAAAATATAAACCCAAGCTCGCCAATGACACGCTAATGTTAAAATCAGGCATTTTCCCCTCAATTAAGCCAATTCATTAACAATAGAATGTCGTTTTTGTTGTGTTAACTAAAAAAGAGAAAAAAATTCTATACCCAGCGTATGAGTGATATTATTTTCTCGCATGTATTAATATAATAAGTATACGCACCCATATATAAAGTAAAAAAGTTTTGATTTAAAAACTATTTTTAATATATTTTGTTTTTTTTTTCAAAAAAGCTACAGTAAAAACAATAATGAATAAACGTTCCCATTTATGGTTTAAATTATTAAATATGGTTTTGCCAAGTAAAATGCTGATAGCAAAATTTTATCGAACGCAATTAAATTACTTGCGGTGTGATAATATTTTTTATATGTAAGTATGTATACAAATTACATTAAAAATCCTCTTAAAAAATGGGATGAATAGAATTTAAAGAATTTAATGTTTAACAGATAACTTCTCTCGATTTCTGTTGCACAGAAATAAAAATTTTCACCAATTAAAAGTTTTAATTGGTTTCTGGTGTGTTTTAAACAAATATATATTTGTATCAATAAAAAATTCAGTAGATTTAAAACTAATTACAATATTAAATGGTGCACAATTTTTTTTTCTGTGAGTTTTCTCAGGGATCACTTTATAGGAGTTGTTATTGATGTGATTTCATCAAACGAGTTTATGATTAAGTCATTGGTAATGCAAGGCTTCGTTCTATCTTCTACCATATTTCTTATTTTTAAAATGGTCTAACCTCCAACCCTATATACTCTTTTTCAGATGACACTCGGAACCAAAAATTTCACTAAATACTGTAAAATGGGGTGTAGAATTGAAGAAAAGTAGATTATTATACAGCAAACAAACTTTTTAGACAAATCTACAGACGAATTTCGTAAAAAATATTTTTTTTAAATTCCTTATATTGAAGAAATTTTGTCAATAAGACTATTTCTTCTCGCTATTTAATAGGGTGTAAATATGATAACAAATAAGTTAAATTAACTAAAATTTTTAGTGAATTTTAATATAAAATTTTATTTTTTATAATATCTTTTCATCATTAGATACAAATCAGTAACATAATGGGCTTTTTGGAAATGCATTACTGCGCTGCATCTGATGCGCATGTGTGATTAGTTTGCGATGCCGATGCAAAAGAACTGATGCTGATACTTACTTGACGTGCAAACAAAATTAATTAACATTTGTTTAAATTTTTTAATGCTTAAACAATACAAATTGGGAAGTTAAAAAATTAAATAAAATCTAATCGAACTCTTATTAATGTATAAATAAATGTAACAAAATGTAATGCAACAAAATAAAGTTGATAAAGAACAAATAAAAAACTCACTCATCCATTGCAATTTTTAAGATGCGTGTTTGACGTTTGTTTGCGCATCTATTTCAGTGACGCATTTTAGAACACACGACATTTGCAGTGATGCAAACTGATGCATTTCCGAACGTACTGAGCATCAGATGCAGCGCAGTGATGCATTTCCGAACAAGATCAATCTGAAAACAAAATTATATAAAATTATTGCAAAGTTAGTTTTTTTTAAACTTTAAGAAGAATAAATGATTAAAGCTCTTAGCTGCTGTTGCGGACATTTGATTTGAAATGTTTAAAATAAAAAATATAAATTGAAAAAAATTTTCCATTTTATATTTCAACTCAAATAATGTTTCTGAAGTTAAATTTAACATAATTTCTTCTAGTTTACAGCTCTTTTTTCATTTTTATATATTGGATTTTCTTAAAAAATAAAATAGAAAAACTTAGTAAAATGAACGAAAAGTTTTGTTAAATCAATGGCTTCATTAGTCACATTAAATTTTGATAGGGATGTAAATTTAACTAATTTTATGATTTGTTTTTCTTAGAATGTTTTACTACTATTTTAACTAAATTTTTGTCAATTTAACATAATTTTATTTGAATGTTTATATGTTTTCTCAAGTTTCATTGAAATATGTTTTTAACAAATGAATAAATGATATAATTAGATTATATATAAATAAATCGTAAATATATTTAAATTATTTGAGCTATTTTTGTCGTTAAGGTTCTCTACTATTTTTTTCTCGTTAATATTACCTACGAAATTTGGTTCAGTGCATTATCATTTGCCATTTATATCTTTTTCAATAATATGCCGAACCAGTCCAATAACTTTTTTTTTAAATGCTATAAAAAAACTAGTGAATATTTTCTCAAATTTCTTTTTTTATTTGAAAGTACAATCCCTCCGGTTAATAATGGAAAATGAAAAGGGCTGTCTCGGCTGGCCATGCAGTAGCCTACAAGATCGATCCAATTGTGTGCAGCTGTATTTCACCAATGGCTTCACGAATATTGTCCTTTAAAGCGTCAATTGTCTCTGGCTTTTCGGCGTAACACTTATCTTTAACGGCACCCCGCAAATAATAATACAACAGAGTCAAATCGCAGCTCCGAACTGGCCAAACGACATCAGCTCTGCGGCTGATAATGCGATCTTCAAAAACAGGGCGCAAAACATTCGGCTGTGTAGCACGTAGCGGCGTCTTGTTGAAACCGAATGTTGCCAATATCCTCCGTTTCAATTTTTGTGAACAAAAATTCGTTCAACATGGCCCGATAACGATCGCCATTGACTGTAACAGGTACTCCTTGCTCATTTTCGAAGAAAAATGGCCCAATTATGCCTCTGGACCAAAATCCGCACCAAACAGTGACTCGTTTTGGGTTCATCGGCTTTTCAATGTATGCGGGTTTTCTGTGCCCCAAATGCGTCAATTTTGCTTGTTTACATACCCGCCAAGATCAAAATCAGCTTCATCTCAAAAGATGATTTTTTTTTAGCAAAATCGGCATCTTCTTTAAGTCGATCGCAGACCCACTTAGCAAAGTGAAAATGCATTCACGAAATAAGCACTAGTTGAAAAAAAAAAAAAAAAACGTTAGATGGCTTTACAAAACATGAAAAGTACGCTAAATTATGATCTTGTCACAATTTCTGAATGGATTCGGGCGAACAGACTCGAATCGAATTTTATTCTCGTGAGACTAAATGTAGTAAAAAAATAAAGTAAGAAAATTCTGATTCAGAAGCTTTCAAGTGCCTTGGTTTTTGAAGCGGTTAAAATATACTTCTTTTCATCTGATCTTCTTACTATGCCAGCCTAAAATGGAATATAACTCTCATGTATGGGCCGGCGTCCCAAAGTCTATTTTGGAGTTACTAAATCGTTATCAGGATGGGGCGAACAAGCTCATCGGTGACAGTAGGATAACCAACTATATTTACTTACTGTAGCATTGAAGTTATGTGGGATGTGTATCGCTGTTTTACCGTTACTCCAATGACTTGTTAGCGTACAATACGGTATTTATTAAGAGCACATCCATTCGTGGTCGATTTGACAGTGAATCACACTACGAGTTATAGGGAAAATAATTTTTTTGTCCGAACAGTTCATATGAGCAATAAACTTCTTGCGCATATCTTTCCAACTAATTTCAATATGGGAAAGTTCAAATACTACTCCTTCTATCCTCCTTTCCACAATCAAATTTCTTAACTCCGACACAATGTATTGCATAAGTAAGGGTTGTCCCCTGGGCGCTGGTCCAAATAAAAAACGTAAAATAAAATTTAGTTTAGATTTAAAATTTTCAAACGCTTTAAGAAATATATAAAAGATCTAGTTTTTTTTAAATAATAAGAGGAGTGTTTCTTAAAGGATCTATTTTCCCATGTCCATACGGCTGTAAGACCTTGAAATTATATTATCATTTGTGGTCGTACCATTTTGTTATATGAAGGGACTAATACTAAAACAACCCTAGAAAGTTGTAAAAATTTATTCTAAAAATAGTTATAGTTCAGTTCGAGAATATTTCATTACAAAATTCTGTTCTAATGAATTCTTCCAAAGCAGACTCAAGGTCATTTATTCTGTCTACAATTCAATAGACTTGAAAGAATATTTTTTTTTTACAAATTAATTTCTCACTTTGGATAGTGTTAAGTTGTAACATCATCTATTTATCAAACCAAATTCAGGTAATAGAATTTTTTATTACAAAATTCTGTTCTAATGAATTCTTCCAAAGCAGACTCAAGGTCATTTATTCTGTCTACAACTCAATAGACTTGAAAGATTATTTTTTTTACAAATTAATTCCTCACTTTGGGTAGTGTTAAGTGGTAAACATCATCTATTTATCAAACCAAATTCAGGTAATAGAATTTTTTATTAAATTTAATATTATCAGTCTTTAGTTGCTTAGAACGATGACGAAGTGGTAGCTTTTCTCTCTGCTTATGAGTTTTATTTTTACAACGTAATAATTAAATTGGTATTAAAAAACGTTTACAGATTTATTATTTAAAATATCTACCTTATTTTGTAACTTAATACTTTGTATCCTTAACTGCTTGCTTTTTATTGGTTTAAAAAGATTTTTACTTGTAATAAGACTCCAGGCTTTTTTTCTTATTAAAAGCTAAACTACATGCAGTTACTATTTTTATGTTGATTTAATAACGCACGCACCTTAATGTCTACAAATTATATTTTAATTTGTTTACTTTTTATATTTTTCTCTAACAACTTAATAAAAAATGGATTTAAGATGATCCTTATTTTATCAAACTACTAAGTAGTTTATGCCACTTTTATTTAGTAATTTTTCTTAATATTTTTATTTTTTTTTGTCGTTGATATTCTACCCACTTAATCTAACATGTGTTTCAGTTCACTACTTAAACTCTCATTTGCGTTTAAACTCCAGCAAGGAAACACACACAAATGAATATTACTTACAGCCTTAAGGGAAATTTAAAGCATCAAACTTATTTGTTGTCTTATCTGTTTATACATATATGTGTGTGTTTGCATGTGTGTATGTGTGTGTGATTAGTACTTGCTTGTATATGTAAATCTATGCAAATTATATTCCCACCACACAATCATATATAAACACATTCAAATCAAGCAAATATGTTTGCATAGAGTTTTCCAATTGTGACGGGTATATTTGGCAAAGGGTATAGTTTTTCTTTATGTAACTGAGGTCATTTAGTATTAGTTAATCAATATCAAGTCGGCTGGCTCTTTGAACAATCGTAAACTGTCGAAGAGATGGCTGTTGTTCTGAGCCGCCTAGTTTTGCAAAAATTTAAATGATACGAATGTGATCATGTGAGCATGTGGTTCAATCAACACGACGCTGTATGCCATATGTGGACGTACCGATTTATACCGGTTAATATTTTTCTTGTAGAGTTTCCTTAGAAATAATAGTGAAGGAGAGCAACTAAAGTTGATGACAACTATTTTGGGTGTCTTTTAATCCCCTTTGATGCTCAGTGATTTCTGATTCTGAGTTGTTGATCCCCTTATTCGTTATGAGGCCAACGCAATCATTAACAATTACACAGGGCAACAGCAAAAATATGCTCGAGTAACTACTATATACATTTGATGTATCATGGCTACCTTAGTACAAAAATGGTAAAATTTTTAAATTCTATGGATAGATTTTTTTTTAAAAAATTTTTTTTTAAAATTGCTATTTTTTTGAGACGTTTCTTCAAATAATTAATGATAACTCAAAAACTACTAGTCCAATATTATTAAAATAAATTCAGAAAAATTAAGATTTGCATAGCCTTTAATTCGTCTATATATCGCGTTTCAATCGGATCAATAGTATCGGAGTTATAATAAAAAACTTAAGAAAAAAATATATTTTTTACGTAAAAATGGCAAAAATTTTCGTTTTAAAAAAATCATAAAAAATCGAAAACGGCAAAAAACTTCCAGATTCATTTTTTTTATCGCATAGCGACATATAATAGCAACAAAATGAGATATCGACCATAAAAATCGATTGATTTTTTTTCGAATTTATTCACAATTTAGTGAATTCGCTCATTTTCACAAAATTTTAGTTTTTTGCTTGATATACGCATTATAGCGGGTTTTCAAATGTGTGAAAAACATAAATTTTCCAATTTCAAGGGGTGCATGTCAGATTATTGTTAGATTTGATGAGAAACTTCCACCCTCAAAATTTTAGTCGAATTCGACAACGTTAACACGTAGCGCATAGGCCCCAAATCTGAAAAAAAGCGTTTAAATCGAAAATAATTGACAAATTTTCAGTTTTTGCAAAATTAACGCTATTTATTTCCCCTTTTGCAAAAAAGTGGATCCTGGTCCTTAGGGCAAACACAATGAGATTTACAATAAGCTACATATCTTTTAAATCGGTTAAACAGTTTTCAAGTTACTTGCCGAAGGCAATTGACAAAAAAATGTAACTAAGTCAAATCGATGGAATAGATCGAAAATGCATTTCATTGTTTTATTCATGTATTTTCTTTTATTTTATATTTTATTATTTAAATTTATTACAACATATAAAATAAGGAAATAAATAAATAAATATTATAAACTACAAACTTTGGAATTTTCTTTTATGACATTTTCTATTATTGAATAACGAAGTGTTGCTCTGAATACTCCAGCAAAAATCTGCCATCATGTGTGCATCCCAGCGACCCTGGTATCTTTCCTCCATTGTCCGAATATCTTGGTGAAATCGTTCGCCCTGTTCCTCACTTAAGTCTCCTAGATTTTCAGGAAAACGATCTAAGTGACTGTGAAGGTAAGGTAACTTGATGCTCATGTTGCATCCAAGATTCTGGAAGTGAGTTAACATCTCTTCAACGTGCGCAACATAATCATCATCCTTGTTATTTCCTAAGAAATGTTGAATAACCCATACAAACGAATCCCATGCATTTTTCTCAATTTCTGACATTGAACTGAGAAAATCGGTATCTTTGACCAATTTGCGAATTTGTGGGCCGTCAAATATTCCTGCTCTCAGCTTTTCCATACTCAAACTTTTAAACTTCCTTGAAATATACTGGAAACATTCACCATGTTTGTTAAGTGCTTTAACAAATTGTTTCATCAGACCAAGTTTAATGTGAAGAGGGGGTAATATGATGCGATCTCGGGGCACCAGAGGTACATTTATAACATTCCTCATACCTGGCTCCAGTGTTTCCCTATAAGGCCATTGTTTTCTCTTCCAGTGTTCTGACTTAGCTCTGCTGTCCCATAAACATAAAAAACAAGGGTATTTGGTATAGCCACTTTGTTGACCTAATAGGAAATTTACCATCTTAATATCAACACAAATTACCCAGTTATGTTCATTATACTTTATCTTCTTCATGACCAATGCAATTACAGAGTATTCTTCTTTTACCTTGGTTGAATGTGCGATTGGCAAGGAGTGAAATTTATTTCCATTGTGCAAAAGGACACACTTCAAGCTGCGTTTTGATGAGTCAATAAATAAACGCCATTCGCTTGAATCATATCTATGTAAGCCCATGGCAGTCATCAAACCAGGAATATCCGTGCAGCAGACAAAATCGTCCTCTTCTGCAAAATAGTGAAGTAAGCCTTTTTCTCGGGTACGGTAATAAGAAACTTTAGTTTCCTCCGTTATGAGATTTGATTCCTTCATCCGGGATGCAAGTAATTCCGAAGATGCTTTTGACAATCCAAGTTCTCTTATTACATCATTTAGCTGGTCTTGATTCCATGGTCTCGGTGAGATATTTTTGTGTGGGATGAACTCGTCATTTTCAGATATTGGTAGTTCTGGATCTGAACTTCCTGATTGAGAACACATGCTTGAGGTTGAGTGTCCTTGTGAAGATGAAAGCACTTGACTACAGCTTGGTCCCTGATCCTGTGCATCCATAATTTCCTGTGAATGTAGAACTGCAAGTTGAAACCCATCAGCAGACCTCGTAGGGTAAGACCATCGCAAATGTTTTCCAAAGCCGGTTTTTGTAGTTAAACAAAAATAGCAATTAGATTCATGATTCGTTGTTTCTCTCCATAGCATAGGCTTCGAAATTCCCCAGTGTGGTCTGAAAAGAAAAAAATAAAAAATTTTAAAAGTAAAATGTTTTTGTAAATTGTCTTCGGCAAGTTCTCAAGGACATATAATGGCCAGTGAAAATTGTAATAACTCGAAAACTTAAAGACATGTAGCTTATTGTAAATCTCATTGTGTTTGCCCTAAGGACCAGGATCCACTTTTTTGCAAAAGGGGAAATAAATAGCGTTAATTTTGCAAAAACTGAAAATTTGTCAATTATTTTCGATTTAAACGCTTTTTTTCAGATTTGGGGCCTATGCGCTACGTGTTAACGTTGTCGAATTCGACTAAAATTTTGTGGGTGGAAGTTTCTCATCAAATCTAACAATAATCTGACATGCACCCCTTGAAATTGGAAAATTTATGTTTTTCACACATTTGAAAACCCGCTATAATGCGTATATCAAGCAAAAAACTAAAATTTTGTGAAAATGAGCGAATTCACTAAATTGTGAATAAATTCGAAAAAAATCAATCGATTTTTATGGTCGATATCTCATTTTGTTGCTATTATATGTCGCTATGCGATAAAAAAATGAATCTGGAAGTTTTTTGCCGTTTTCGATTTTTTATGATTTTTTTAAAACGAAAATTTTTGCCATTTTTACGTAAAAAATATATTTTTTTCTTAAGTTTTTTATTATAACTCCGATACTATTGATCCGATTGAAACGCGATATATAGACGAATTAAAGGCTATGCAAATCTTAATTTTTCTGAATTTATTTTAATAATATCGGACAGTAGTTTTTGAGTTATCATTAATTATTTGAAGAAACGTCTCAAAAAAATTGCAATTTTAAAAAAAAAAAATTTAAAAAAAAAATCTATCCATAGAATTTAAAAATTTTACCATTTTTGTACAAAGGTAGTCATGATACATCAAAATTATATAGTGGTTTTAAGAGCACATGAAATTTTTTTTATTTTGTTGTGCTGTGTTATTTTCGGCTTCAGTAATTTCTGGCTTTTGAACAAGAGCCCCCACGCAAATCCCTAAGGGTCTGTGAGCACATACACAATCTCAACGAGAATCTCACAGAGAACAAAACATGTAAAAATTTTAAATCAGTAGCAGCTGACCAGCTAACATACCAGCTAACATACCAGCTTTCAACAAGGTAGTTTTGTGTCACCTTGCTAAATATTTAGCAAACCAATGCATTATCGTTTTAACCACTTTTTTGTTTGGGGGCCTTGGCTTTTGAATAATAGTTTTCAAACAACCAATTTGATATTTTCCATAACATTTATATTGAAAAGGCTAACGACAGCCAGTGCAGGACATTTGCACTCAATGTGCGCTGTCAATTAAACCTTCCAGGAATAGTCTATAAATATTATCTTTTTCGATTTTTGTTATGGTCGGATAATAATGAATTAGTTGTGTTCTGGGACCGACAAAGTAAAGGGTCCTGAAGCTAGCTAGCATCATCGAGTTCTAAACATGCGTATTGGCTTGATCGTCCAGGTTCATATCCCAGCAGCGCTAATCATAAACATATTTTTTTTCTATATACATTAGTTTTTCTATCCTTGCTGTTATATTTCAAAGCCCCCCTCTACTCGAAGGTATTACTCTAAATCACCGGCAAAGTAAAATATTGATAAAATGGCTACAGATTTTCAAAATGAATGTGCCTACTTGACACAGGAGGCGCTGCAACACTGTTATGTAAATAATTTTAATGTGCAATTGCAGAGTTGCCAAAAGAAAAGCTTTACTCTATGTCCTTAATTTACCACCTGTCTATCTCTACTCTATCCTTTTTGAAAGAAAGTACAAATGTTTTTTTATATAGGGGTTACCGAAGCAGACCATTAACTTCAAGGGTCCCTTTTTGATCCCCTCCGTTCCTCAATGACTTCTGGTATAGGACTGGAAATTTACGAACACCTTACTTTCATTGAGTCTCGAGCTGTCACTAGCCTTTTTACTCTGGACTGCAGTGATTTTAGATTGCCGACTGATACATGTTAATGTATCATGGTAATTGCTAACATTTGCCTAAGGCTAAGGTCTCCATAGCATCTTCATTCAATATGTGTCTGCGCGTGGTCCATAGACTTTTTATGTTACCCTATTTCCAGGCACACTCTGCAATTATCGTCATACCTTGATTTTTAACTCGACCAGTTAATACTTGAGACTCCGTGACCTGTCACTATTGCAGTTAACCATTTGTAGGCAGCCAGATTATATCAAAGCTCCTTTTTGGTCTTCCTGCCAACTTGTAGAGAAAAATTCCCGAGTCGTTGGTGACAATCGAACCTACAATGTTACTTCTCTTTAAAATAAAGAAAAGGTATCCGCAGTTAGTTATCAGAGTATTGTGTTGCTTTCTTGTCAAATTGCAGGATATCGAGGGGCTTCAGTTGTCTGGTAATTTTGCAGTCAACTCCAATGGCCCAAATTCTTCAATTATCTTTATCTTTAGTCTAAAGCTGCGAGAGCGCATTCGCATACCCACCGGTTAATGTTTTTTGTCCCAGGGCCAGAGTTGCCACATTTTTTAACTTACAATTTGGCAAAACTTTTTTTTAAAAGAAAAAACTTCACAAAAAATACACCAAATTTCATTTCAATTTTTGTAAATTAAAAATGTAATTAATATTCAATAATTGCCTAAAAAATTTCTCAAGACAACAAATAATCTTGCTAAGGATGCGTACAGAGTGGCCGCTTGTTGCATTTGGGCCACTATTTTTGTGGAGTTTGTACAGGTCATACCGTTTGACATATCAAAATTAAATTTTTTATGTGCCTTTGGTATATGGAGACGAAGAGCTTTTTAGTTTTTGGGCATAATCGGGAGTGGGCATGGGGTAGTTTCCTTACCCGAAATTTTGTGAACGGTCTACAGGTCATACCGTATGACATATAAAAATGAAATTCTTTGGTTTATGGAGATAAAGAGCTGTATAATTTTTGGGCATAATCTGGAAGGAGCAAGGGGTAATTTATTTAACCGAAAATCATTAATTTTTCGATTCGAATATACTATTTATATAAAATATCTGTTTCCATTGGTTATGGTAAAGTTGAGTGTAGGCCAATCCAGTTTTATTTTTTAATGTTTTCCAAACAAGTTGAAATCAGAACAACATAACATAAACAATGTTTTTAGCGCTGAAATACGCTTTGGAACTGTTTTCTTGCACTCAATCAGCTTTGCGCTCTGACCAGCTCCGCGCCCACTATGACGTGCTTATTTGTATTAATTAATATAGTACCAGTTTTCTCGCAATTAGCGTCAGTCGGCTCGGCTCGGCGACAAGCGGCCATTCTGTACGCACCCTAAGGCTCATTATACCCTTCCGTGTGTTATTTCTACAATATTCATTTCCGACCCCATAAAGTATATATATTCTGGATCCTTATACATAGAGAAGTTGATTAAGCGATGTCCGTCTGTCCGTGTTAGTGTGGTTATATCATTTGCCAAGGAACCAGAAGAGATACAAAGAATTTAAGCACACCAATCTGTCAGGCATAGTTTCGAAAATTTTGGTATTGCAATTCAGAAACATCGGATCATTCCTTTGGAGGCTACGGGGCAAAAACCACGCACACCTATATTATTTTTACGTTTTTTTTTAATTTTTTTCGGCTTTAATGATTCTGTTTTGCCTTTTTTTGTCAAATAAATATAAGACTGCGACAGGTAGATCGCAAGGAGTGCATACAGATCTCGGGGGATCAATAACCCCCTGCGAGGAGCGATTTTTGTTTGTTTTTAGATTGGTAGAGTTTTTCTGCTTTGATTTGTATTAAAAACCTTAATAGAAAGCAATACATATAGAGGTAGCCAATGGACCCACAGGGTACCCACTGATAAATAGGAGCAGTTAAAAGGAGCCCCGTGTGTCAATATGAGGAAATTTTTTTTTGTAAGGATTTCTTTTTGCTTTAGTCTGACCATTCTAACTCAATATAGATTTCAGAAAGGTCCTAAATTAAACAAAAAACTTCAATAAAATTAAAAAAAAAAAAAATTAACAAAAAAAATTATAAAAAAAATTTTTACAAAACGCTTTCAAAAAGATATTTTACAGAAAAATAATCGAAAAAAAAATTTTTTAAAAATTTTCCAAAAAATTTTCGATAAAATTTTACAATAAATTTTTACACACAATATTCGAAAAATTAAAACAAAAATTTCAATATTTAAGTTTTTGAAAAAGTTATTTAATTTTATAAAAGCAAAATAAGTATTTCTACAACAATGTTAGAGTTTACGATGTAGCTGTCGGCTTCAATATCATTAATTAACTGACAATACGGCGACAATTGTAACAAACGGAATTTGTTTTCATTTGTCTTCTATTTCTTTAACTCATGAATAATGATTTTTTCTCATACGACTTTATTTAAGTAAAGAGTCAACTATATGGGTAATACTGTACATGTCTGTATAAAATGTCTGTATAAAATAAAATCACCGTGGTGAAGGGTATAAAAGATTCGGCACGGCCGAATATAGCACTTTTACTTATTATTATAACTTGCCAGTAGCTTAAGTTAGAATTTTGTCGTTGCGATAAGTAGTTTTTCGTTATTACAAGTAAGCTAAAAATAACCTTATCTATCACGTATTTTAAAGGCAAGTTATAGTAATTATAGCTATTGGTAAGTTATAAAATTAGACATAAATTTGCGAGAGATCGGATGTGTGCTGAAAGTCAAGCTCTATGTATAAAAAATATAAACAATAATTTTTAAAGTATTGCGTTTGATTAGTTATAGAAACAAGTTATATGACATTGAATTGCTCAGCCATCTGATTTAGAGATTTTATATTTTTTTATTTTAAATTTTAGTCATCTCAATTTGAAACTCCTTTGTAATGCAAAACATTTGTCAAACGCCTAAAAATATGCTACTTTAAGGTTGAGCCTAAAGTTAAAGAAAAAATGGTATAAAAACAAAAAAAAAAAAAAAAAACAAAAAAAAACAAGTAACATAAACATAAAAATTATATTAAAATTTACCCCTTTTCAACACCTCGCTTGATTTTATTTCTTATTTTTCAACATTCATCACATATGAACAAAAATATGTTCGCTTTTCCTCTTATCGTCGCTGCGATAAACAACGACAAAGTGTTGCCATTTTTATTTACAACAAATAAGTAGAAGTAATATTTTATGAATTTAACAAAAATGGGAAAACACCACAAAGCACATGTTGCTGCCTGAAAGTATGCTACTCTTATTGTTAACGTGTGGATGATGAAATACAAACTAGAAACGGAAAATGAAAATGAAGTAAAGTAATTTAGCACTTGGGGTTTTAGGGTTTGTACAAATGTGTGAGTGTGAGAAAACATAAACAAACTTACATGTGTACGCCACTCCACGCCACGTACGTACAGAGGTACTGACACTTTAATTCTTGCATATGATCATCATACAATGTAATTTATCAATTTTATTACCTTTTACCCAAAACTTCCTGGGGAATTGTTGTTTTTTTATGCTTCTGCTTTTTATTTTCTTTATAATTTGCCTTAAAGACATTGCAAGTATGTTGGAACACCTCCAAGCTTTTGTAACATTAAAATTTTAAATCATTAACTTGGAAAAACATTTAGATAAGATTTTGTTTTATTGGAAATTGACTGCGTTTACAAACTTGCAATGATTGTCAGCATCAAATTAGGATAAATATAATAGTTTTAACTACTTTAGAGCAATGAATCAAGAAGGAAAATATCGCTATTTCATGAGGCATATTCTACACAGTGGGGTCGATAGAAAATTAGAATACAAATTCTAAACTTCTGGCCAGATATTTTTTAAATTTAACTCCTCCAAGTTAAATTTTATAATATTTTTTTTCACACGTTTGTACCTAAAGCATTGATCGCACTACAGTGGGCTACATTTGATTTTCTATTTTTTAATATTCTGCTAGAGAAGAAGAAGGAAAAATTTTGCCTATTACACTTGAGTAATTATTAATTTTACGCTTTAGAATTTATCTTTTTTTTGACATTGAATTTTCATTGGCATTATTGGGATTAATTACAAAAATGCCTTCGAAACCTTTGGTCATTTACCAGCCTAAATATTTTAAAAATATTTTATATGGGCGTGGCACTTTCTAAACATTTAAAAAAAGTGAATTATAAGCTAGAGAACTACAATAGTTACGAGTAAACCTAGACTAAAGGACTTTATGGTCACTGAGCTTGATTTCGGCAGGTTACCCTCAGTAAATAATATGGATCAGGGATGATTAGTTGAAATATGGTAAATTATACGACGCACTTGCAGTATGTGGGCACCGGTGCGGGAGTTCAGAGTTACTGGCGGTCTTGAAGGCCGCCAAATTGGTGTCGGAACACATGTTAGAAGGGGAGAAGGTGCCTCTGTACGTCGACAACTTGAAGCGGCGCTTAAAGCCCTGAAAGGACACATTGTCAAATTAAAGTGCTGACGGACAAGTATAGAGTTAGAATGCTTTGGGTTCCAGATCATTGTAATGTTAAGAGCAGGATATTAAAGAGAAGATTAATTCAGAAAGAGTAGAATCAGTAAAGCCACCGATTAGTCACTACTATAGGCTTCTCTCTAACGGGGTAGTAGGAAAAATTAATGAGTCCTGGAAAACTAGGAAGGGTTGAAGAATCTTACGGACAATTTGGCACAGTCTGGGTTTGGCCAGGAAAGTTCTAAGAGTCGTTGCATGTGTGATCACTAGCTGTTGCACTCATACGGCAAGAGCCAGTAGATGGGTACCCGTACATCAGACTTCCGCAGGCAAGTTTTATGGAAGCAATGTTGTGTCATTTAGTTGTCTTGTATCATATTCATTTCATATTCGGCAATTTTGTTCGTTGACATATCCATCATCATCACTACATAAGAGTTGCCAGTGAAAATAGGGATCAGTCTTCTATTTTTTATGGAACCAATCACCAAATGTACGTCGCAACTGATAGACTGACAGGCTTTTAGTCTTGAACAAACTGAATCTTTTATGGATATAAACCAAGATCTCTACGTCAAGTTGTTTATGTGGTGGACGGACAAGTTTTAAGATGCTAACAACGGCGGCGCACTTACAGAAGTAATGGTTTTCTTGGTAAGAAGATGTCTTTGTCTAGGTGATGGCTTAACTATAAATATAATAAAACTGTAACAGCGCCATTACTGTATATGAAATATTTTTTGAAAATTTTGTTGCTTTAGTAATTCGCAATGGAATACAAAACAGCAATTTTTAGAATTTTTGTCTGTCTGTCCGTCTGGTGTGGAATACTTTCAAATCAAAATCGAACAAAATATTGTCAGGATGCCTACGACGTGGCGGGCATAGCTAGTATTTTATTATATAAGTGGTGCGTAATTTGTAAATAATTCGTTGAAAAAACTCTGGGGAGCTCGATTATGTCCACCATGAAATTAACGAAGTTTTCTATAAGTTCGTCGAGCAGACAACACTAAATTTTTTTTAATTATATTTCTACAATTTCAAAGCATTGCTGAATCGTAGTATTATTTGTAATGATTTGCAAAAATTAAAGTTTGATTTACAGTAGTTCCAACAAATTTATAAAAAAACACCCTTTATTTAGATAAATAAAACTGGAGTGGCCTACACTCAACTATACCATACCCAATGGAAACAGATATTTTTATGGATGTATTAGATAAAGAATAAAAGTTCAAGGTATATTCGAATCAAAAAATTAATTTTTTTCGGTTTTGGGTGTTAATTAAACTACCCCTTGCCCCTTCCCGATTATGCCCAAAATGTATAAAGCTCTTCATCTCCATAAACTAAAGGCACATACTTAAATTCATTTTGATGTGTCCTACGGTATGAACTATAGAGCGTTTACAAAATTTGGGGGTAAGAAAACTACCCCTTGCCCTCTCCCGATTATGGCCAAAAACTATACAGCTCTTCATCTCCATATACAAAAGGTACACAAAAAATTTAATTTTGATATGTCAAACGGTATGACCTGTACAAACTCCACAAAAATAGTGGCAGACATCATTGCGAAAATAGTCAAAATGGATTCAGGAGACCTCAAAACGTATAAATCCGTTAAAATCCCGACCTCGAATTTTTTCATGATTACTATACTTTACCTTATACTACATAAAAGTACTGCACATCAGGTTCGACCAAAAATTTCTTAAATCTCCTTCCTTTGCCTCATTCATTTACGTAAACCAAGCAGCACTTTTTTTTAATTTTTGTTGTTTTTATTCCAATGAGTAAACTCAAAAACAGCAACAAAAAGCAATAAACAAAAATTGAAAACAATAAATTCTTGTTAAAGAAAAAGTAGCTAACGATATTTTTAAACATTAAAGTGGGTTTTCTTTCTGACGCTTTTATTTTATTGTTTTTATTTCCTCGATACATCTTTACAAGCGGAAGTTTAAATGTCATTTGATGCGTCTTTTAATAGGCCATTAAAATGATTCAAGATGTGAAACAGTAACGTTTCTTAAAATAAAAAGCTAAGAGTAATAAAACAAGGAGTCGTGGGATCGATGTAGACAACCTGTAATAAAACGAATTTAAAAATTTTTTTATGAAACATTTTCATGATTTAAGTATTTGACACCAAAACAAAGATTTCCTAACACGCCCTCTCCTCTTTGCATGAATACTCTATAACATGTATCCTGAAGTGGAGTAAGGTACATACATAGGTGCATAGAGATATTTAAACGGTTTGATACCTTAAAGAAGTTTAAAAAGAAAAGAAAATTTAATCTGTACATATAATAAAAAAGTAACTCATTTCCTATCTGTCTGTCTGACTGTCTTTCTTTTTTTGTGTTCGCATGACGTAAAAACTACTGGATGGATTTTAGCAAAATTTTGTGAGGAAGAACCTTAGTATCCTGATCCCAATATAGGATACTTTTTTTCCCCAAAAATATCTTATTTTCAAGAAAAAGTGGAGAAAAAGCAGTGAAAGTACACCGATTTTTTTACCGATTTAAAGGTACTGCATACTTTAAGGCATATTTTATTTATGAAAGCAGAATATTTAAAGCAATATTGCGCAACAGATGACGCTGTTTTAAAATAATGAGTAACTCATTTCCTGTCTGTCTTTTATAGAGCCTTACAATAATTTTTAGAATTTTATATAAATTTTTGAATTTTATCCAGGGATGGCTATCTTTACATAAAGAATTTTATTTATTTATTTAATTATTTATTAATGGTTATACAAATGAATTTATATACGAGTATGAGCATCTAGGCCTTCAACTCTGGTTTAAATTCATCTTTTACAAATTTAACATTAATTAATTAGTTAATATTAACAATTTTAGATTTTTTTTTTTAAAAAGTAAAAATTTTGTAAACCATATTGCATGATGATAAACAAAGTAATGAACTAGGAATGGTGGAATCAAAAATTTCAAATCTCTCTTGCGTAAATAGCTGACAAATGTCCAATATGCAATCAACAGTTTGTGTGGCATTACAACTACTGCATATAGGTTTGTCTTCTCTTTATATAAAGTAAATATGTGGATTGCTTTCAAAGCAAAAGCGAACAAAATATTGTCAGGACGCATACAACGCGTGTGGGCACAGCTAGTAAATAATAAAAGCAAATGCTGCTTTTTTCTTAATGTTTTTAATTTTATTATCCAAACGATTTAAATTATAACACGAGTACTTAATGTTGTCAATTCTCAAGGTAAATTTCATATATTTTATTCCGGATTTTTTATTTTTTTTTTGGTAAAGCAAAAAATTCTTTGTAAAATATTTAGACTACTGGCTTTGCTGTTTTTTTTTTGTAACAAAAAGCCCTCAGGAATTTAATCGCGTAATAAAATTTATTAAATTTGTAATATAATTTTGTAAACATCATTTTAATTTAAAAGCTGAGATATTTTTTGGAGCATAATAAGTGTTATAAATGTTTAAATTCAGAATTTTGGGATTTTAAAATTTATAAAAATAATCTCTGATTAAGAGATAAAATATAACCAAGTAGAGAAACTGGGTAGTTTGGAATAAACACTGGCGTAAAAGGACATATTTCTAGAGGGTCAAAACCCTTTTTATTGAAAAATAATGTTGTGAAAATAAATATTTAGTACAATTTTTAAAAATTCTGGGTTGGGGCAACATCAAGTTTAGAGGAGACATTGCACCCCCCAGAATGGCCTTTCTACGCCAATGGAACTAAGTACGAAGTGGTAAATTGTTACAATCCAGCCTTTTTAGAGCTCCGTACCCAAAGGGTAAAAACTAACCTTTATTTCACTATATGCCTCGGTTAAAGAGCTAACGGTAACTGGGAGTGAAGCAGCAGATTTACTAGCAAAAAAAGAATCTGCTGTGAATTTCTGTGGATCAGAACCCATAGTAGCACTGGGTAATGGTCTAATACGAGCAAATGTCTTTCAATGGCTAAACTCATTAAACCTGAAAGGGTGGAGGGAGGCTACTATAGGTAGGCATGCTCGAATGGTGCTCAAAGAGCTACGTGGGAGAATGGCCAGGAAGGTGCAACTATATAGCAGAAACCTTAAGCTGGATAATTGCGTTAGTGACAGGTCACTGAAAACTATAAATACTACTTAGCCAAGTTCAAAATCGAAGAAAATTATACTTGCAGACTGTGCCTAGAAGAGGCTAAGCCGATAGCAAAAATTGTATGTGAAAGAGCAGCCCTGGCTAGCATAAGGTTTAAAACCATAAACTTGTTAAATGTAGATGCCATGGAGATCAAAGCCTTAGACAAATGCTAGCAATTACTGGAGACTTCGTGATGAGAACAAAGGCCGAAAGTTACCAGCCGACAGTCTAAATAAATAAATAAATAAAGGCAAGAATAAAAACTAGCGGTAGCACGTGAGTCACTGAAAATAAGATTGTCAAAATTACAAATCGGTTGCCTTTAGTCATTCCCTCTATTTTTGTCAACCAGAATAATGGTTCAAAATTTCACGAAATATTGTTAAAAAACTTTTTATTTGTTTCACTGTACAATGAGTACATACAACACCTCTTAATGCCAGCAATTGATTTCATTTCAATTTACAGTTTAAAAATAATTTTAAATTTAAATAAGAACTAAAAAAAAATTATAACTCAAATGCGACATAACAAAGTAACATTTTTTGGTTTAATTTATTTTAATCGGAAAAATTACAACAATTGTTTAGCCCGAACTTATCTTTGTGCTAAATAATTGTCGAAAAATAAATAAAAAGAACAGCAGCTAAAACAATTTCCTTAAATATTCTCTTTTTAGCAATGACAACAATTTAATTTGATGAAAAAGACTTATTGCATAATGGGTTTCTTTTCACTGCTTTTCGCTTCAAAAACATTTTTGGCAAAGAAGGACGAAAATAAAATAACTTTAAGGAATTTGTGTGTTGTCTGTCTTATAAAATAAGATTTTAAACGCGGATGCAATTTGCTGAAAGTGTAGTGGAAGTCAATGTATAAAATAATTATTCTTTTATATTTATAATTTAAGCACAAATAAATTGTTTGGCTGTTAGATGGTTAGAAAATTCCAATTAATTTCTGCACTTTTGTGTCACAGTCTTATGAAAATGAAACAAAATAATTTTGTAGCTTAAAAAGTGTCAAAAGAAATCAAGAACTTAAAAACTCGAAAGACTTATTTTATGGAAATGCAGAAAATAAAATCCAATGTTCGTTGCCAAAAAAAGCTAGAATGTAAATTTTTTTTTACAAATATTTGGCATCAACGTCTTTATCTTTTTGAGCAAATATTCCAAGTCACAAAATGAAATAAAATAAAATAAGTGAAAAATAAAAAAAACTTGAAATAATTGTTAAGCATTTTGATCTATACATATAATCAAATAGTAACTTATTTCCTGTCTGTCTGCTTGTCTTTATTTTTTTGTGTTCGCATCACGTAAAAACAACTGGATGGATTTTACCAAAATTTTGTGAGAAGGTACCTTAGTGTCCTCGTCCCAATATAGAATACTTTTTTTTTTTCGCAAAAATATCTTATTTGCAAGAGAATGTGGAGTAAAAGCAGTGAAAGTTCGCCGATTTTTTTAACGATTAGATACTGCATACTTTAAGGCTTCTTTTATTTTTAAAAGCAGTATATTTTAAGCAATGTTGCGCAACAGATGGCGCTGCTTTAAAAAAATGTGTAACGCATTTTCTGTCTGTCTTTTACAGAGCTTCACAATAAGTTTTAGAATTTCAGAATTTTATATAAATTTTAGAATTTTGTCCACGGATGGGTACCTTTATATAAAGTAAATATGTGAGAGTCTTGAAATTTTATGTAGATTACTTTCAAAGAAATCGAATAAAATCTTGTCAGGACGCACACAACGTGTGTGGGCACAGCTAGTTTTAAATAAAAGCTTAATGGTCTGACATTTTGTTGAACAAAAAAAGAGAATACAAACACATTAAACTATGGCGTATGTAAAGAAGAAAAAAATCATTGCTGAGTAATTCTCAGTAAAGTCGACCAATTTATATGGTTCGCGCCAGCAGTTTAGCCAGCAGCTAAACAACTAATTTCTTAGCAGTAGTTTTACATTCAGTGCATAAAAGTAATTCAGCTCATAAATACTTTACACTGATGCCCTCATCATCCTATTAGAAGGCACATTTTAAATAAATCGTTTTCAAAAAGGGTAATTTTTACCTTTAAAATACTTTTTTTTATAACTTTTTTTTTTAAATTCTTTAACAAAAAGATACCTTTTATATAAATAAATTTAAAAAAAGTCATAAATTTTTTTAAAGTACCTTTACAAAAACTACAATTTCAATAAAGTACCTTTACAAAAACTACAATTTCAATAAAGTCCCTTTTAAAAAACATTTCAATAAAGTACCCTTTGAAACACCTTTTTTAAAAGAGCAGCTTTTTTAATTGAAGGTTTTTATAGCACCTTTCAAAAAAAGTGTACTTTTTTGCAACTTAGTGTCTTTTTAAATCGGTCTTTTACTTAGGGATGTAGTCAAAATCGCTTCAGAGACAATAAAACAGAAAATAAAAAATATTTGTTTTAAAGTTGTATTTGTTAAATAAGTACCATTTTTCAAAATTTATTGGTTAAAAAACAAGTTTTTCGAAAAATACCTCTTAACGAAATTATTTTTTAGCAATGGACCTTTTTTAAAACAGGATTTTAAAAAAACTTAAAAAAAAAATTAGTGTCATATTTAAAAATTCAATTAAAAGCAATTTTAGAAAAAGGTACTTAAATCTAAAAGGTATTTTTTTTCTAAAAGAAAAAGTACTTTTTTCTAAAAAGTACTATTTTCTAAAATTTTTTTTTTAAATTCATCATTCTTTAAAATTACTTTTTAAATAAATATTTAAAATAACAAAAATAAGCTGTTGTTTAAAAAATACCTTTTGAAAAATGTACCTTTTAAAAGGGCACTTTTTCACAAAGAGGTATCTTTTCAAAAGGTCAATTTTTAAAGTTACCATCTTAAATACATTATAGAAAAAAATCACCTTTACAAAAGTACCTTTGCAAAACCAATCTTTTCAACAGCTACCAGTATATTTTCAGAAAAGTACTTTTTAACAAATAAACTTTTTAAAAAAGTGTATTTCTTTAAAGTACTTTGTAAAATACGATTTTTCAAATAGCGTCATTTTGAATGTGAACGCCATAGTGTATCTAAGCCTTAGAAAATTGCTAGCACACAGTTACTACAGTTTCCATGATGAGCAAGAAGGACGACACTTACCAACCGATAGTCTGAAATCACTACAGTCAAAAGTAAGTTTAGTATATGCATGAGACTCAACGAAAGTAAGGTAGTAAATTACAAATTTGGTAAATAACAAATCGACTTTCGGAATCATTGAGTACCGAAGGGGGTTTTAAGGGGACTATTAAGTTGGACTGCTTCGTTATCCCCTTTACAAATAAATTAAAAAAATAAAAAATGTGTTTAAAAAAACTTCAAAATTTTAGTTTTTTTAAATAATTGTTTTAAAAGAAAAATACACGTTTCAAAATCAAATATTTTTACGAAAATTAAAACAAAACTTATTTTTCAAAATGTTTTATTTAATTTTTATTAGTTTTTAAATTTTTTGAAAAAAAAAATTATTTTTTACTTACATTTTTCAAAATATGTTTTACAAAGGCTATTAAAGGCTGTTTCACACCATAATACAAAATTTGAAAAAAATGCAACCCTGATTTAATCGCTGTTTGATTTTTTTCAAAAACCAATAACAACTCATTTTGTCAGAGTTTAATTTTCCTTAAAAGTATTATAGCGTGAAAAGGCCTTAAAGAGTACCTTGAAAAATTATCTAAAGTTTTCCCTGTTTAAAAACGAACCTTAAGTTTTTACCAGTCTTAGCGACATTTTCGAAAATTTTATTTTTAAACACCAGCGGAAATGGTGTAATCTAAAGATCTTTTTTTTATTAGAAATCAGTTTAAAACTTTTATGAATAAATATCTAAGAAATTATATAACAAAACAAAAAAGAAAAGAAACAATTTAATAAAGAAATGTGGGAATAAAGAAAAAAAGAGTCAAGAAGAGAATTAAATCCCTTTTATGGTGAAATTCAAATTAACTTTTCATCTTATTTTAACAGCTTCTTAAGACGCTTTACAGTATCCGCCATTAATGTTGTCACTCAGTCTGTGATTTCAACTGGTACGAGTGTGTATGTGTAAGTAGTTTATATGAGGGTGGCCTATACTTGGAAGTATGCAAATGTAAGTGTGTCTGTGTGTGAGTGTTAAGTTCTAATTTGTTTGTCCTTTTGACGAAACGACAAAACGATTTAATTTAAGACATAATGAGGAGCCCCCAATATTTGTAGAGAAGAAAACAAACAAACAAACACAAACTCAAAAGTTGTGCAAATGAAAAACTCAATGGCGTTTAAGAGGTTCATGATGATGACATTTAATACTGTCATTTCCTCACAGACTACGAAATAATAAAAACAAACAAAGAGACAGACAAGCCAGGCGGATAGACAGACAGCCATGTAATCTTTGCCAAAGTGTAAAATTAATTGATTTGTGTTCGCTTTGAAGACGCAGAAGAGAATGCTGATGAAATCGAAAAAATCACAAAGAAAAAAAAAAATACAAATAAAATGCAGGATCCAAAGAAAAACAAAATTAGTTTGAAAATTAAATTAAACAGAGCGTGTCTAAGATTTTATGTTCAAGATTTTTTACGACCTCCCATAAATATTGATGCAATTTTCAATAAATTCCTTTTATAATTTGTTCATTTTGTTGTTGTTCTTATTTTATTTTTAGCGTAAAAAAAGTTGTTGAATTAATTTTACAAAAAGTTGTGGCAAAATACGCGCTCCTTAGAGCAATGGATTGTAATGCCTGAGGAGGGGTTAAGGGAAATGTCAGATTGCTTGCTATAAATTCACTAAAGAAAACTACACAGAAGTGTAAAGCGTTTATTTTTCAAATCTATCTGTAAGCAATTTCCTCTTTTAATTTTCTTGTATAAAATATTTATTTTTCATATTCTTTTTTTTTCTTTCCATATTTTTTTTTTGTACAAACTTTGTTTATTAAAACGTTGCATGTATAGTTTTTGTAAATCCCGCTTAACATGCTTAAGGAATTTCGTTTAGTATGTATCACCGAATAATCGTAAGTAGTTGTATAGTAAACATTCGGTTGAAAAGATTTTTTTGAATTTGAGCAGCATAGCGGCCATGCACTTTGCCGAAATTAATAAAAATTATTAAAAATGGAAGCGATGGAGGGTAGAAGAAAAAGTATTTGTGGGAAGTCGAATTGAAATTTAGAAATTTGAAAACGACAGCAGAGACTTATGAAGGCAGATTATTCTCCATACGAAAATGAGTTCTCCCAGTAATACGTTTTTTGATTCACTTAATAGAGAGCTTGTCTTATGAAAAAAGAGGGATAATGGGAATGATTATCATGTTTTATGACAATACATGTCATTGTAGAAGCAATAAAATAGTGAAAGAAAAACTAAAAAATTATTTTCTTTGCATGGGATCTCTATTTTTTTCTGCAGCTTAAAAAGATAAAACACTACCTGCGAAGCTTTTCAAGCTTGTCTGCAGAAAACATCCAGATTCTTTTAGAGGATTCGAACCCGCAACCCCCAGACTGAAAGATAAGCGATTTACCAAGCAGTTAATCTTAAGGAACACCAAAAGTTCAATTGATAGCTGGCCCTAAACATTGTGTTACTATCCTTAATTTCTTTCTTTCTGATGTCTCGGTGGGCTACAAGGCAGTGTGCTAGTCTATCAGTTCGGGGTTGTGGGTTTGATTCCCACCAAAGATACTAGAATTTTTCACTGCAAGTTGGCAGGGAGACCAAAAAGGAGCTTGGATATGATCTGGGTAACTACAAATAATTAACTGCGTTAGTGACAGTGTCAAGTTTTATCTGACCGAGTTAAAATTCGAGGTAAGACGATACTTGCAGAAGACTGTGTCTGGATGTAGGCTAACATAAAAAGTCTATGGACCACGCGCAGACACATATTGAATGAAGATGCTGTGGAGACCTTACCCTTAAGCAAATATTAGCAAATACCATAGACTCTGTGATGAGGAACAATGCCGACATGTCGCCAGAAATCACTACTGTTGAGAGCACAAGACTCAATGCAAGTAAGGTATTCTTAAATTTCCATTTGGATACCAGAAAACATTGAGGAACGAAGCAGGTCGAAAAGGGACTTATAAAGTTAATAGTCTGCTTTGGTGTCCCCCTTACAAAAAAAAAAAAATATCCCTAATTTCTGGTAACCTGGTGACTATATCAACAAAAAAAAAAAAAAAATAGTTGCTAAATTTCAGGACATTCCACAGGGATGTTGGTTCGATTTGTTTTCAAGTGGGCTAGAGAACTTTCAAGCCGAATATTGTTTTCTTTAAATTGTAGTACAGAATACCTGATTGTTTTTAACAACATTAAGATTAAGGGAACAAAAAGGGTCAAATATTTTTTGAAATAAAAATCGTGAAAGGTGCGACACAGAAAACTTACTTTAATTCTTCAGAAGGATCATTGGATGAAGTTGGGGACTAAACTCAAGAGCAACTGTCGAATCTACACGGCATTAGTTTTTCCCATATATGGGCTAATCGTTTGGCGAAGTGCTTCAGAGAAGCACTACATCTTTGATAGGTACCAAGACTTATCCACTATGTATACCAGTGTACTTGCCACTACACATGCGAATATTTAATGGGCGTATAATATACCGATCAAATCTAGAGGATACATTTTTATACAGATGTCTACATAATGGAAGAGAAATTTACTGGAATAAACTAAATCTTTTAATATTTTAAGTAACTTCTGTGCACTGTAGAGTTTTGCCATCAAAGGTTCAAACAATAAAGCAGGTAACGGATTTGAAAACCACCGTAAACACATACTTTGACCAATGAATAGTCTTACAGTCTTGTGTTCTATTCAAGAACAACCTTGTTGTGCCATAAATCGCAAAATTAAATGGCTGAGTAGTGATAATACATCGAAATAAAAGGAAGAGCTGCCTGACTTGGTACTACCACATGGATACAAATGATCGTAAAATTCATAGATATGTGGCTTTTATTCAGTCTTAGACTTTGATCTAAAATCCAGAAGAAGTAAAAGACAAATGTGACTTCGGTAAAAAGTGGGCAGCACTCTCCCTTTAATTTTGATAACTAGTAAGGTTTCTGTCTTTACTAGACAATGCCAATGGTTGATATGATTAAAATAAAAAAAAAAAATTTATATATATTCTTTCAATTTGGAGAGAATAGGACGAACTTAAGCCTGATATTCAATTTTTTTTCTGCATGCCCGAATACTGTATGTACTCGGTTAAACTAGGAACCCGGTAGTATTTTTATCTTTTTACTTTATTTAAAAATTTATATTTGATACTGCATCTTGTAGATACTCTCAGCTTCTCAGTCTTCTTTTTAGTTTTTAAGTTAATAGTTTTTGCGAAAATAATATCCGTTTTTGTTTTTTTGTTGTTGTTGTAACTTTGCTTAGTAATTCCTGTACACTGTTCCTGTGCTCTCTCCTTCACTAACGCTTCATGATCTAGTTTTTCTCCTTTATACCTTAAAGTTTACCTTTGATTTTGCTAAAGATGAAAGTGCAAAAAAAAAAAAAAAATAAAAGCAGTTGTTGTTGTTTTAGTTTATAATAAGCAGCATGCTGATGCATGTTGTTTATTTTGATGAGCTTTAAAGCATTTTTACTTTACGTGTAAAGTTGTTCTTTTTGTTATTCATTTTCTTATAAATAAAAATAAAAATAAAACTCAAATTCATATTTTCTCTACTGCAAAGCAACAACAACAATAAAAACAAGTTGTAGTTTGTTTTAACAATTTATTATGAAATATTTATATGCGAACACTTTCTTCAAGGGTTGAATGTATTTGAAAGTAATAAATATTTAAATCAAATTTATTGCAATTCAATCTTGATACTCGTAATGAAACTAAAAAATAAAAACAGAAGAAAATAGTTTCTATGGAAAAATGTAATTTAGTTTAAATCAGCAAAAATATTTGCTGATTTGATTGGGATTAAAACGATATTGGAATTTTATACTTTTTTATTTAATATTTTACTTTATACACTCTAGATCAGATGTTTAGAAGGATATTAATTTCTTTCTAAATGTTTTGTTGAAAGCTAAAATTTTATTAATAGTGGAACCGAGGTTTTTAGTGATGACAAAAATTTAACTTCAATGGCAGATGGCTACAATTATTATATTCACGAGCAACTTATATGATTCTGTTGCAATCAGTTTTACCCAAAGTTAATGATAGTATAATGATAGTGCGGTTTTAGCTGAGTCCGCCCAAGGTCCCTGATAAATAAACTACTATGCTTCTTGTTGGGTGTAGACTTATGTTTTATTTATTATGCAGAATGTTGCTTCTAGCCGGAGCGCTGTTCTCTGCTAGCCTCTAGCTTCTAGCATTTGGTTCTGTCCCGAATTTTATTCAAGGGATTGCTTTCTAGGTATGAGCCTCCGGAATAGGGCCAGTACTCTAACACTCCTTCCTCACAAAAGGTAAATTTTGTGTAATACCTATTGCTTTTCCTTGAACTTGTCAACACTAGTTTAATTATAACTAATCTACATTTACATCTATCGCTGCTCCTTAAAATAAAATATTATCTTCTTACCGACCTTTGTTTAACTTGTTCACGTTCACATCTTGCGATCAACTTAATGGATTCCGAATTTAAAATAATAATTAATATAAAATGCCAGAGTTGTAAAAGAATTTATTTATTCAAACTAAAATGCTCGTTTTCTAGAAAAGGGTCCTCGAATACTGCTTAAAACTTTGTTTTTGGTTATTGACATTTTTGTACTCTTACGAGAGTTTTATAAAATTTTAGCAGTCGAAAAAAAAATTATAAAGAGATCTACTACTATAAGCAGACATTTAAGTGGTTCTAATCATTTGACCCAGTGGGTGCTTATTCAAACTGTTAATTTATTTATATAGAAAAAAACATATTTTGGGTATACTAACTAGGTATAAAGGTATATAAAATTCGGTGCAGCCTTTCACTTGGTTAGCAAATCATTTGAACATTTTAAGATCGTTTTCTACTTGAAGTTATCAAAAATATTTTTACACAAATCATACACTCAAAACTCACTTATCATACACTTAACATATTTTGACTGCAACATGTACGCTCACATAAGAAAACAAAAACAAAAAAAAAAAAAAAAACTAAGATGAAAAGAAAAAATATATGGATACGAAAATAGTTTATGTGGCCACTTGAATAAATAACGAGAATCATACAAAAATATGCAACTTAAGTTTTTATTTGTAAAACAAAGAAAATGAAAATGTTGAAGAAGAAAAATAAAAATAAAAAGAAGAAGAGATGGAAGTGAAAAAATAATAAGAAAATGCCTTTTAGCTAAAGAAAACTATAACTAACACTAACATGTATGCATACATATAAAAAGAGTATAAATACATAAAAATACATACTTATGTACGTACAAATATATTCACATTAGTACATAGATATGTAGTGACACTAATGGCACCATAAATAAGGATTTTAATTTTTTAATTTTTTTAGTGCACGTGCACGTGCTGTGTAAATGTCTTATATAATTATTAATATAGAGAAATATCGCAGCAGACCACTTCCTAGAGAACTTTTTTCAGAAGATATTTGCGGGCCGCGCAAACCAGATGGTGAAGTTTAAGATTTCGTTGCTCTTGGCTTTGGTATGGCTGTAAACCTGTTTAGGAGAACTTGACGATAGATGGGTATGTCAGTGTCTGTGCATTGAGTGAGTCCCAGTTTAGACGGGGAAAACATTTGAAAGAAATCTATTTTGAATTCGCTCGTTAAAACGAGCGAACATTTTGTTGGAAACATTTTATTATTATTGAAGTAAATTTCAAAAAGCAAATGTCAACAAAGTTTGTCTCCGAACACCGCACAGAAAAACGATATTCTATTCTCTACCTGTAATATGCTAGCAAACTAAATGTTTCCCTTCCAAATGTTTCCGTGTCTAAACTCAGACTGATTGGTATCAATACTTGGATATTGAGTCTCCCATGTAACGATTTATACAGAAGATAACAGAAAAATTCTGGATTGTTACCATTTGCGAGGCCTTCCTGCTAAAACCTTAACTGTGATATTAGTAGAATAAATTTGTTTAATCGTGTTTCAGGATGGTTCAGAACTAAGCCTAGTGTGTATTTGCAGGACCCCTAGGGTCCTCCTTAACTCTTCCCATTTAGGTATTACAAATCGACCATTTGGACCAGTGTGAGTGGCCTAAAAACGCAAAGCAATGGCCAAGCATATGTTTGCATATATTTTGAAAAAAAGTGGCAAATCTGTTATAATTTTACATGTACGAAATTCTCATACTTTGAGCGCTCGTGTCCAGGTTCATGCAAAATATTCGCCTTACCCGGAAAAAATAACTGCTTTATTTCCAAAATTATTAAGGATATGCTCCACTGTCTATAGTCGAATTATGTTACGGTGGCGTATGATTGTTTTAAACAAATAAATATTGCTTATGCAGTGTGTGTCTTTTTAAATTTATTATTAAAAGATCTAACAAAAACACTGTATAAGTCTTTTAAAACAATCTTATACTTATACTAGGACAAACAAATACAAATAAAGAATTTGATATGAACACTTAAGGCTGTTAAAAATATCACTGTCAACAAATCTTAAACAAAAGCAAACATACTCGTATGCCCAACTATGTACAGTTACTAAGTCTTGTATAAATTGAAAATTGCAATATATGTACAACATAAGCAACCACATTCTTGAATAAAACTATGTGTGTATGTGTATTAATATATTTCAAAACAAAAAGTAAAATAAAAGTATGAAATCACTTATACATACATGTATAAAATGCCGAAAAGAACAAAAACAAACATGCATGAACATGACCAAAGTAACAAAATTTATTTGTATACACATACATACTCAGTCGTAGATAGATAAATGGCTGATATAATTTAACCCACAAAAGTATACTATACTTATTTCATACAAATATATTTGTATGGTTAACTTGCATATGTGTGCGCTGGTGTGTTATTGTATTGTTACTGTGCCTGTGTTTGAATCTAAGTAGTTTTGGTAGTTCAGTTTCAAGATGTGACCACTTGAAATATGATTGCATTTGAAATAGAGAAGTAAAATAAACTTAACGAAATGAAATATTACTCATATCTATTAGGAAGAACTTTAATATGTTAGTGGCAGAATTCGAAAATACGAAAGAAATCTTTCAGTTGTATTTATTATTGCAAAAGGAATTTAGGTAAATAGGTTTAAATGAGAAAAAAAAACTTTTCTTAATGGGTCTATTTATGCTTGAAAATTAGAAATATTTTGTCTGAAAGAGCAAGCAAAATTGATAGCAGTATAATAAGAAACAAAAAAGAAAAAAAAAATTGTGAATCTTGCACATTGTGGTTAAAAAATATTTGTGTCTCTGCTTGGGATTATTTAAATGTTTTGTACCACGTAGGCGTTTGATAGATTTTGTTTGTCGGCAAACATTTTTGTTTTGAAATTTCATCTGTATCATCTGCAGGCTGGCAAAATGTCCTCTGGCTCTTTTTCATATTTATTGACTCGAATCTTATATGGCCTTAATCATTTACAGAGTGTCACACGAATTCGTTCTTTCGCACAATTACATTTAGAACAAAAAAAATTTACAAATGTTGTTTTTGTTTTAAATCTAATTGTACGAAAGAACGAATACGTGTGACCCACTGAAATAGGCAGTTATTATATAGTAGGATCCTGGATCCTGGCCCTCAAAAAATTTTATTCAAGCAAGGTCATCCGCTACTTAAACAGGCACCAATTTTGATTTCACGCGTGATCACCGATTGGTTGTACAGTAAGTATTTTCTGCACAGCCTGGTATACGTTCGTGCTCACTGAGGTAATTATATGTACGAGTATGTGTATTTGTTGTTACAAACAATAAAAACAGCAGGTAAATTCCTCTGCATAGATTAAGCTTGGTGGCTTTAAAAATATCATCTATCCGAAATACATAAACCTTTAGGTCTACTGTGGTACCACGCGACCCTGAATTAAACAGAGTTTCTATAGTGAAATCAACAGTACCATATTATAAGACTTAGTATGAGTCCTTGCTCAAAGCAGGCTATCCTTCAGTATTCATCGACTTGCTTATTTATTAGGGTCAGTCATAAAAGAGTTGCTCCAGACTCTTCTTATCAATAACTGAAGTGGATGTCTTCGAATGAGGTAGTGTTCGTTTCAAAAAGGCACCACTAGTGAGATATTTCTTGTGGTTATCATAAGTAAAGCAGCATTGTTCATTTTGAATTAAAAAAATCGACGTAAAATGTAATTTTTGTTATTTTTTTTTCCAAATTTTCCTTTTTTTTTAAAGTTTTAATTTTAGAAAAGGTTATTTTTCTATTTCAGTTTTCGACTTTTAGATTAAAGTATCGGTTGACATGTAAAATGTGGTTGCATTAAAAAAACAATAAGTAAACCTAACACAAAAAGAAAAAAAATTCAGAAAAACAGAGTATTGCTTGTTACCATATCGCAGCCATTTTCGACTTCAACTAAATCTGACAGCTCGGTTATACAGGGTGCTGCGAAACTATTTAGCTTTTTGAAAAAGCTAGTACCCACTGCCTATTGTGATCTCCCCGGAGTAGTACTTTGTACTTTTAGTACTTTGTCGCAATGCTTTCGGGATATATGGGGTATCACAAACTTGGGTTTGCTGGAACCTAAATCTGGAAGAACAATTCTGTTCTATAAGGTCTCTCGAGGCCCGGCCAGTCTCCTAAGGACTGGTATCACGGAAACCGATTGTCCCACAGAGACCCGCACATAATTATGACCGGTTATTGGTGAGGTCCCTTCGGGGTAGTGCTGGCAATTTCAACTACTTTCAATTACTCGATACATTCTTCCGTTTACATTCTAGCAGAGAAAATGTATCGTCGTAGTTGCCAAATATTTTTATAAATTTATTGCCAAAAACACTACCGTAAAAGTATCGATTACTACTTTTGTATATTATTGAGTACCCAAAAAAAAACGATCGATTATCGAGTACTCGGTACCCACTACTCAATACTTTGCCAGCACTACTTCGGGGTATACGTGGTGGCTGTGGTTTGCACCAAGGATTTTATGGATGGTGCAAGTTTGGTCAAGTGTGCTGTTGCACTATCAGCAGATGGCATCATTAGAGTGCCAGGAGTTTGTTGGTGTACAAACACCTAAATAAGGAGTTACAAATATGCGTCCTGGCTTTCCGATTGCTACTTATTGTGATATGAGAACAATTATTAACGTAAACGTGTTTATTTCTTAAACTGTAGGAGACACACACATTAAATTTACAAACAGTAATTAAAAATTTGTTCGATGTATAAACAAGTATACAAAAATAAACCTAAAAATTAAAGGGTGTTGCGATAGTGACGTGATTTGCATTTATATGGCTTAATTTTTTAAATGTAATATAAAGACTCTTGAAATTTTTACAGTAGATGTGTTGCCATCGCCGCTATAACAATTAAAGGGTGTTCCACAATAAGATGTTTTTCATTTATGTTGCCTTATTTTTCGAACCGCAATAGGTAGGCTTCTGATATTTTCATAGAAAGTCCTTTTATTTACAATGTAATTCGCTGACACTTAAAATTTACACAGATTTTATTTTGCAGTAGATATTACAACAAGTAACGAAAATAAATTTAATAAAAATAAAAGGGTTTTACATAGATGTCGCAAATTTGAAGAAATTGACCTTCTAAACGTTATAGGAAGACACTTTTTTTATTTATTTTTTTATTTCGGACCAGCACTCAGGGGATGACCCCTACTCATGCAAAGCATTGTGCCAGAACTAGGAAATTAGGTCATGGGAAGGAGGATAGAAGAAGTAATGTTTGTGGACATTCTATTTGAATTTTCCAACATTGTAGTTGACAGGAAAGACCTCTGTAGGAAGATGATTCCACAAGCGAACTGTACGGCTAAAAAACGAATTTTCTCTGTAATGAATTATGCGATTCACTGGCCAATCTACTACAAATGGATGAGCTCTTAATAAAAAACGTATTGTGCGCGAAAACGTGCGGATATCGGGAACTAGTTCCCTAATCTCATTAGAGCACATTCCATTGTAGTAGCGATAAAACAGCGAAACACAACCCACATTGCGTCGATGTTCAAGGGAGTCAATAGAGTTGGATACCCTACTGTCACCTATGAGCTTCTTCGCCCTCTCCTGCACGCGGTCGAGTAGTTCCAAAACAGACTTTGGAGCACCGGCCCATACATGAGAGTTGTATTCCGTTTTTGGCCGGATGTAAGTGGTATAAATAGTAAGGAGATCAGATGAGGTGAAATATGTTTTACACCGTTTCAGAAAACCGAGACACTTGAAAGCTTCTTTTGAGATTTGAAAAATGTGCTGAGTCCATCCAACGTTACACTGCATTTTCAAGAACATCAAGAGCTTCTGATTCCTTAATGCTTATACTACCCATAATTACATATGTAGAACCATTTTCGGCCGAACACCGGTGCGTTAGCATACAACATTGAGTCTTACGAGCGTTAAAGTCGACTCTATTTGCCCGACCCCAATTAGATATTGTTACGAGATCGTGAATGAGAGTATCATTCATGTTTTGCCGCTTGGCCCCAATCTCTAAAAGGCTCGGCCGTCTGCAGAATGAATACGAATGGCAAATGCTGCTATCATCTGCAAAAGAGTAGATAGGGTTGGAAGTTTGACATATTTAGACAGAGTATTTAGTACTATGCTCTAGTATAAGAAATAACTAAAAATTAAAGTTTGCCCCATAAGATTTGAAAAAATTAACAACTTGCATTTTTTAAGTTTTACTGAACATAGTACGGAACCCTACGTGTGTGAGTCAGACTCGCACTTGACTGATTTTTTTCTAAATCATTTAGGATGTGAATTTTGAGAAATGTATGGAATATTTATTTGAGTCGATTAAACGATCTATATAATTCAATGTTTAAAAATGATTTCATGTAAATGTAGCAACGCATTAAATGGTTCCTAAGCTGGGTCCATATCAGCGGGTATCTAACAAATAAATTCTTCAATATTGGCTACCAGTACTTACCTATAGACATGAGCCTTAACATAGCTCCACAAAAAAATAGTTTAAAAGCTTTAAATCGCACGATCACGCACGTAAAATAAACTGTTTACCAAACTCGCCTCTCATTTGGCAGATTGTTTCGCGTGCTGTGTGGCATGTGGTACCGTCATTTTGGGCAAAATGTTTTTTTTCTAATCATCGCAGGGTAGCTCTTGCCATTCACATTAAGGTTCAAGCCTGAGTCTTTCACACCAAACAATGCATTTTTCTGGATGAATTGGCAGTTCTTGCAATGCTTCTGGATGATCTTCACACCATATTACGGAAATTTTGTTTGTTCACGTCAATCAGAAATGAGCTTCGTCACTACACGATGCACTTCCTTAATCGAGCATAAATTTTGTTGATAAAAAAAAACAATATATAAAACAGTAAAAAATATTTTTTATGTATTCTAAACATGTCAGAGGTATAAAACCAAAGCGACAGCGTGTGATATCTTTTCTCCAAAATTTCCACCGCGACCTGTAACTTTGTACTGCAAGTGAGTCCCCAAATTCAGCTAGGTAGAATTAAAATGAGTATAATGGTGCTCGTCCAGTGAAAACTTGAGTTTAATTGTTCTCCTCAAGTGAAAAGTTGAGTTTTTCAGTGCTCCTTTAGTGAAAAAATGAGTTTAAAAATGGTGCTCCACCAGTGATCGATATATTGAATTAAAATTACTAGCTTATACATGATAAGACTCCCTCTATCAATAAGAATCTAGAATATATAAAATATAATTTTAATTTTCATTATTTTATGCTGCTTTCTAATTTTTAGGCTCAGGAGGAAAAACTGTTTTTTTTTAAATTTTAAAATATATTTGATAACGCCAAAATCTTATTGTTTTAAGTGAAATACAAAACCAATTAAAGTGTTTAAAATGCTTAATGTAATTATAAAATTATTTTCACTTTATTGAACAATGTGCAAAATATTTTGTCAAAAACATCCATTACTTTAATTACAACACAGCATGACTGGCGATAAGTAATTTAATATTTTTTTTTTTTTCATATTTTCAATATAAAGTTTGTAATTTATTAAAAGCCATCATAAAATAATTATTAACTGTTAGAATAAAGTCAGTAAACAAATTCTGTTTAATTGAAAATTTAAATAAATTAATTATATTTTCAATTAAATCACACACTAATACACTCACAGTTAACACTCTTCTTGATGATGTATTTTAAATAATTATGGTTATGTATATTTGCAATAGCAGCTGCTGCTATAATGACAGCATCAAATGTTATATTCAGCAGAAAATATTTGATGCCTCATGGTTTGCTATACTACATCCTAAATATTTACTTTTCACTTGACTCCTTATTACTTTGCAAAAAAAGAAAAACAACTAATATTTAAATTGTAAATAATAATAAATGATATGTGCCAAATTTGCATTTGGTGCGGTGCTGGTGTTTGACTGTTCTTAGATCTGTGTTGTTGGCTTTGAAACGCGGTTGTTTTATGGTTGTTACGTCCTCTCATCTTCAAAAGACGTTTCAAGTGCTGTGTGCACCACACAGGAAAAATAAGTAGAATAAGTAGTTCGGTTATTTTTAATTTCTTTCCTGTTCAATGGCATTAAACTCTTAATGATGGTGAGTTAACAAAAAAAAAAAAAAAAAACGTGGAAACATTAAACAAGAAGCCATCCACGATAATTTTAGGGTAGGAGAGGTACTCCAATACACATTAAGTGGATTTTAAGAGCCTGTTGCTGGCATTTTTAATTGCCACATTACTGATGCATCGTTAGTTGAGGTTTATGGGTTCATTGAAACAATTTCTCTCTCTCTCTTTGAGTGCGTCCTTAATTTGGTGGTAAAATTATTAATTTAATTGGAGAAAATGTATTGTTTGTTGTGAGATTTTCTTAACTTTTAAATAGAATATTTAATGCTTAAATAAAATACAACAAAATTAGAGGTGTTTAGCCTTTTTAAATATATTTTTCAAAATTAACACTTTGGAAGCCCAAAAAACCTCTATAAAGGGTGTGCATTTTTATACACATTGGAATAAATGAAGAGGATTTAACAGGTAGAGAGAAAAACTTGGATTAGTATTTTATGTGTAATTTTAGTTGTCAAAGTCTATATAAAATGCAAGGTTTTCTTATATTACCAACATTAGCTGTCTAAAATAATAGCAAAAAAAACATAATCGTTTCCCCGTTTGATCTTTTTAGTAATCAATATTTTTTTTTAATTATTGTATATCTACCATTCTGCACAGTGGGGTACAATCAAAATATTTTGGAAATAATTCAGCCATTTGTAAAGGGCTAGGGGGATCTTCTGTGAATTTCTGTGGAGCAGAAGCTAGAGAAGCACTGGTGGTACAACAGGGATAGACAGGCTTGAATGGTGCTCAAAGAGCCCATTGGTAAGAAGGCCACAAAGGTGCTTATAAGGGGTGATCTATTTCGAGCTTCCGTACTTTTTTAAAGAAAAAAAAAAAAAAAAACACATAAACTTTAAATTTAATAGAGAAGGTTTATTATCATTAGAAAGAACATTCTTTGGCATTTATTTTATGAAGATTATGTCTGTCAAATGTTGGCCGTTGCTACGTTGTAGATAGTCCCTGCGTTGAGTCCAATTTTCGATGACTCGTTCGAGCATTTCGACTGGTAACTGGCGAAAGACACGCGTGATGTTTTCCTCCAAAGCCTGAATCGAAGCGGGTTTGTCCGCGTAAACTTTAGACTTTACATATCCCCACAGGAAAAAGTCTAACGGTGTGATATCACATGATCTTGGTGGCCAATCAACCGGCCCAAAACGTGAAATTGTGTGCTCACAGAAATGTTCTCTCAATAAATCTATTGATTGATGCGATGAGCGGGAAGTGGCGCCGTCTTGCTGAAACCAAATGTCGCTTAGATTAGGAGCTTCAATTTCAGGCATCAAATAGTCGGTTATCATGGCACGATAACGGTCGCCATTGACGGTTACGTTCGCACCGGCATGATTTTTAAAGAAATATGGATCGATGATTCCACCGGTCCACAAACCACACCAAACCGTTGTTTTTTCTGGATGAAGTAGCAGCTCTTGAATCTCTTCAGGTTGCTCTTCGTCCCAAATACAGCAATTTTGTTTGCTTACATACCCATTGAGCTAGAAATGGGCCTCATCGCTAAACAAAATTTGCCTCGAAAACGTCGGATCTTCTTGGAACTTTTCAAGAGCCCATAGAGCGAAGCGATTCAGGCGTAAGTCTTTCCATTATGAAATGCCAAACAATACTAAACAAAAATGACATGACAGCATTATATGACTCACACGTGATCTGTCAAAAAAATGCTATTGAAAAAAGTATATCTACTTTTATCACCCAGTATGTAATGAAAGCCCTTCAAGCTTTCATTACATATAATATAATAATATACAATGCCCCACTGTGCATTTTATTTAATTTTCCTATTAATGTATGTGAACACAGCACTGTAAGAAAATATACTTTTAATTTCAACGAAAAAAATTTTGGTGGTAATTATTTCCGTTTTTCCTAAGCCAATGCTTCGAATATCTTTAGGAGACGATGTTAAAAGTGATAACATTTGAGAGCCTCTTAGTTTTAGTTCATGTGAAATTTCCATGTGCAAAACCTAAACATCATAAATAAGTGTTTATGTTCCCATGGAACCTTAAATAAAAACTTTAGTTGCCACTAAACAGGGACATGAAAAATCCACTAACTTTTAATAGGTTTTGAAAAAGAAAAACAGAAATAAAATTTACCAAAAGGCAAATAAATTAGTGTAGAACATTTGTTAACTTAAACAACTTTAAGATTCAAAATCGCAGATGCATATACTTGTACATAAGTAACCAATACTAGAAATAATAAGAAAATTAAAAAAAAAAAAACTATTGCCAAAACCTTATACTTCAAACTAAAAGTTTTTCAAAATTTTTGTTCAAGAGGTACGAACCTCTTTATTACTTAAATATATTCTCCACATGAATGCAGCTGGTTTTGTTACTTTAAATTATAAATTAGTCAACTCCAATTTAACTACAAGTGCTTGAGAAATATTAAATTAACAGTACCTTGTAGCGCCTCAAGAAAGCTAACACTCCGAAGGCAACAATGTGTATGATTTTTTGGAAAAAAAAAATTCACCAACCAAAAACCAAGTGCTTAACGGCAAAACAAGCGAGAAACTTTAACAAGTTTCTTTTAATAACGACAGAAGTTTTGTAGCTTTTTGTGTTATTTTATTTTTGGCCCAGTCTCTTGGCTGTTCCTTAGTTTGGTTCTTTCTTTTCTGGCATAAGTAAAGACATTATTATAACAATTATTAAAAATGACACTTACGTTAACTGAGCAAAAGCAGGAGAAAGTTGCACAAAAATGTAATTTTAAACAGGTGATGAAAATGCTAAAGTTTTTAAAAGAGTTTCAATTTTAAATAATGCTTTTTAAGAAATAAACTCTTAATTTTAAGGTTTTTGTTAAAGATACTTATTTAAAAGGGGTGTTTTTTTAAAAGGTTTTTTTTTCTATTAGAGTACATGTTCAGTTACCTCATGCGTTTTATAACCGACTGGTTGGAAAGGCCAATGCATTGGCGTAGGAATTGTTAAAAATTGTACTATATCTTTATTTTCATAATACTATTTTCTAATAAAAGTGGTTTTACCCCTCCTAGAAAAAATTTGCAAGGCCAAGGGGCCAATGAGAACCTTTCTTCTATGCATCCAACTTTCCAGCAGATGATCCAATGAATGCAGAAACCCAAGCAATTCTGCTTGTTAAACAGAGGCCTATTCCCTCGAACGCATACTACAGGACAAGTTCAAATAAGCTGAGTATATACCTGCTGCTGGTCTACAGTCCATAGAGTCATTGCGTATAACGACTTCCGAAATAAGTGTCCGATGCAGTCTATCGACTATCTTTTTTGTACTCATGCGTTCCATCGGCATTTGAGTTTCACTAACCTTCTTACTAACTGTTATGCTCGCTGTTCGGCCCAAAGCAATACCAAATGGCATCGCTCTACATACGCAGAACTGACATTGCAGCCGTCGACCTAACGAAGAAGTTCAACGGCAGCAATAACGACATTGCCTCAATTCCTTTTTTTGGAGCCGTGCACATTGCACTACATATATTCATACAAGCAATTCTTTGAACCTCATCTAACTTATGCTTCCTTGTTATCTGAGAGACTTTTGGCCACCAAGCCACAGATGCATAAGATATTATGTAAATCTAGTATGTAGCTTCTGGCGAATATACTCACTTACAGCCACAATATCGTTTGCGCTGATGCAAGATATCCCATTTAAAAAGGTGAAAGGGGTTAATTTAATTTTGTAACGGTGTAGTTAGGTAACGTATGTTTTTGCCGTCTTTCTATTGTTTTTGGACGTTGGATTAGACAGTTTTTAAACAAATGTAGGCGTCTGTAATATTTATTTCCTTTTAATACGATTCACCACCAGGTTTAAAAATTTCTACAAAATTTTACAAAACATTTTTTATAAAATTTTTCGATAAATTTTTTCCAAAAAATTTTCGATAAATTTTGTCCAAAAATTTTTCGATAAAATTTTTACAAAAAAATTTCGATAAAATTTTTACAAAAAATTTTCGATAAAATTTTTACAAAAAAATTTTCGATAAATTTTTTTATAAAAAATTTTGATAAAAGTTTTACAAAACATTATCTATAAAATTTTTACGAAACATCGATAAAACTTTTACAAAACATTTTCGATTAAATTTTTACAAAACTATTAATACAATTTTTACAAAAAAAATCTATTAAATTTTAACAACAAATTTTCGATAAAATTTTTACAAAAAATGTCGATAAAATTTTTACAAAAAATTTTCGGTAAAACTTTTACAAAAAAAAATTCGATAAAATTTTTACAAAATATTTCGATAACATTTTTACGAAAAACTTTCGATAGAATTTTTACAAAACATTTGCGATAAAATTTAAAAAAAAAAATAGATAGAATTTTTACAAAAAAATTTCATAAAAATTTTCAAAAAACATTTTCGATAAAATTTTTTTAAAAAAATGTCCAATAAAATTAAAAAAAAAATCCATAAAATTTTAACAAAAAATATTCGAAAAAATTTTAACAAAAAATTTTCGTTAAAATTTTTACTATAAATATTTCGATAAAACTTTTACTAAAAATATTTCGATAAAATTTTTACAAAAAAATTTTCGATAAAATTTTAACAAAAAATTTCTATAAAATTGATGCAAAATATTTATATAAAATTTTTACAAAAAATTTCCGATAAATTTTTAAATTTTCAATAAAATTGTTATCAAAAAATTTCGATAAAATTTGTATTTGTGAAATTGGGAAATATAACAGAGTAAGGGAATATCTAACATTATAATGGTGAAGTATATATAAGATTCGGTGTGGCCGAATATGACACTCTAACTTGTTATTTATGCTTTTGAAGCGCAAAGTCTCTGCTTACACTGCATTGAACATATTTCCTTTAGCGGTAAAATTTTTAACTGACAGCGATTAGATCTTTCGCTTCTCGACACTTACACTATCACTGTTACTGCCACTGCTTATAATGTTATTCAATTCATTTTCAACACCAGAATAGTTACAACACTTTTCTTACCAAAAATGTTTGCTTAAAAAAATTTGTTCACCCTTTTTTTATTTTATTTCTTTTAAATAAATATTGTAATCTTTTTCTCACTTTTTTATTTTTAAGTTTTAATATTCATTGAAATGATACTTTTCTTTTTGGTTTTTCTACCCTTTTAGAAAAAGCTCTAAGAGACAAGAAGGTTAAGATTTTAATTGAAGAGTGATACAGTATCATTAAAATAAGTTTTATAAATTTTTACCTTTTGAAAAGGGAAAAGGGATTTTTTTTAGATCTTTATTTTATAACAAAAGTTTTTCTTAAGATTTAAAAAAATTGATTTGTCTTTTGTTTGTTCTGGTTGCTCATTCTGTTGATTAGAAATGAAAAGGGTAAATTAAGGGTTGATAAAATAAGTTCAAATTCTTACATTAATTGAAAATAATCTAATCAAATTCTTAAAATAATTTCCTAAGTATTATCAAAATGAGAATTCATAAATTCAAATGTTGCTAATGAAAAAGCATCTGCAGCAGCGAAAGGAATCGTTAATTTGTGTATTCATTGAGGCGCACATTTTTAGATATAACGATATCTCGCGTGAATGGGCGAGTTAAAAACTAATTTTGTGTTCTATTGTTTGATTTGTCGACATAGCAACTGTTTAGCAATTTATAAAATAATTGGCAATTTTGTTAGTTATTTTTACGTACTGCCCGGAGGCATTATTGTCTTGTTGACTTCTAGCACCTTGACACTTTGGCGATTTTTGTCATTGTTATTAACGAAATAGGTGAAGAAGAACCTGACAACTCTGTTGAGAAATTGTTATATTTCTTAAATTTATTTTTCAATCGATAAAAGTTTTCACAGAAAAAAATATTTAATTGGTTTCAGATTAAAATTGAACTAAATAATTAATTGATTGAATTAATTGGTTAATTAGGAATTTTTTTGTACTATTTTAAACAAATATGTATTTGAATCAATTAAAAAATTATTTGAATTTTAATTTAAAACTAATTAAAACCTTTAATTGGTGCAAACAATTTTTCTGTGTCTAGGCAGTTGCCTGTTGAGTGATCCAGGCCTGCTGGTTACTTTGCTGTATCTTGGTAATTTGTGGATTTTCAGTTTTTATATCCTTGCTATTTCTTTCAAAGAAACTCATCATAATGCTTAATATTTTTCCTCGAATTTTTTGTAAGTTGAAAGCCACGAATATGAGAAAACAAAAACATCCTTTAATGCGCAAAAATAACTCAACATTTTTTCAAGTTCTTAGCTCCTTTTTGGGCAGATTTATACAAAAGGTGTAGTGGTACTTTACACTACTGTTGGGTTATGCGGTTAAACCATCATCACCTAAAAATAAAAGCAAAGTAATAAAAAAAACTTGGTCGTCTTCTCCGTTAATACTGCAGTCATTTTACAAGATGTTTTTCTTTTTACACTTTTTGGTGGTGAACAAATATTTATACACAAATTTCCAAACGAAATGTTAAATAAAAAATATTATAGAAGTAAAAAAGTTAAAGACCGAAAAAACAATTAATTTAATATAGTTTTTGCTACGCTAAAGTCTACACAACAGAATTTATAAATTATTTGTTGCAAAGGATGTAAATGTGTCCACATGTTTTTCTGCATATACAACATATGCTGGCAGAGTATATTATTCACAAAATCTCTGTATGTACTTAATAATAAATGTATTTTTATAAAATATAAATATATTTCCTTAAATAATGTATGTTAATTTGTTTGTTTGTTTAAAAGCTGTAAGGGCTGCTCTGCCAGAAACTTTAGTAGTACCTTACTGGCGGACTCAAAGGTTCTTTATATTTGTTTATTATTCCATGCGGGCATAGGGGAATTGTCATGCGAATAAAATATTTTCAAGTTGATGTTTTGGAACTTCGTGCAAAACATTTTTTGTTATTATGAGTAGTCGTAATAAAATCTGGCGGACTCGTATTTTGAACAAAAAATTAAGTAATGGGAGAGGTACAAAACCTCTGCAGAGAGACGTATACCTTCTTATAGGAAGAGAGTCTTCAAATTTAGCTGCGTAAAATTAAAATGAGTTTAATGGTACTCCTCCAGGAAAACTTGAGTTTAATGGTTCTCCTCCTCGTCTCACCCTCATACTGGCTGATTAGCTTCCTCGAATAGCTGTACTGCGGTACTGCTATTAATGGTTGCTTTAATAAACCACGTGTAATCTTTTTTGGATATCGGGTATAACCTAATAATTTTAATTCAATAATGGTGGAGCACCATTTTTATACTCTTTTTTCACTGAAAGAGCACCAGTAAACTCAACTTTTTTTTATCAATATGAGTAGTCATAATAAAATCTGGCGGATTTTTATATATAATGGAGGAGCACTTTTCACTCGAGGAGCACCATTAAACTCAAGTTTTCACTGCAGGTGCACCATTAAACTCTTTCTAATTTTACCTAGCTGAATTTGGAGTCTCACTCCTCCAATGGTGATCTACCAATGTACGACTTATTAAATAAAAATTACTAGATTATACACAAGAACTAAAAATATTACACGTGGCTGATAAAAGCAACCACCAATAACAGTACCGCAGTACAGCTATTCGTGGAAGCCAATCAGCCAGTGTGAGCGTGAGAGGCAAACCATGTTTACACATCTATATAAGGCTGAGCAACAAGGACGGCTTGTTTGATTTTAAGCGATAACGACAATGACCCGCGTACGTTTTTCCTCAACCCAGAACTACTTTACGACTTTTTTCTTATTTTTTATAAAAATCTTTTTCCTGTGGCGTCAGAATCAGCTGTTACAGAAAACAATGCTGTTACTTTAAAATTCTCTGCCGCTACAAAACATTCGTTCAATAACGCTAAGGTCGTAATTTTTGCTAAGTTAAGCATTACATTGTAGTTAGCTTATAGTAAGTTCTAGCGCTGGTAGTTTCTACTATTTTCAATTACTCGATACTACTCAACACTTTTCAATTAGGTACTCAATCGTACTCAATACTTCCGTTTACATAATAGCAATGGAAATTTGTCGTTGTAGTCGTTAAATAGTCTATTCAATTTATTTCTAAAAATTTAATCCTAAAAGTGTAGATTGTAGATTATATTGAGTACTCAAAAAAATAATTATATACCCGGTAACCACTTACCAGCACTAGTTAATTTATAAAATCTTAATAAAAGTGTAGTAAACTAACGAATTGATATAAATAAATAATTTTGTTGATTTTTTCATTACAATAAGAGCGAAGCACACCGGGCTGAAGCTATAGATAAATAAAATTTTGCTGAAAAGTGTAATTAAAATTATTTGTCTATTAAAATTAATTGCTGTTTGTACCACCAACACTATATTATACTGAGCACACACAACATACTTACACATCTATTTAAAAATATGCATTCATATAAATTGCAGTCAATATATCGCACTTGATCAACAAGAGGGTATTAACTCAAAATGTTTAAATTTTCAGTAGAGGTAAAAAAACTGTTTGTGATTAAATAAGATAATTTAAAAATCCGAACATATTTTAGTAAGAAAATTCCATTTAATAATATACATATGTACACTGTTTTTCTTTAAATTTTTTATTATTGCGAAATAGAAATAATACCTTTTTGTTGATATAAAGGTACTCAAGACACGATCACGAAAATGGTGTCATATGCGGTTTTCGAGATGAAAGAGTAATCAGAATACGTTGAAATTTTTACAGTAGATGGATATTGATGCTGTTGGTTGATTTTTTGCAAAAAGTGAAGATTTTAAAATTTTGAGTTAATACCCTCTTGTTGATCAAGTGCGATATGTACATATGGAAATTGGCGTGCATTTCCCTTCAGTGCTTTCGGTAATTCTAGTACCGGTTTAAAGTTTAGTTATAAAAAGGAAGGACACTTAACGTTTGACCGTTCACTTTAAGCATTTTAAGTTCTTCTCCAGATAATGGGTTATGGATTTATCCTAAGACCATACCTTTCGGTGAAAACCGTCGTCACTGGCTGTTTCCTTGCTACTTATGGTCATATTTTAATATATTTTTTTGACAATAATATGTTTCTAATATAAGAATATTTTTATTATCTTTAACAATAATATGGTTTAACAACAACCGTACAATTTAATCATAATATATTTCTTTTAGATTATGGTTACCCGAACCACGTTTTTATTTCGGGTGCAGTGACGATGGCCTTCACTGAAAGTTATGAAAATAGTATTTCACAAATCATCCCAAGAACTACAGGGTATTTTTATTTGTTTTGGTTATCTTTTGTATTGTATCTAGTTTTGCTTTTGTCTTGTCATAAAATATTCCCAACCAAAATATAATAAATATGTGGAAATTAATTAATTTATTTAATATATTTAAGTTGTTTACAATTTAAAAATTTTTTAATTGAATTTATTGGTTAAAAACAAAACTAAATATAGGATTTTATTTGTGTATCAGATTTTAAAAATTGAATTAAATAATTTATAATTTGAAAAACACAAAATATTTGTTAAATATAAATGACAATAATTTTAAGAAAAGTTGTTTGTTAAATTTAATAAAAATTTTAAGCTCCTTAATTAAATATACTAACCACTTTTTAAGTATTATTTTAGATGCACAGAACTTTAATAGATTTGCTTATGGAACTGAAATTTGTCTTGTACCGCGTTTTATAATAAATTAGTCAAGTGCGAGTTAGACTCACACACGTAGGGTTCCGTACTATGTTCAGTATAATTTAAAAATTCCAGTTGTTTATTTCTTTATGTCTTCTGGGACACCCTTAGATTTTAAAATTAAAGTAATATTCACGAAAATTGCATCATAATTAGAACACCCTTTAAATTTTAATATGTAATTCATTTAATAGCGGCCATGGTAATACACTTCCTATTAAAATATCAGGAGCCTACCTATTGCGGTTAAAAAATAAGGTAATCGTAAAAAACACGTCACTTATGGACGCACTTCAATTTTAAGTATTTGTTATAGCGGCCGAAGTAACACATCTACTGTAAACATTTCGAGAGGGTATCTATTACGGTTTATAAAATCATGTCACTGTCGGAACACCCTTTAATTTTATTATTCCTTATAGTGGCCATAGCAACTTCCTTTCTATAAATATATTAAGAGTCTACTTATTACGATTAAAAAATATAAGTGAATATAAGTCTGTCCGTCTGTCCGTCTGTCCGTCTGTCAGCGCCGTTTTATCTCTGGAACGGTAATAGGTAGACTCTTGAAATTTTCAGAGATGATTTATCGCTCCTGCCGCTATAGCAACAAATACTAAAACTTATAGGGTGTTCCGATAGAGAGGTGTTATTCACGAATATGTGCCTATTTCGTGAACTGTAGGTGGGATACACTTGAAATTTACTAACAGTAATTAAAACTTAGTTCACTATATAAACAGCTATAAAAAAATAAAACTAAAAATTAAAGGGTGTTCTGATAGTGGTGTGATTTGCATGAATAAGGCATAAGTTTTGAACCATAATAGGAATGAAATGCTTGAAATTTTCACAGAAGGTGTATAAGGCCTAAGTTTTGAACCGCTATAGTAGCAAATACTAAAACTTAAAGGGTGTTCCGCTAGAGAGGTATTATTTGCGAATATGTGCTTTTTTCTTCAACTGTAGGAAGAATACACTAAAAATATGCAAGCAGTAATTAAGACTTAGTACGCTATATAAACAAGTCTAAAAAATAAACTTAAAAATTAGAGGGTGTTCCGATAGTGATGTGATTTGCATGTATAAGGCCTAAGTTTTGAACCATAATAGATAGACTCTTTAAATTTTCACAACTGTAGCCACTATAGCAACGAATACGAAAACTTATAGGGTGTTCCTAAAGTGACGTGTCATTTGCCTTTATGTCTTTATTTTTTGAGCTATAGGAGGCAACCACTTAAAACTTCCAGTAATTTAATCTATGTTCGCGTTATAAGCAAGTATACAATATTAAACCTAAAAATTAAAGGGTGTTCCGATAGTGACGTGATTTGCATGTATGTATATGGCGTAATTTTTGAACGATAATAGGTAGACTTTTGAAGTTTTTACAGGAGGTGTATTACTATGGCCACTAAAACAAATAGAAAAAATTAAAGGGTGTGTCGACAGTGACGTGATAAAAAATATAAACATTGACTCTTGAAATTTTCACAAATGGTGTATTACTATGACCCCTATAAAAACAATAAAAATTTAAAGGGTTTTCCGACAGTGGCGTCTTTTTTGCATTTTTACATATTTTTTGAACCGTAGACTCTTCCAATTTGTATAGAAGATGTGTTGCCATGGCCGTTATGAAAATGACTTAAAGGGTGTTCTGACAGTGACATGTTTTTCACGTATAGTAACTTATTTTTTTAAAAGTAATAGGTAGACTCTTGATATATTCATAGAAAGAGAATTGCCATGGCCGCCATAGCAAATAACAAAATTAAAGGGTGTTCCGACAGAGACATGATTTGTACGTAAATAGCCTTATTTTTTGAACCGTAATAGGTAGACTCTTTAAATGTTTACAGTAGATGTTGTACTTCGGCCGCTGCAACAATTACTAATATCTAAACGGTGTTCCATCAGTGACATGTTTTTACCTATATTACCTTATTTTTTGAACCGCAATAGGTAGGCGCCTGATATTTTCATAGAAAGAGTTTTACCATGACGTGACGTGATAAAAAATATAAACATTGACTCTTGAAATTTTCACAAATGGTGTATTACTATGACCCCTATAAAAACAATAAAAATTTAAAGGGTTTTCCGACAGTGGCGTCTTTTTTGCATTTTTACATATTTTTTGAACCGTAGACTCTTCCAATTTGTATAGAAGATGTGTTGCCATGGCCGTTATGAAAATGACTTAAAGGGTGTTCTGAAAGTGACATGTTTTTCACGTATAGTAACTTATTTTTTTAAAAGTAATAGGTAGACTCTTGATATATTCATAGAAAGAGAATTGCCATGGCCGCCATAGCAAATAACAAAATTAAAGGGTGTTCCGACAGAGACATGATTTGTACGTAAATAGCCTTATTTTTTGAACCGTAATAGGTAGACTCTTTAAATGTTTACAGTAGATGTTGTACTTCGGCCGCTGCAACAATTACTAATATCTAAACGGTGTTCCATCAGTGACATGTTTTTACCTATATTACCTTATTTTTTGAACCGCAATAGGTAGGCGCCTGATATTTTCATAGAAAGAGTTTTACCATGGCCGTTATAACAACAATTCCTAAAATTTAAAGGGTGTTCCAATAGCGATGCAATTTTCGCGAATATGACTTTAATTTTAAAACCAAAGGGTGCACAATAAGACATGAAAAAATTAACAACTTGACTTTTTAAAGTCGTACTAAGCATAGTACGGAACCCTACGTGTGTGAGTCTAACTCGCACTTGACTTATTTATTTTATTTCCAACATTCGCCCCTGTACTGCGTGTAGAATTGTAAATACTCGGAATTAAAATATATACTATTTTTCGCCTTTCATATAGCAGCTTTTTGTTGCCAGCTATAAAAGTAAAGGCAAACAAATTTAGCACAAAATATTTTTAGTTTTTAGTAGCAATGACCGGTAACGGACTTCAATCTAGTTAGATCTTTTCTCTGCTGTCTAAGTTAAGTCGAGTGAACTTTGAGTATCTCTCGACCTCCATTTTTTTATCGACTTAACTGTTCATACATTTTTGAACAGCAGAGATGGATACAAATAGCTCTCAAGAGTTAAACGTGTAAACCTGTAAAGGCTTTACTTAGGCAAAAGCCTAAGGACATCGACACGAGACTTGAACTTTTAGCTGGGTAATTTTATTAGTGAAAGCTTACGAAAAATTCAAATATCATTTGGTCAAGATAAATATCAAAGATGATACTTACAGACTGTACTGATACTTACAGAGGCTGAGACGATAGCACTAGGCTAGCATGAGGCTAGACATAGATAGATAAACGCAGTGATTGCGATAGTCTAAAATCATTACAGTAGAGCGTACTGCCAAGTTTGCAGTACCTTTAAAAGGGTAAAATTGCCTACTTTCACTACTTTTTTTATATTTTCTCTTGGAAATGGAAAAAGGTATTCTGTATTTGGATTAAAATACTAAGGTACCTCCTCAAAAATTTGTATTATTATTCATGCAAAAGTTTTTACATAATGCGAACATATACTGACAGATGGACAGAGAGACAGACAGTCAAAAATTCTAAAAATTGCCTTTTTGTATTCCATTTCGATTACTAACTGCACCAGCAACAACATTTTCAAAAAATATTTCATGTACAGAAGTGGTCCCGTTACAGTTTTATTATATGTATAGATAAAGGTTAAACTCATTAATAGAATGATAATTCCATTTGTAGTGTTTCAAAAACAATTACATACATATATGCTAAATCTAATTATTATTTTTACATTTAATTAAATATTTTTGTTTAGTTTTTCATTTCCTTATAAATAATTTTTCAATAAATCTAAATATTTTATAAATTAATAAAAAAACAAATAATAATAGTAATAATAATCGCTTTGAAAAATTTTGCATAAAATAATTAGAAAATTTGGTCGTCACATTACACCTGATATTAGGATTAACGGAACTATTTTGCTCTTTAAGTCAAGAAAGTTGTTTTTTTTTTGAAAATTATAATAATTTAAAATTTCCCAATCGAAATTATAATATCAGTCAAGTGCGAGTCACATAGCTAGGGTTCCATATCAAGTTCAATCTATAGCTTGAAAAGTACAAGATTAAGGTTTTTTTACTTCTTCTAATTCTTCGTTTTTTAATTTTAGGGTTTATTTTTTGCTTTAAAAACTGTTCAAAAGATATGCATGTCTAGTTACGATGGGCACACCCTTTAAATTATTTTTATCGCATTAAATACCGCATGTTAATGTCTAACTATACCGTTTACAAGATAAGGTTAAGGTTGAATTCCTTAATATCGTTTCTTCTAGGGAACACCCTTTAATTTTTATTAATTTTATTTTTGTTATTTGTTGTCACAGTAGATTTTTTTAAACATACTCTGTATAAATTCAGAGTGTCATATACGAAAAATCGTGTCACTATCGACTTTAATTGTTAGTTCTATTTTTACTGCATACTTTAAGGCATTTTTTATTTTTGAAAGCACTATATTTTAAGCAATGTTGCGCATCAGATGGCGCTGTTTTAAAATAATAAGTAACTCATTTCCTGTCTGTCTTTTACAGAGCTTTACAATAATTTTTAGAATTTTAAATTTTTATTCAGGGATGGGTACCTTTATATAAAGTAAAAACGTAAGAATGTTAAAATTTAATGTGGAATATTTTAAAAGCAAAATCGAACAAAATATTGTCAGGATGCTCTTCTATTAGCAGTTACAGTAATAGTTACGTCTTACGATCGTGCCTATTATCTTTCAGAAAATTTTAGTAAGAGATTTCACATTCACATCTTTCGCCTTTTAGAACATATCATTAAAAGCAAGGTAAAGGTAAGGCATAGGTAACTGACATCTTTCAGAAAGATGAAGATAGAAAGAAATAAAATACCTAATTTAGTGCGAGAAAAGGAAGTAATAATTCACTGAAAGATATGTGAGCATAAATAATAGTGTGTGTATTTATGTCACTTTTCATGTTTGAAATATTTTGCCAATGAATACTGCATGAAACATTAAGTACAGATGTTACGATCCCATTAATGGGATTTTTTGATAAATTTTAACGGGATATATATGGAAAGAATATAGTGAATGAGAATCAAATGAAAGATGAAAGGTGAATAACGAAAGGAGATTTGAATTAAAGGCTGTGAAATGGTTTATTATCTCTTAGTTGGCTGCAACAGTCAACTGAAGTGTTTCTTTCATGAACGACAACAATGTCATGACATTACATTACATTGATTTTATTTGATTTTTTTGTGACATATAGTGAATACGTGATCTTTTATTAGTCATCAGGTGATTAGTAATGTAGTGTATTTTACATTATGAAAAAAAGCTAACTTCTTCTACATTATTTAACAAATGATATGTTTTTCCCTAAGACTCTTTAAATAAAAAGAAATGTATTTTTCCATTGTTGTCGTTGTTTTTGTATTAAATGGCCAAAACAGTTAGTTTCGTTGGCGTTAAGTCAAGCTCAGGTGTGCTTAAAACAAATATTTACATACTCTGAAATAAGTGCCTGCATTAATAGAATACTCGTATGCATTAGTTAATTTATACATAAGTATTAGTTGCGTTTGTTTATAAAACAATTACAATTTAGAAGTGTATTTGCATTGTTAATACAAATTATTTATGCAATTTATAGATTTTGTTTATATTTTCCAAATTCTCTCGAAGGCTAAATGATTTAATTTTAACATATTCTCGTGTATACAGAAAAAAATTTTTGAACCAATTAAAGGTTTTGTTTGGTTTAATTTAATTTTTAATTAATTCAATTATTTATTAAATTGAAAAATTTATTTATTCATACTTAATTAAATATATGATGATCCAATTAAAAGATTAATTCAATTTGTATCTGAAACTAATTAAAACCGATAACAGGAGCAAAATTTTTTTTCTGTGTATAAGAATATTGGTAACAAATTCATCCATAGTGAAAACCAAATACATTTTAATCGATTTTATAGCACATGAGTTAGGATTGAATTTATAATAATTTTCTGCTAAATAAATTTTAATATTGTAGGTACTTCATGTTCATACTCGTAGATAACGTAGATTAATAGATAGATATATAGATAAATTGATAAATTGATAGATAGATAGATAGATAGATAGATAGATAGATAGATAGATAGATAGATAGATATATGGAATATGAAACGTTCATGCCAGATCGAGCGACGCCAATAGGATTCGCTATTGACAGCCTGTGGTGGATAAATCGAGTGACATTCTAATAGAAATCTTGGCCAACGGCGGTTTAGGGCGGATAGGCGGATGGGTTAGAACAAAGCGTAGGCTGCAGTCAATACAGAAGCAAAAATTGTGGCGAAAAGAAGAGCAATTATGTGTCCAAAATTAAATGTAAATGGCTATCGGATAGCCCTGAGTAGGAGCTTGAAATACCTGGGTATGATTCTTGATAATAAATTTTCATATCAAGAAGGTGTCAACCAAAGCGATGGGAACAGCTGCACAACTTGTTAGAATAATGCCGAACATAAAGAGCCCAGGTCAAACAATACGAAAGCTGAAAGAGCAACAGTTGCATAAGTTTAAGTGGTTGTGCTGCTCCTATAATAGATCAGCCAGTTGAGTTGTAGTAACAAATTAGCGCAGATTATTATAAAAGGTGCACAGAGCATGTATCATAATATCAACAACAGCTGCTTCATTTCTAAGTGCTATACCTCCTATAGATATAACTTTCAAGGAAAGATCGGAGACTTACTATCCACGTAATTCCATAGCAGGATTTCGCGAAGAGATATTAAATATTAAAAGAGAAGCTCAAATAACGACACTTTAAAGATGGCAAAGTCACTGGGGCATAGTAATGAAAGGGGCAGATGGACGTACCAACTTATCCCCAATATAGAGATATGGGTAAATAGGGAAATGTAAAAGTATAGTTTCATCTTTTCCAAATGCTTAGTGGTCATGGAAATTTTGCAAAATACTTGCATAGATTTAGAATAAAACAGAACGGATTATGCGAAATGTGCATTGAAAAGTAGTGTTGGGTTTTGTGGTAAAATTGCAACAAATTTTACAATCTACACATAAGTGGTACTCGGGTACACTTCATGATTTTTTGGTACAATTTCATATAAAATTTATTCAATAAATTTTTTTATTTAATATATTTTTTTTTTTACATTTCTAACTTCATAGTTCTCCAACCTCTCTAGAACTGAATTAATTGCAATATTCTTGATTTATGTTTAGAATTTGTATTATTTACTCTAACCTGCTAACCCTATTAAATATAAGTGATAGATAATTTAGTTTGTGATAGGTAATTTAGTTACGTATTAGCATCGCCTTATTCAGTTTCCGGCATTATTCTGCTGATATATTTTTCCATTCTTTCTAGTGAGAAATCGTAAGGTCTTTTTGGTAATTAGATGATTTTTTAATTGTTCTTTCAAACAGCTCTAGGCGTACTTAATCGGATTAATATCCGGTGACTTTGGTGAAGTTTCAAGCACTTGATGGGTAATTTTAGTGTAGCCAGCTTCTAACATTGCACAATGTAAAGTGCCATCTGTAAAGGGCTAGTCCGATTTATTCAAAATTTGACATGGATATAACGCAGGAGTATCTGAGATTAAGTTTTATAGCTGATGCTCATTCATTTATCAGTGGTGGTGCTATGTGGCCTTAAATTTGAGAACCTCACACCTTCAAATTTGTTAGGGCTTGGCATTTCATAATTTTTTGTTCGATTTCTCAAAATTTTACATCGTCTTAAAGATCTATTTAGTCTTAGTACTTTTTTTTAGAGTATTCTTTTCGTAGTTCGCAAGCAAAATTTAATATATTGTGGGACGATTTTAAAATGATATCTGTTCTGAGTTAACAACTAGATGATTTTCAATTTAAAAAGTATTAAAAGTATTGCCTTTTTGTGTATTTTAGCCATTAATCTGTTTTTTTAATAAAATAAATTCTTAAGGAATAAATAGAAATTTTATATTTTCAACCAAATTTCGAGCAAAAGTAATGATCCTTGTAGAATATGGTAATAGTTCAATTTGATCTAGTTTACATCCGAATCTTGTCATTAGCCTATATGTTTTGAAATACCAAAGTATTCGGAAAAAGAAGATATTCCCAAATATTGCTGAATTGATGAAAGTATTTCATGAACCCTAGTCTATATATGGACTTTATGGGCCAAAGCTTAAAAATTCCAATTTTGGGATTTTTGTATTTATTTTAGGAATTGCGGGATTTCCTTTACCTTAGTCTTAAAAAATTGTATACGCTTTGATTTTCGTTAACTAATATCCACAGAAAAGAAACTCAAGGACACAAGGTCAATTATCATCACCTTAAAATACTCCAGTATTAAAGTTATGATTAGCATCTTTTAATGTCGAGCTACTGTATGTATGTTTTGCTTGTTTTTTATTTAATATCAAATGTTGGTACAATTGATGCTGATATGGTACAATTTTATCACTGGGATGGTACAATTTAAACAATGTCAGAGAGTCAGTGTAGCAAGAAAGAGAATTTAATAAAACCTCAGAAGATAATTTTTTGCCTCAAGGACGGGGCACATAGAATCCGTCATACGTTATACTGTAAAGCTCTCAATTGAAATCAAAGTAACAACGGAAGAGATTGACACAATGAGTACTTTGTTGACGGATAATTAATCAGAAAGGAAAACACGAGAAAAGCTTTTTTCTCCATTTTACTCTATTAAATTATTTTGTTGTATTTTGTTCTATTTTTGCTTCTACTCAACACAAAAATTTAACTTTGAGAGAGAGCTTTGTTTCTCTCTCTTTATAGCTTTCAACGTACGTCAAAAGTTAAAAGTTGCCCAACTTTCGTACTTTGCGTTGAAGGAGACGTACTGATTGTGACAACACTCATTCGGAAAGCTGTATTTCAACTTTCTTGTACGTTGAAAAAGACGACGTATAACGTATGACGGATTCTATGTGCCCCGGCCTTCAGGTGGAAGACCATGGTATCGGACCAATGGTGTCGGACCAATAAGCTCATATAAATGTGAGTATGTTTAATGGGGGATTAGGAATAGGAGGACGACTGGTTGTAAGCAGTAAATGAACCCACTCCGAAGTAATGTGACAGCGGTGCTTAGGTGGTCGTTCCTGTGTACGACCACGAGTTAGTAACGCGCAACTACTACGTCCATTAAAAAAAAGATATACAGATCAACAGATTTTTAGGTAAACAGTTTATTTAATTATGCAGGTTCTTATTGAGTGGAAAATAACCATCAATGTTTTTTAGACTTTGGCAAAAATTCTTGATATGTGCAGGAGTTTGACATCTGTCACTTATTTTGTGTGTAGTTAGTTAATAATGAACATACTGACACTTGAACTATGCCTGCAATTTGAACAGATATTTTTTACTAAAAACATTATTCACTTCGAGAATCTTCAGAGTCGTCAATAAGCATAATTGGCTCCATTTTTAGTCATTACCGAAAATAATTACTCACAAATAATAAAAATAATAATCCACCAATCCCCCACTGTCCAACTACGAACATTGTTTGTCAAGTTTCAAAAATAAAAACAGTTGAATTCAATTTATACATATTTAGTATTAAAAAAAATAAATAAAACAAAACTGAATGAAAAATTTATATATAAATGTGTGATCTTTTAATCTTTTGCTTCTCATATCAAATGTAGTAGATAAATGTTGTGTAAATACAATTTTTATGTAATGCAGCAAAATGAAAAAAACCCATTTAGAAATTCAAACTTGATTTATAATTCTTTTTTTTTTTTGCTCATAATACAATTGTTGATATAAATTTATAGGCGTTTTTCCAGCTTTTTATTTATTTATTTAATTTATTTGCATAAAAACTACAATGTCTAGTGTTATTTCAGACTGTGTAATTGAATTAATATGTAATTAAAACTTAATATATGACTGGATTTATCCAAAAAAAAAAAAAAAAAAATTAAATATCCTGTTTGTATTAACATATTTTAATTTGAATTATTTAATATATTTATATAGTATGCTCTTGCTAATACAATGTTTGCATTGTATTTGTTTAACGAGGGCGATACTAGAAATTTTTGAACTTTGATTATTATAAGAATATGTTCATTAAAAAATTTTTCATACTGATTGATTCCAGTTGTTACTGGAAATTGTTTCGTACTCAAAAAATAAGCCACGAAAGAGTGAAAAAGAGCATCCATATGTGAGAGACAGTGCTGGGATCTGACAATATTTAAATTGTACCATCACAGTGATAAAATTGTACCATATCAGCATCAATCGTACCAATATTTGATATTAAGTAAAAAACAAGCAAAACACACATACAGTAGCTCGACATTAAAATATGCTAATCATAACTTTAATACTAGGGTATTTTAAGGTGATGATAATTGACCTTGACCATGTCAAATTTTTAATAAATCGGACTAGCCCTTTTCATATGGCACTTTACATTGTGCAATGTTAGGAGCTGGCTACACTAAAATTACCCATCAAGTGCTTGAAACTTCACCAAAGTCACCGGATATTAATCCTATTAAGTATTCCCGGAGCTATTTGGAAGAACAATTAAAAAATAATGCCAGAAACTGAACAAGGCGATGCTAAAACGTAACTAAATTACCTATCACTTATACTTAATAGGGTTAGCAGAGTAAATAATAAAAAATCTTAACATAAATCAAGAATGTTGCAATTTAGCCAGTTCAAGGCAGGGTTGGAGAACTATGAAGTTAGAAATGTAAAAAAAAATATATTAAATAAAAATATTTATTGAATAAATTTTATATGAAATTGTACCAAAAAAGCATGAAGTGTACCACTTATGTGTAGATTGTACAAAATTTGGTGCAATTGTACCACAAAACCCAACACTGGTGAGAGACCAAAAAAAAAAAAAAATTTTTTTTTCATGTATAATTTTTACTACACGCAGAGAAAAAATATGGTTATAGTGTGGTCACAAGTACCATTCTATGTTCTCTGTAACAATATATAAAGGCGATAAACAACTTATAACCATTATTAACCATTTATAACTATTATATATTTATTTGTTTACATATTATAAATTAAATTAGTTAGTATAATAGAGGGGAGCTATGGCAACGATGGCCATAAGCTCAATGTTTTTTGCTACTTTTAAATGGAATTATAAAGGTTGCAATTTTTTAAAATTGAGATAGGAGATTTTGAATGTGTTGATGTGGGGACAGTTTCAAAAGGGATGATCAATGCTTATTGGGTTCAATCCACGGAATGGACATTGTTTTGGTAGGTTCTTATCAATTATATGAGCATTTGAGATTCTAGTGTGACCTAGTCTTAGTCTAATTATTTTAATTTGTTCACCTCTTGGTAGCTGGTTGTGGTTTATATTTTTGAACAGTTTATATGAGTTAACTTTGTTGGCGTTAATTTTCCTGTACCAGTTAGTGGTTGTGTTCCAATTGTAGTTTACTTTTTTATTGAAAATATATTTTATATATTTTTTAATATCGTAAGAAAATAGGTTTGGAGTAGCTATAAGAGGAGCCGTTAAAGCTAGTATTGCGGCTTCATCCGCTGCCTCATTGCCTTTTATCTCCCAGTGAACTGGGATCCATATGAGTTGAATGTCAGGTTGTCTTTCAATAATAAATTGTCTTATCATGTTTGGGTAAAATTAATCATTATTGCAGTTCCTTATGGCATCTATTGCAGAGAGAGAGAGAGAGAGATAGATAGAGAGAGAGAGAGAGAGAGTCAGTACAGATTGCAAATTTACCCATGCGTCCTCTAACATATTTGACAGACTCGTGTGTTGCTATGATTTCAGCAGAGAAATTAGTGCTGTATTCTGGCAAAATTGAATCATTATATATTATTAGTAAACAAATTATGATAAGTTTACTAGTATGTAACTACAGTATGACTAAAAACAAACAAGTAATGTTTGTTTTTTTTTAAGTTTTGTGTTTAGATTTTTAAAATTATTAGAATATAATTTTAATAAGACTTTCCTGATGTTACCGCAGTTTACTTGATTATTTTTGCTAATAATGCATTTATTTACTTTTTTATATTAAGGAGAGTAATTAAGCAAATTTCTGAATTGTTCTCTCGTTGCTAGTTTTTGCTAGTAAAGTTACTAAACAGACCTATTATTAACCTTAAATTTGTTAAGTTAAGTATTTGTTAAGTATTTGTTTGTAAAAGTATCTATGCATATAATAAAATAGTAACTCATTTCCTGTCTGTCTGTCCTTCTTTCTTTGTGTACGCATCACGTAAAAACTACTGGATAGATTTGAACAAAATTTTGTGAGGAAGTACCTTAGTATCCCGATTCCAATATAGGATACCATTTTTCCACAAAAATATGTTTTTTCCAAGAGAAAGTGGAGAAAAAAAACGCACTGAAATTACTTATTTTAGTAAGGTAAATACAGAAACCATAACTAAAGCACTAACCTGATATGTATATTTTAACACGGCAGATGGCGCTGTTTTATATAGTAAATATATAAACCATAAGTGAAGCACTAACCAATATGCAGAATACTTTCAGACGGCACTAAAAAATCTTTGGTGTGGATTGATTCAAAGCAAAATCGAACAAAATATTGCAGGGACGCCCACTAAGTGGCGGGTATAGCTAGTTAAAAATAGATTTCTGAGATGCCGATAGGCTAGTAGGTAGTGTGCTAGTCTATCAGTTCTGGGGTTCTGGGTTTAATTCCCACCAAAGACTATGGGTGTTTTCCCCCTACAACGAGTGAAGTTCGTCGTTACTATGCTCGATAATTAAGTTAGAATATAATTTATAATTGGATTGTAACTGAGATTTCAAACTTTTATTTAAAATGTTGTAACGTGGTTTTGTCGTAGGCTGAGGTAGTTTAGTCTCGTCCAGGGTCTACTTACGGATCCACAAACCTTAAGTAATATAATAGATTATTTTTCCCTTCTTGGGCTTAATTAATCTGTTTTTCTTTATTTACTATAATAATTAATTACAATACGAATACAAAATTACAATAACCGACGCAAGCTAACCCGATTGGTTCGTCAAATAGCTGGTTCGGGTGTGTTGGTTGGATACGCAGGTTCGGAAGATAACTAGTTCGCAGATTCGGTTGATAACTAGTTCGCAGGTTCGGATGGTATTAGTTCGGATTACTGGTACGTTACGCAGTTCGGGATAAAACTAGTTCGCAGGTTCGGGTGATAGTAGTTCGGGTTACTGGTACGATACGTAGATTCGGGATACAACTAGTTCGCAGGTTCGGGTGATACTAGTTCGGGTTACTTAATCTAGGTTCGTAAATACGTACAATGGTTCTTATTGTTAAATTTCTACAATAATACATAGTTTGCTTTCACTAGGGAACAGTCAGCCGAAGCCGCTGTGAGAACAGCCAGTCCGAAGACCGCTGTGGAAACAGTCAGTCGAAGTCGCTGTGGGAACAGTCAATCGAAGTTTCTGTGGGAACAGTCAGCCGAAGCCGCTGTGGAAACAGTCAGCCGAAGCCGCTGTGGGAACGGTCAGTCCGAAGACCTGACCGAAGTCAGAAGTATCTGAAAAATCAATTGGCTTATCTGGATAAACCAGCCGTCTCTTCTTCTATTATACGAGTGTAGCGTATAATATCCGAGACTTTTAGATGTTCCAAGTGCCCGTCCTGTGGGGGGTTGCAACATGCCGGTTAACTGCCAACCTTAAACACTTATTTCAACATATACTAAATGAGAATTATAAATATATTTCTACTTACTGGTATACTTTCTACATTATGTTTGTATTTACACGGCAGTTATTGTTGTTTTTACACGACACGTTGTTTTGAAAATACATAAGAATATGTACATACATGGGATAATTTATATTATTGCCACGTTACAATGTCTCAATGGAATTAATATAAACGCGGAGTTATATTATTCTTAATCGCAGCATAATAGTTAGATTGTAGGAACTATTATGCTGAGCATTACAGTGATCAAACAATCAAGGCGGCCTTAAAATTATTTTACACATGCTCATAAGATTGTTGGTACTCATCTTTCGTAATTTTCGGTGAAAATTATCGATTTTTCTGAATTTTGTATAATTTGGTCAGTAATTGATATTTTGATAAAATCTACATTTTTGTGAGAATTGTTTTTTTTTTTTTTTTGTTAACTTTTAATTTTTTGGTCATGTGTCGTGGTTTTGTGAAAATTATGATTTCTTGTAAGAATTCGATTTTTGAAGAATTTTTTATTTTTCGGTGACATTATAATTTTTTGGTGAAATTTATTTTTAAAATTTTAATTTGTATTTTTGCGATTTTATAAATTTTTAATTTAGTTTTTTGAAAATATGAATTTTCTTCACTTGGTTAAGTTAGTTTTTTTTTGGTGGTGGAGATGTTTATCCTAAAAAAAATTTTAATTTGGTCGGAAATTTCCTCACCTCCCTCGTATTTAAAAAATTATTTAAATATTTTAATTAAAACTTACTAAATTAAACACAAATTATAGAAAACAAGAAAGAAGAAAAAAATGCAATAAATTTATAATACAAGTGATTATTGAAACAGATTATTTAACTTTAATTACAAGTTAACAAATGTATTTGTTTAAAGTAGAAAATATTTAAAACATACAAAATAATATAGAAAAAAAATTAAATTAAATTCAGGAAAAATATATTAATTGTTGTTTTTATATAAAAAATTTACACCAGTAAAGTGATAACGATGGTTTATTGAAATAATCTAAAATAGGTTTGTTTTTAAACCAAATTATGGATCAACTAAAATAGTAAACTGAAAATATAAAATTAATATTTTTTAATAAAAAAAATAAAAATCTCTGGCTTAAACATACATTCACTCAAACTTTCTACAGTCTGTAAACTTAAATCGATAATTTTTTTAAGTCAATATTTAAGATTTTGATAAATTTTAATTCATTTTGTTTGATTATCTTTTAAATAAGAATTAATAGTAAACCATATAACACAACTATTAGTATAATGCCATAATTATTTAGCGTTTCTGCAATGCTGAAGCGAAACCTTAGGAATCTCATTTTTAACTTCCTTCATTTCTTAGTGGGTACCATAACCAACAACCAACAGGATTACACACTGCTGGTATCACGAAACGCTAGAGTACAAGGACGATGAAAAGCCAGTCTGACGGAACTATAGGACAAACTTTTTCCCAGAGGAATCATCGCTGGGTTAAACTCTACGATGCGAAGCTAACAATTGGGACATATGACCAAAATGGATTTAAAACTTTTATATCTCCAAGTAAAAATCATCTAAGGATGCACTCTGGGTTCCCTGCAGGTCACTGCAGGTTGGAGAAACAACTCAACTGTGATGCTTTATGTCACAAATACAATCAGCTGGGTAAGCACCTACTGGAAGAGGGGGATCTGCCAACACTAGAACCGATTGCAGTATTGAGATTTCTTAGGAAAGGATGTTCAGATGAGGTAGTTAGCACCAGGCAGGGGTCAACATAGATCTTTTTTCTAAAACAATAATGCCTAACCTTCTTAGATATATGGGGCACCAGTCCACGAGGATTGCAGGGGCCTGAAACTGACTGATAAAAACCTTCAATCCAATATCCAAACATGTTAGCTGTGGTTTAGACTATATGACAATTTTGACCGGTATGCTATTGCACTCCAACAGAAGCCACCAATGGTGAAGCGGAAGTTTAGATGGACTCAAACATCAAAAAAATGATCTTACCAGCCATGATAATTAATTGCTAATTGTTGTATTACTATGCGAAACAAGGGCATGTTGCTTTAACCCAATAGTAAGGCCACTGTCAGGTTAGGGCAACACGACAGGCACTGACACAAAACTGAATTAGACAGATATTTTTGGTCGTATGTCCTATTTTTCCACATGCTATTATTCTTCACATACATGTTGTTGTTGACCTCCTTTTTCAGCAGTGTGTTCTTATGGCTTATTTTTGGCCCTTAAAATTAGGAAAAAGGTTTTCTCATAATCTGGCCTGAGCAACCAGTGAAATACGTAGAGGGACTAACTTCTCCCCCAGTCAAATAGATTGCATTTTTATTATAAAATGTTATCGGTAATTAGAATAATATTGAATAATTATTATTTAATGTCATTTTGAGCACGTAGCCTCTACTCTTCAAATTTCATACCATCAATCAATCAATGTCGCCGTGTCCTGAAATGGAAGCCTAGAAACGTTTTAAAATTAGATATCTCTGAATGCAGCATCTTTCGAATTGTCTTTAAAAACGTATGTGCTAACTTTGACGTCAGATCATTAAGAAAGTTGCTCTTTGCTAATTTCTTTTGCAAATTCAATCTGATTCTGACTTTTACAAACTTGTTTACAAATTTGTTGAAGTTAAAATATCTCTCATCAAATTTTTTTCCAAAAACAAATTGTTAATGCTCTCTGGGACTCAATTTTATTTGAATATTAATTGTGTGGCATATGGAAACTGCAGTTGCTAAATATGTCAAAGCATCTATGTGTCTGGTTCGTCGGCAGCACAATAACCATATTGCATTTAATGAGCAAATGTTAACAAAAACTCTTTAATCGTCACCAAAGTAATGTTTAAAATATTTATATTTTTTGTTTAAATCAATACTTTTTATTGCAACCATATATTGTTAATGAGAACATAATATGGTTCATGTGACCATACCACAACCAAGTCATTTCTTTTCGTTGAGTTTTCATCTCCTCTCTATAAACCTGTTAACCATGGATCATAAACAGAAGTTATGAGGATCACAACGAGATCCTTCAAGGAGTATAAAAACATTTGTCTAAACAAAATAGCAATTGGCAGACACTTGTACAAATTGGTTGTTAAGTCAATTAATTTTTTTTCGTAATTTTCTTGAGTCAAGAGACCTCAAGTGCATTTTGGACACATAAATAATATAAGAAATGTGGTATACTTATGCGTTAAACACATTGGCGACAGCAGGCTACCGACTACAACCTGTCAAAACTAAAATACACATGTTTATATCAACACGACTATTATGACGACATCATAGCTACGTTGCTACATGACCATTGTTACACGGCTGTGGCGACAATGAGCAGTCAAAACTTAAAAATATTTTATTTATTTATTATTACAAAATTAACAAGTTTTAAATCTGTTTTTAATATAGAGGGTTTAACAAATAAAACATTTGTTTGTTTTGACGTAAAAAAAATATTTTATGTATTTCTACAATCAAATCAGAGTTCTGATGTAGCTGTTGTCTTCAATATAATTCAGTAGCGTTTGTAGTCCTTTAGCTTTGTAACTGCTGTCGTCTATGTGTTTAAAGAATTATTTTGATATCAATCCCAGGTATTCAAATTATTGTTTTATTTTTTTTTGATAATTGCATCTTTTCCTTTGCGAATATTTTTTTTGGTTTAAATGCGATGCTTATTTTCTTAAACGCTCATTGAAAACACAAATAATTGTTATTGTTGTTTAATACGAAATAAACCGTAGTTAAGGTGGTCCAACGATATATTTTCATAAATTAAATAAAATTAATTTCTCTTGGTTATTGGACATAACAAATATATCTATATTATTTATGGAAAACGATTTCATTCATGTGTCTGCCGGGGCTGGCCTCTCAGTAATTCATCTTATCAGTCCAATTTTTCAAGACCTTGTTAACGACTTCTGGTTGTACCTCACTGAATGGTTTGCGAGGTATTAACCTTAAGGGAACGATTCAGACCCTTCTTCGATTTGATTAAGGAATCAAATCGAGTTCAGTGCAAAAAAGAGCGATCGTTTGAAAATAAAGATTATTTAGGTTTATATTTTCCATTTTAACCTATAAAATCAACGGTGAGCTGTAGGGTTGACCACTGATTAATAAAGCGTATCATGTAGTATTTGGGAAAAAAATGGGACTGTCAGTCTCTGTAGATGAATTAGCTCTCCGACAACGAAGTAGATATTCTCCGATATTTCAGAAAAAAATGTTTGCTTCAATTAAAGGTTTTAATTGGTTTCACCTACAAATTTAATTACATTTTTAATTGATTCAAATATTTACTTTTTTCTTTTTTTTTTAAAGAGAAGTAACACTCAGGCAATTAATGCCTATATTAACTGTGTTACTTCCTTTGGAAAGGGATAGTAGTAGATAAGACAGATCAGATGGTTAGTGTGATAGTAAAACTTCTCTTCTGGCAACACTGCAATTGCAAGTTATGATTATTTTTAGAACTGTATTGTTGAGCCTCTGCTGTTATTTAGGCGATAGCATAGCCAATTTATAATTATTTTACTTCGCCGGCGATTTAGTGCTATGTGGTAATACCGGCGATGGAGGGCGCTGTGATATGCATTATTATAAAGAGAAATTAATTTATATCAGAAAAATTAATGTTGCTTCGGCTGAGTATTGAACTCGCGACTTATATTGCTTAGTAGTCAACGTGCTAACCACTTAAGCTACAGCTTAAGCTTAGGAAGGTTATGTTGCCTCGGTTGAGTATTGAACTCGTGACCATTGCTTACTAGTCAACGTGCTAACCACTTTAGCTACAGCTTAAGATACAGCTTAAGTGGTTAGGAAGATTATTGTTTTCTTTTTAAATTAAGAATATAATTGAATCAATTAAAGAATTTAATTAAATTTTTATCGAAAACCAATTAAAACCATTAATTCGTGTAAATATTTTTGCTGTGTAGGATGTGGTAAGTTTGTGTGTTGTCATAGGTGAAAAAGTACCTCGTCAGAAAATATCGTTTTTTTTTTTTGAAAATTCTATGTCCAAACTTTTATCTAAATTACACGAAATCATGAAATCAGTTGCATGAAAGGAGATTTGAAGAAATTCCATAAAACAATTTCATGGTGTAAAGGGATTATTTAAGGTCCGCGGTGGTATGATAGTCAATATTTCAACTAGAAAAATTGTGGTAATGTCGAAATTAATCCGATTAAATAGATACTTCTGTTTGGACCACCCTTACAAGTGAAAAAGTAAGAAATTGAAAACAATTTTGTTTTCAATTTGCCATAATGAAAGAAATAAAAATTTACATAGAAATTGCTAAATAATAAGCAAATCAAAACATCATCATTTGCTTATTTATTTATTACTATTTTTTCTAATACTTATTTTTGTCGAAGTAAAGCAACGACACCACCTACCATCACAATGCCTCAGCATCAGCACCAGCCATTCAGTCACCCACCCAACACTAACCTCCCACCCAACTGACAATTTAAAATAAGTTTCATTAAATTTGTTTTCATTTATACGAAATGTGTTTTCTTCTTATTAAAATTTCCATTTTTTTTTTCTATTTTTTCCCAAAGCAATTGGAAAAAATACAGCTTAAGAAGAAGGATGTTAAAGAAAATCAAATGTATGATGGTTGGTTGGAGTAAACACATTATTCGATTTGAAAAATAAAAACATCAAATAAAAATATACACCTAAAGCAAAAAAAAATATAAAGCAGCAATTTGGAAAAAATACGTAAAAAATGTAAATCAACATTGCAACAACAATTTCTTTAGAATTTGTTAAAAAAAGACAAAAAATATTTTTCTTCAATTCCATTGATTATTTCTTGTTTTTTTTTCTATGGGCTGGCAGGGATTATAAAACATTGAACATTTTTATTTGTCAATTGGTATTATTTTTCACTCCTTATTTTCTTTTTGGATTTTTCTACTTTTATTTTTGTTGTTGTGGCAACATTTTTACTTCTACTCTTAAAATTCGCTACTGTTTTATTTTGTATTCATTCTTGCACTCAGTCCCTGCTTCTGTTATATAAATGATTCTTCGGTTAAGTTGTTTATTTCTTTGCGTGTTGGTGTAGGTGTTGGTGTTAGTGTGTTCGTATTCTTATGTGTGGCATGTAATTTATTTACTTTAAGGATCAATTGCTAACAAACTGCAATTCAAAGTCGTCGCACTTTTTTTTGACAAAAAACGATTGAATTGAGAGGTTTTGAAGAGGCAGCTGGAAATAAGAAGTTAATAGATTCCATTTTCATGGCCTTTGGCATTCTATTTAAAGGTACCAGGGTAAGGCAATATGCCATTGCAAAATCATATAAAGAGTATTTCAAATTTAAAACAAATAGTCTTCGTAAAAATTTTAAGTTGCAAGAAGACGACTGCTAAATTTTTGGAAATCTGTCATTCAGCTGGCTTTTTTTTTGGAAATAATGAAAAGAGTTTTGTTTTTTTTTTTTTGTTAAAGAAAAGATAACGCTACCTTCCTGCTTGCCTGCAGAAAACATCTAGTTTCTTTGGAGGGAATCGAACCCGCAACCCTCAGACTGATAGACTAGCGCAATACTAATTATTCGATCATTAAACAGTTTTGCTAGACAAAGTCCACACTAGCAGTGTAGAAGATTATTTGCAATAAATTAATTGAAATTAGCCTCTTATTCGCAAATTATGAACCTTGGTTTTTTGTTTTTAAAGAAGTAACCTTCAGGCAATTAATGCCTATATTAACAGTGTTACTTCCATTGGAAAGAGAGTAGATAATATAAGCTTCACTTATGGCAACACTGCAATTGAACGTTATGTAGGCGTATTAGTTTGAATCTAGCATAGCCAATTTATAATTACACTGTGGAACAAATTCAAGTTAGCAAAAGTGAGGTCGATTCTGAGAGTGTGAGTGATGAAAATAGAGGCTAAATTAGAAGACCCGTAGCGCTGCGTTTTTTTATGTTAGTTCGAATTTTTTTTTAATCGACCTTCGAAAACGCTGCGATACGGGTCTTCTAATGTAGCCTCTATTTTCACCCCTCACTCTCAGAATCGACCTAACTTTTACTAACTCGAGTTTGTTCCACAGTGTTGTGTTACTTCGCCGTCGATTTTGTGCTATGTGGTAATACCGGCAATGGATGACTCTGCGATATCCATTATTACAAAGAGAATTAATACATATTAGAAAAATTGATGTTGCCACGCCTAGGTATTCAATTCGTGAGCATGCTTTAGTAGTCAACGTGCTAAACACTTGAGCTATAGCAGCCTCAGCGATTGTTCCCGAGCTCCCCCCTGACCATGTTGATTTTGTGGTGCGTACAACCATTGAATGATTAAATTTTAACAAAAAACTTGTTTATCGTGAACAAAGTATTTATTAAAACAACTATAGTTTGTTCACAGTAACCATATATTATTAAAGGAAACATAGTGTGATTATTGTGACCATACAACTACTAAGTTTTTTCTTTGCGTGCACTGGAGATTCGAAAATTTTGGAAAGCTTAGAAGCGATATAGAAGCTAACTTATCTTTTTTAATAAAAGCCAATAAATATAATTGCCAAATAAAGATGAAATCGCTATATAAACCCGAAAGTAATCAAAATGGTCTTACCTTTCTACCGAACAAAAATAAAATGATAGTTTGTTTGCAGCCAACTTCACTTACTTGCTGTCAACATCAGATTTTCCAAATGCAAAGCGTTATTACCATGCTATTTTGGTATATATGCGAACATTTGCCACAGATATATTGCGTTTGGCTGTAAGTAACCCCCTCGTGTAAGCAGTGAAGAGACTTTAAAATGGACTTTAAGGACATTTTTGTAACTCTAGAAATCGAAAACCCTGAAAGTTGCTACAAAAATGTTATCAACGCATCATACTTCCTCCACTTCATATTAAGCTCGGCATAATGAAATATTTTGTGAATGCACTTGAGAAAAGGGGCAAATAAATTTTGTTTCATGCAAGTTTCCAGGATTAAGTACAGAATAATTGAAACCTGGTATTTTTAATTGACCACAGATTAGGCAACTCGTGAAAGACTGTAGTCGAATTTTAAAGCTTATAATTCTTTTGTTTTGGTTATGAGTAATTTTCTAGGCAAATAGAAATCTTCCATGTCGAGCTTTTTGAGTGAATGCTATCGAACTTTCCAGAGCCAGGTTGAAACATGAGCATAAACATCCTGCACTCGCGTTAAGACCGATTTCTAACTTTGGGTGGTTTTAGTAAAGAGAAGGTTGAGAGAGTTAAACAGGTTCTTAGGATATTAGATTAGCGTTATCAGGGAATGTGGGGCTCACATATGTATGATGGCAGACTGCAGCTTGAACTTATAACGAGATCTACCCAAGGTCGCTCTTTCAAGGAAATCTTGTAAAGATAATTTGATAGTGTAAGAGAGAAATTTTATTAAAATGTGTAAATAAATATAAATAAAATATAAATATATGTGACCCGGCCTATGAAAAGGTGGCTTGTGACTCAAAAAATATTTTTCCACTTTTTATTAGGTTCCATAGTTTTTGAGACGCTCTTTCACGTGGTGAAAACTAGAAAGTCCTAACTTGCTTAGAAGTTATGGTAAGTCAAAGTCGATTTGGGGATTTTTTTGGTGATAAAATCCCCAAAAACCTGACAACGCTGGATCAGAAACTGGTTTGTGCTTTGCATTGAAAAAAATATCGCTCTTTTTATACACACACGAACTTATTTCATTTATGCTTTTTTGGTTGCCTTTTGGGCATAACTGTTCATAATGCAAAAGAAAACTACTAAGAAACTGACGAAATGCATTGTTTATCTTTAACATTAACAGCTTATTTTTCAAAATTTTGTTTTTGAGTCATAAGCCACCTTTTCATAGACCGGGTCACATATATAAAAATTAAACTGAAAATTTCAAAAAGTAAAGCTGTATTTTTTTTATGGATATACACAATAAAAGAAAACAAATTTAAAGAAAGAAAAAGTGTTCTCTTGAACACAAAGTCTTTACAAAGTCTAATTTGATTTCAAAACTACATAGCTGTGCCTCCCACTTCGTAGGCTTCCTCACAATATCTTAATTAATTTTGCTTTGAAAGTAATCCTCACGAATTATTCAGAATCTTATAACTTCATGGTTTATATATAGAGTTACCCATCCCTGGATAAAATTCTAAAATTTATATAAAATTCTAAAATTATTGTAGAGTTCTGTAAATAGTATTTAAAATATCCCGCTGACAAAAAATAAAAGGTGCTGTCAAGTTTGCAGTACCTTAAAATCGTTAAAATTGTGTTCTTTCATTACTTTTTCTCTATTTCTCTCTCTTGGAAATGAAATATTTTTGAGGAAGTAAAATAGTCTATATTTGAATCAAGATACTAAGGTTCATCCTGCAAAATTTTATTAAAATCGATTCAGTAGTTTTTACGTGATGAGAACACAGACAGACGGACAGACAGACAGACAGACAAACATTAAAAAAATTGCTATTTTGTATTCCCTTTGCGATTAATACCGTTTTATTACATATATAAAAATTCTTTTAAATTCACTCCAAAGAAAAACACTTAGTGAAGGTTTATACTCTTACAGTAACTTTACGAATATCTCTTACACAAAGAATGCATCACTTTTTACACGAAAAAAGTAACTTTACTCTGAAATAAGTTGCTTTACACTGAAAAAAATATTACCACCAATTAAAGGTTTTAATTGGTTTCATTTTATAATTTAATTAAATAGTTAATTGATTCAATTAATTGTACGATTAGGTTTTTTTTATCTTTTAAACAAATATATATTTGAATCAATTAAAAAATTTGTTCATTAAAACCTTTAAATGGTGAAAAATATTTTTCTGTGTATAACAAAGTCTTTTTTTATTTAAATGGAAAAATTTTGCCTTGACAAACTAACTTTTAACAAAAAAAAAAAAAAATACGCAATTAATTTCCAAACTTGGAGTTTTCGCAGAAAAGTACCAACGTAGTTCCTAGTGCAACAAGACTCTTTTCATACAGACACTCACTTTATTTAACTTCGATTTCCAACGGGGACATTTACACAGTGTTTCAGAACCAATGTTGAATTAAAAACAGGCATCTTAGAAAATGGGGAAAATGTAGAAGAAATTAAATTGTTTGTTGTTAAAAAGAAGTTGACTTGTATTTTTCAAAAGCGCTTTTTTTGCAAATTTATTTGCCACTAGCAACAGCGACAACAACAACCATGCAGCAATAGCAAATACTTACAACGTCAAATCAGTGGCAAAAGAAAATCTAGTGGAAAAAATATGAGCGAAAGTCAACATAATCAAAACGGTTTAAAATATAAAAATTAAATAAATACAAATACGAAAGTCAACTTATCCCAATGGGAAATGGAAATAAAAGTATGTAGCTGTTGTTGTCGTAAAACCTAATATTGTTTGAAGCTAGCAAATCTCGCTCTTTTTTTTTGGGTAAAACTCTCTGGCGTATGAGTATGATCACGGTTATTTATTCTTTTTTGTGTATTTAATTGTGTTTGTTGATGTAGTTATTACATTTGTGTCGTCTGAAGAGTTTTTGTAACTGATACTGTTGTTGTTGTTGCTCCTATTCCTGTGTTTGCTGTTTTACTGTATTACTAATAACTACACTTTTAACCCTGAGGTCATGAATGGCATTGTAAAATACTTGTATTATTTATGCATTAATTTGCTGTAAATAATTTTCATTTGTTAATTGCTTTTTTAATTGTACATATTTGTTAAATTTTTCTTGTGTTTATTCTTTCACTATTGTATTCTTATATGGATATTTTGACTCTAAGCTAGAATTATTAAAAAGCAATTTGTTTAAGGTTGTTTGTTTGACCATGTGAAAAGGTGACATTTATATTGTGTTTAAATAAAATGTATACAATTTTAGAGTGTTAACCCTGTAAGGTATATTTACATATAATATTTGCTTGTTTTTTAATCTTCAGGGTTAACAAGAATTAAAAAAATGTGTGGCGAAATAGAAAGAAGTAAAACAAAGCCTTTTTCAAAATCACTTCAGAAAAATACTTTGAAGCTGGATTCACCCATTTTGTGTGGACAAAATTTTTGTTCGGACAACATTTTTTATACGTAGTTTTACATTTTTCTCAGCGAGTGACAGAAGGGTAAGAGAAGTGATTTTGTCCAGACAACTCTCAGCTTGATTTGGTTTAATTTTGATTTTTGTCCGAACAAAATTGAAAAGAGTTGCCAATAAAAGTTTTTTTATAGAAAAAGCTAAATTGAGTTGCCATTATATAGATAGTGTTTGCATAGTATGAAGTTGTGGTATTTGTTTTGATTGTATTGATTATCAATAAAAAATTATTTTATGAAAATGGAGTTCAATGAAGCAATTGCCCTCAAGCTTATAATGGAAATGAAAATGGCCAGAAGAGAATGCATGCAAAACAAAGCATTTGGACGACAATAGCTAACTTCATTAGAATTGAACGAAGGTAAACGTACATGCAAAGGATTTTATATCATTTTAGCGCATCTCAGGAACCAATGCGTGATAGTAGCCCATTGCTGTTTTTTGTAATTGTTAATTTTAACAGCCATTAATAGAAGCAATTTTCTTTAATAATACATGTTTTAATAAGCAAAATGTTAAAATAATAAAAATTATGCAATTTCACACCATGATTTTATTTTTAATCACTTGCTGCTTTGTTGCCACGTTGTAAAATTAATATGACTTGTTTACTTATGTACTCATATGACAGCTTTATCTGTCCGGGCAAATTTTTCGAAATGGGTGAATCGTGCTGTAAAAAACTCTCAGAAAATAATATTTGTTCTCACAACAGTACCTTGACAAAATTCTTCCAAAAAACTTTAATACAAAATAATTAACTAAAAGTAACGTTAATTAAAAAATAAAATTAAAAAACAAATCTTCCACCAAGTACTTTTTAAAAAAGTACTTTTAAAAAAGTACTTTTAAAAAAGTACTTTTAAAAAAGTACTTTTAAAAAAAGTACTTTTTAAACAAATTTTACGTATGACTTTTTATTGCCCATGTTTTTAGAGCTAATATGCTTTGTATATGTTGTTGCGTCTGTTTAAAAATTATTCAAAAAAGCACAGTGGAATTTAGTATCGCTAGGCCGCTGGATGCTTGTATAGCAACAATAACAAAAAATACTACACGTAGTATTTTAGGGTTAGAAATAAAACTTTTTAGGATTCAAATTACATTTTGAGAAACTAAGAAGCTATAAAAAAAGTGTGCCTCAGAAATGGTAGCTTAGTAGTATGTAATTTTTGGTTCCGCACAAGCTTTGAAGAAGAAGGAAGTGATTCCGTTTTGACAGTACCGATTGTCCAATGATCCAGCAGCGTTGAGATATCCTTCCTATTGTTATTTAACAATTGGATCAAACCCTTGTCATTATAGCACAGTCATATTTTTCTTGCGATCCAACAGTTGTATAGTTTACGCCTTCCTACCTCAGCGCTCTGAAGATAATACCCGAAAATGTTATTCCCTATGGTACCAAGCGGCATTACGAGTTATGTAGCATTCGAGACATTTAGTATGAAGGCAGTCCTGGCCAGTCCTGGCCAGTTCATCCACCTTTTCATTCCCAAAAGAAGTCACTATACGCTTGAACCCAAAGTAGGGTGACATCAGCTTGTCAACATATGCTAGGTAATGCATCCTTAAATTGACCTACTAAAGTCAAGGATGTAATGTGTGATCTAAAAGTCAGGAGAGCTACCTCGCTGTCAACACAAATGCCAACCGTCCCGCCAATACTCCTATCAAGTTAGAACTCTACATGCTTCCCTAATAGTCAAAATTTCAGCATGAAACACACTAGCACCATTGGAGAGACGATGAGAGTAGTAAATGAATAGTATGTAATAAAAAACTCTTTAGAAAAGGCATTTATAAATAGTGTGCTTTAAAAAAGTACCTTTAAAAAGTGTTTATTAAAAAAGTACCTTTTAAAATTATGCTTTTCAGAAAAAGATCTTTAAGAAAAGTACCTTTTACAAAAACACGCTTTTAAAAACTATATTTAAAAAAAAAAAAATAATTTTAAACCCCCTTTTAAAAGATATTTTTTTAATGTAGATTCTAAGAAATTACCCTTTCAAAAGTACCTTTACAATATAAAATACAAAAAAGTACCCTTTAAAAAGTTTCATTAAAAAAGTATCTCTTAAAAACGTAGGTTTAAAAAGGTAACTCTGAAAAAAAGTATTTTTTATAAAAGTACCTATCAAAAAAAAAAAAAAAAAAAAAAAACCTTGAAAAAAATAATTTTTAAAAATTATCATTTTTTATTTCAAAAACAATATTAAATGGAAAGTATTTAAAAAAAATTTAAAAATGTATTTCTTCAGCCTAGTACTCTGTTCGAATTTGTAAAAAAATGTTGAGCAACATTTATTATTTCACAAGGAAAATTTGACATTAAAAATGTGGTGTCTATCTCGCGATTTGGAAGAATTTTACGATTTTATTGCTTTTAAGTATACCACTTTGTTTTACAAATGTTAACAAAAGCCAGGTGATCAGCTGTTGTTTGAAAAATTCCGCATGAAATAATGCCCATTTGCTTTATTTCACAGCTTTGGTAAAATGTTGCCAGAAACATTTCAATGTTTTTCCACAGCAAAAACACAGTACTACTTCTACAACATTTTTTCATGACTTTTTCATACAAAGTTTGACAGCATTCCGCATGAAAAACTGAACAGAGTACCAGGCTAGTAGGTAGTGTGCTAGTCTATCAATCCGGGGTTATAAGTTCGATTTTTCCCAAAATTCTGGAATTTTTCACTACAAGTCAGCAGAAAGACCAAAAGGGACCTTGAATATAATCTGAGTGTCTACAAATGGTTAACTGCGTTATTGTTACACACTCTCAAGTATTATCTGGCCAAGTTAAAAATCGAAGACGATACTTGCAGACTGTGCCGGAAAAAAGGCTAACATAAAAAGACTTTCCATCACGGGCAGACACATGTTATATGGAGATGCTGTGGAGACCTTAGCCTTAAGTAAATGTTAGCAATTAGCATAGACTCTGTGATGAGGAAGAAAGTCGACATAAGTATATCAGTCGGCACTCCGAAAAAGGCTAGTGACAGCATGAGACTCAATGAAAGTAAGGTATTCATAAATTTCTAGTCCAATACCAGAAGTCATTGAGCTACGAAGGGGGTCGAAAAGGAACCCATGAAATCGGTGGTCTGCTTCGGTACCCTCCCTACAAAATAATGTATACATATAATAAAACAGTAACTTAATTCATGTCTGTCTGTCTGTCTGTCTGTCTGTCTGCGTTCGCATCATGGATTTCAACAAAATTTTGTGTAGAGGTACCTTAGTGTCCTTATTAAAATAAAGTATAATTTTTTTCGCAAAAATATTTTATTTCCAAGAGAAAGTGCAGAGGATTTAGTGAAAGTACGCAATTTAACCGATATGCATACTTTAAGGGTAGGGATGATACCCTTTATATAAAGTAAATACATAAACAATAACTGAAGCACAAAAAAAAGGATTGCTTTCAAAGAAAAATGGAATAAAATAATTGTATGGACGCTGACGAAGTGGCGGGCACAGCTAGTAATAAATAAACGCAAACAATCTAACCCACTTGTAATTTTGTTCAATAAATGTTTTTTTTTGTTTTTTATTTTGTTTCTTCTCGTAACAACACAAATGTAAACACATTAATGTTGAATCAAAATAAACATTTGTATAAAAAAATTTATTGTTAAATTATTAACTTTTTGTAGTGAAGTAATTAAATTATATTTAAATCATAATTTATGAACAACAGAATATAATAAATATTATAAAATGCAATTTAATACAATGTATTATTATATCAGTTACGTTGTTAAAATTAAAGGAATAAAAATAATTTTGCAGAAAAACGAATAGTAATTAATTACATTATTATTAAAACCACAATCGTTTAAATAAAGTTTATAAACTGTTCAGTTACAGCTACAGCTACAGCAACAAAGACATCATCATTGTGATTTATTAGGCATTAAAGTAATAATAATGATAATTATAACTAAAATTACACAGAAATAAATTAAATCATACTCTAAAGTAATTTTTATTTTTAATTGTTTAATTGTCTCTTGTTGGCAGCAATTTTTAAATATTGAAATGTTGTTTGGCTACATAAATGTTTGCTGGGTAGCAGCTGACTTACTGACTGACTAACTGTCTGATTGATTTGTTGTGTAGTTTATTTAATTAATTAGCACGAATACACTTACAAACATAACTTTTTAATAATTCATTTAATTTTTGATCATTCCAATCAAGTCTTTTATAATTTATATCAAATATTGTTTTAATTATTGTTAAATAAGCCTTTTGTTGTTATTAATTAAATACTCTTTATTATTGGAGGCAATTTTATGGGCATTGTGATTGACAATATTGACAAAATGCGCAACTTTAAAAAGTCAAAGCAAATTTTCATTAATGCAGACATCCGTCAGCTTGTTGAAATTTCAAAGTAAAATAAATGTAAAAAGTAAATTTGACGGGAAAAAATTTTTATATTAAAATGAGATGAAGTTAAATATTGTATTCTATTGTTTTCAGTATAATAAAATGCAATTTACCTCTATTAAAAGTTTGATTTTTCAGAAAAGTGAAATATACTTTAAAGAGTTACTTTTCATCTCTCCCTCGATTTCATATTACAGATCCATATTCTATTAAAGTGCACTTGGAATCTTAAATAAAGTGGTTTTCTGTAACAATGCGTTAAAATTTCTCATATAGATTTTTAAAAATGTGTGGTTAAGACAACTTTTCCTATTTTTAACCGACTTCATGAAGAGGAGTACCCTACACTGTACCAAAAATTTAACTAAATACGGTAAAATGGGGTGTAGAATTGAAGAAAAGTAGGTTGTTATACAGCTAACAAACTTTTTAGTCAAATCTACATATTATTTTCGTAAAAAAATATTTTTTTAAATTCCTTATATTGAAGAAATTTCCTCAATATGACTTTTTCTTTTTGTTATTTAACAGGGTGTAAATATGATGAAAAATAAGTTAAATTAACTAAAATTTTTAGTTAGTTTTTTATAAAATTTTATTCTTTATAATATGTACATATGTTGTCATCATTAGATTAAAATATGCGATTAGGTTGCATATTTTTATCTAATGATATGACATGAAAACAAAACTGCATATCATTAATGCTTTTTCGCTTTTTTTTTCCTTTTTTTAGAAAAACGAATAAAGCTTTTAATATATTTATAATAAAAAATATTTATAACGAGTGATTTTTTAAGAGCTTGAGAACTTTTTTTTTTAAAAAAACGCATAAAATTTGCAAAATCTCATCGGTTCTTTATTTGAAACGTTAGATTGGTCCATGTCATTTACTTTTTGAAGATAATTTCATTTAAATGTTGACCGCGGCTGCGTCTTAGGTGGTCCATTCGGAAAGTCCAATTTTGGGCAACTTTTTCGAGCATTTCGGCCGGAATAGCCCGAATTTCTTCGGAAATGTTGTCTTCCAAAGCTGGAATAGTTGCTGGCTTATTTCTGTAGACTTTAGACTTGACGTAGCCCCACAGAAAATAGTCTAAAGGCGTCAAATCGCATGATCTTGGTGGCCAACTTACCGGTTCATTTCTTGAGATGAATTGTTCTCCGAAGTTTTCCCTCAAAATGGCCATAGAATCGCGAGCTGTGTGGCATGTAGCGCCATCTTGTTGAAACCACATGTCAACCAAGTTCAGTTATTCCATTTTTGGCAACAAAAAGTTTGTTAGCATCGAACGATAGCGATCGCCATTCACCGTAACGTTGCGTCCAACAGCATCTTTGAAAAAATACGGTCCAATGATTCCACCAGCGTACAAACCACACCAAACAGTGCATTTTTCGGGATGCATGGGCAGTTCTTGAACGGCTTCTGGTTGCTCTTCACTCCAAATGCGGCAATTTTGCTTATTTACGTAGCCATTCAACCAGAAATGAGCCTCATCGCTGAACAAAATTTGTCACATTTGAACATTTCGAACCGAACACTGATTTTGGTAATAAAATTCAATGATTTGCAAGCGTTGCTCGTTAGTAAGTCTATTCATGATGAAATGTCAAAGCATACTGAGCATCTTTCTCTTTGGCACCATGTCTGAAATCTCACGTGATCTGTCAAATACTAATGCATGAAAATCCTAACCTCAAAAAAATCACCCAATAATAAAAAATATATTTAAAATAAAAAATATAAATTGAAAAATTTCAATTCAAATAATTTTTCTGAAGTTAAATTTAAGGAAATTTCTTTTATTTTACAGCTCTTTTTTCATTCATATATGAGCCGTTTTCAGATTTTGCATTGGAATAATTTGAAAAATATATAAAAATATTAAATGCATACTTCAACAATAAAAATAATTAAAAAATCACGAAATAACATTTGCCATTCAACCAACATTATTTATACTTGTATTATTAATATATTGTAACTTTTTTCATTATGATCAAGTCATGAATATAGTCAGGATGTGATGGAGGGATATGTGGTAATAAATCAATCATATCGTAAAGTTTTCTAATGTGATGAGTCTAGAATGATGATATAAACGTGTTAGTACTATATTTCTAAAGTTATGTGGTTTTCCCCGTGAGGGCTATAAATTTAGTGATTTAAAATCCTCATTCTCACTAAATGAGAATATTGTATATGGTTTGCTTTTCGTAACCCCTATCTAACATATCTTCAATCAAATTACTTCTTCACCATTGATATTTTTTCCCTTCTTAGAATTGCATCTTCTAAGGGTCTTGTATTTATTATATTGTATAATAAACGAGTAAAAGGCGAAATTCCGGAAAACTATAAAAATTTTATATAAAAAATCACTAAAGAAATTATGTAGTACAATTTTGATCTAAATAGTATTATGTCTTTGAGGATAGTGGACTTACACCATTTTCAAAGTAATTATATTTGTAGCTTCAGTAACTACGAAAATTTTTAACGATAAAAACAATGAAAATTTTAACAGATTGTTTTGAAAAAAGTTTATAAATAAAAAGTTAATAGTAAATTATATTCACTTTTATAATTAATTAATTTTTTATCAAAATAGACTTACACCACTTTCAAAAAAGACGGCTCATATATTCAATTTTCTTCAAAAATAAAATTAAAAAAACTTAGTAACTTAGTAAACGTAAAATTTGTCAAATCAACGGCCAAATTAGTCATATTAACTTCTTTTAGGGATGTAAATTTAACTAATTTTATGGGTTGTTTTTCTTCGAATGTTTTAATACTGTTTTAACAAAATTTTTTGTTAAATTAAGAGAATTTTATTTGATTTTTTTATAAATTTTTTCAAGGTTTATTGAAATATGTTTTTGACAAAAAAAAATCTTAATAACATTTTTGGGAATTCAATATTAATTATTTAATATTATGCTAATTACCCATAACGTTTTATAATAAAAATGCAATTTATTTGTTGGGGGAAAAGAGCTAGTTCCTATACATATTTCACTGGTTGCTCAGGCCAGATCATCAGGAAACTTTTTTCCTAATTTTAGAGAAGCCAAAAATACTCTATAAGTAATAAAATTCTACAAAACACAATGAGCATTATGCATATTAATAAATTCTGTTTATATGAATAAAATTAGTTTATATGAATAAATCGTATATAGATTTGAATAAAAACTAAGTTGATTTAACTATTTTTGTCGTTAAGGTTCTACTATTTTTTTTTCGTTAATATTACCTACGAAATTTGGTTCAGTGTATACTTCCTCAATTCGTCTGCTATTTTTACTAATCGTAAAAAAAAATCGAGGTCGGGATTCGACGGATTTATACGTTTTCAGGGTTCCTGAATCCATTTTGGCTATTTTTGCGATGCTGTCTGTTGTGTATGCCACTATTTTTGTGGAGTTTGTACAGGTCATATCGTTCGACATATCAAAATGAAATTTAGTATGTGCCTTTGGTTTATGGAGATGAAGAGCTGTTTGGTATAATCGGAAGGGAGCAAGGGGTAATTTACCAAATTTTGTGAACGCTCTACATATCATAACGTGTGACATATTAAAACGAATTTTCCTTTGGTATATATAGATGAAGAGTTGTGTAAATTTTGGTCATAATCGGGAACAGGCAAGGGGTAGTTTGCATACTTCCAAATTTTGTGAGCGGCCTATAGGTCATTCCGTATGACACATTAAAATGAAATTTGGTAAAGTTGAGTGTAGGCCACTCCATTTTTTTTTATTTTTGCGTGAAGTACTGTATCATTACGGAAGTGATTTTGAATTTTTCTTTTATTTGACCTATTGGTCCAGTTTAAAAATGAAGGGTGTTCCCTACAAAAAAACATGATTTTTACCTACCAATTGAACTGTAAAAGGCAGGACTCTCAAATCTTCATAAATAGTGTAACACTGTTGGTCACAATAACAAAATAATAGTAATACAAAATTTAACTTAGAAATTAAGGGGTGTCTCCATAGCCGACGTAATTTCGCGTATGCCATAGGCTATGCTTATCACTTGAGACAGAAAATAAAGGTTATATAAATTTAAAATAAGAATTGAAAAGGTGTCTCCATAATTTGAACTATATGGACTTGTCTTATGAATCACTTAAACAATAACTTGAAACTTACGAACAGTGTGTAGTACTATTCATTATATGAATTTATTATTTGTACTGATATAGACAGAAATTAGACATTCACACAGTGACAGGCTGATACCATTTGTGACTTTATTTGAAGTATATGACCTTATCCCCCTATTTATGATAGATAAATACTTGAAAATTATACACTATGTCCTCTATAACATAAAATATTAAAATTAAAGGGTGTTCCCATAAAAGAATTGATTTTGGTTTATATAATTTTACTGTTGGACCGTAATAGGAAGACAGTTTGAATTTACATATACATATATATTGTAAACTTCTATGATTGCTACTGTAGAAAAAAATTACAACTAAAGGGTGATGCATATAGGCTAATTTATATGTATAAGGGCCTATCATTTGCACCGTAGCTGACAGACTCTTGAACTTTTCACAGGACGTATGTGACTTGCCCGCTATAGAGACAAGTATTAAATAAAAAATTAAAAGGGTGCCCAATTACAACACGTGATTTTGATTTGTATTATTTATTTTTTTAAATCTTACAGATTTGTCCCTTTTATTTCAGTTTACATTTGATGCTCGTCTGTCTCTTGTAATTATATATTTTTAAAAGAATTATAAAGAAATAGAAGCATATAAAATTGATATAATAAAAATCTATATCTTGCCAAAAACTTATTTTCCATCAAGATAATGCTCGCATTCATAACTTTAAAGTTTCAAAGATGTAAAATAAATATGAGTTGAGGTTTGTTGCTCCAATAACCATAACATTCCTTCGCCTTGACTTCCAAAAAATTAAAATATAAAGATGAATATCTATCTTCATAAAAAAACTAGTTTTAGTTGAAGGTTTGGCACCACTTGAAAAAAAAAGAAAAATAATTGAACTAGACGGAATTCTCACCGAGTTAACCGGTCCGTAACATAAAAGCTCGTCGGAAAAAGATACGAGTCGCATGAAGAGATTAGATCTGTGTTTACGCGCATAATTCCAGATTACAAAATCTAGAAATATTTTCAAAAACATATTTTTACATTGCGGCAGGATTTACCCGGTTCGAAGGACCAAAAAAAAAAATTCATCTAAAAATTTTTCCTCGATAGAAAATTTAGAAATATTTTCAAGAAAATATTTTTATAATCCAGGGACTTTTATCCGGTTCGGAGGACCAAAAATTTTTATATACAAATATTTCCTCGAAAATATGGATAATAAAATAGCGGTTTTTAATTTGAGGTTTAAAAATGCAAAATAAGCTTTTTTAAGACCTCCTGAATTCCTACATTGCCAATGAATTCAGAAAGTTGGAGAGTTGAGCTAAAATATAACAAAATCAGTTAAAGAATATCTTCACCTATATTTCTATAAGATGATGGCAAAAATCTTGTTATACGATGGCAGGTTGATAATATCACATTTCCTTAGCTCAGCAACTTTCAATGCAACATGGCTCTCCCCGTAATTGGACCACTGTTGAATTTAAAGCAAACTACGTCTATTACAACGAAATTTTGATAATTCCGATAGATTTGTGTTTATATCTATTACTAAGCTGTTCTCGAATTTTTAGTGAGCTGCCTCTATAAAAGTGTTTTTGATACTGACTGCAAGCAGAAAGTTTCGTTAATTTTAACTAAAATGGAAAAAAGTGGGGAGAATCTAGCTCGATACATTTAGTCTAGTGTCTTTTAATTTTTGAATTCCCTCCAAAAAAAGCAAGATTTCTAAAAGCTCTCTAAATATGCATTTGGTTCAGCATTGATTTTTTCGAAATTATTTGCTCGTCGGATCGCGGGTGAATATTATATATTTCGAAAAATTTCATTACATAGTTTTATACGTGTATTTATCTCTGTAAAATCTGTTATTTAATTTTATATCGAAGTTTGTTTGATTTCATATCCTGCTTAAAACCAATTTCCATTAAGAAAACAACGTCTTGTATCTGAAGACATGAATTCGCTATTAAAAACTCCAACTTTGGCAAAATCTCAATAAATTGTTACCTCAACTTCGGCACACACACAAACCAAAATAACTATAAAAAAAGTAACTCAACAACACTCAACTTAAAATCACTAATAAATCTTGTTAAACAATTTAAAGAGAAATTGAACATGAAGGCAAATAAAAAAGTCCGCAAAATAAAATTTGCACGTTTAAAGAATAAGAAAAAAAGTGTATAATAGAAGGAAGTGCAAAATACAACCTAAAGGTATAAAAGTTAAAAATAAAAAAAAAAAATGCAAATTTAAAAAAAATACACCGCTACAAGGATGTTTTGATTTTAAAAGATTTAGGAAGTCAGGAAACAACACACAATAGTCGAATATTTAAATTTTATTTAAATTGATTGTCAAATGTACGAGTGTGACTTAAATATAACCGGGTTGTTGAAAAGCAGCAGCAAATAATTTAAAAATTAAAATGAAGTAAGCTTGGTTAATTTACTAATAAAAAATCGGGGAGCGTAAATAAACAAAACGAAACGTTTGTCTTCATTTTGTTTTATTCTTATTGCAGTGAGTAAAATAAAAACAAAACAGAAACAATGAGAACGATAACAGCAATTTTGCTCTTAAACTAATGAACGAATGAGCACAAAAAACGGAGCTCATAAAACGTTCATTATAATATTTCATTGAATTAATGTCTGTTCATTGCACACGACTAACGATGAGTGGTCAATAATAAACAGCGAAGACCAGCAAGCTAAATAAGAGGAGCTTGCAGAATTTCCCTAAGCAAGTTTGAATAAGTATGAGTAAATGTTGAACATAATAACAATGAACTTTGGCGAGTTCAGCAGTTTTATGCTTTGAGTTAAGCACGAACACAGTTCGAGTATTCAAACAAAGAATTTTTAAACAAAATTATTAACATTCATTTAAGGTCTTTATTTCTTAAAAAATAAAAAAAAAACAAAAAAAAAAATACCACTAGTGCAAGCAAAACGCACTAAGCCTTATCCAAAAGTTCTACACAACTACTAAACAAAACACACTGAGTGTTTCGAACATGACACGAATAAAACGGTGCTCATTAATATATAAAGTTCGGTTTACTCGGTTAGCTTGTCGTGTTTATAATAAAAACAGAGGTTTGCTCACTAATAATATGCTATGAGTAGGCAGATATTCAGTAATCTAGTTTATGTTCGAGTATGTCTAAATGCTCATGAGCTTATAAGCATATCCAGCTTGCTAATGCAACTATCTATCGTAAACACAAATTGCACATTCATTTAAACGTACTTAGGAAACAAGGAAAGCAATGAAAAAAAAAGTTTTAAGAAAAAACGTTTTGCAAACGTTTGCTAAATGATTTCTTCATTCTTGTAAAAAATGTATTAGTGTGGTTTGAGAGATATTGAAAGACAGATCGTTAGATTTTTAGTTGTTGTTGTTGGCTATTTATACTACAATAGCAAAAATCAGTGCAAGAACCAACTGATAAACAGTAAAGACCTATCCAGGTTGCTGGCTGTGCTGATGGGTCATTAGACGCTCGGTACACATGCTAATAGACAGGGACTTTCCTATAATAGACTTTGTCGTAGCTGCCAGGTACAGAGCAAGAAAAAACAGTGCACCAACCACCTTCTGTGCGAGTGCCTGGCACTCCATTCTTCGAAACGTAAATTTATTAAAGCAAATATAATAGGAGACATAGCTGAGCTATCGGGTACAACTCTAGTTAAACTAACTAGATATCTCAACGTAACAGAATTGTCTGACTATCCACACAACGTTTGCGTAACGTTTTGTTTGTTTTCATACACTGGTTAAAACTCTCTGAAGACTCTAAGTACATAAGCTGGCTTAAGCTAACGTCAAAAACTAAACGAAAAGACTGTCAAATGGTTAAAGACCTTTATGTGGCTACCACGTACTTAACAATGAAATGCATTATTAGGGGTCATCGCCTGAGTGAGGGACCCAGAAAAAACTGTTAGCGCTTTTTAAAAATTATAAATTTTTACTTTACCATTCGTAGTATAAGTAAAGTATAGTAATCGTTAAAAAGTCGATGGGATTTTAACAGAACTTCACGTTTCGAGGTCTCCTGAATCCACGTTTACTATTTTAGCGATGATGTCTGTGAGTGCCACTATTTTTATGAATGATGTGCAGGTTACACCGTTTGGCATATCAAAATAAAATTCAGTATGTGTCATTGGTGTATGGCGATGAAGAGCTGCATAAATTTGGAGCATAAAAGGGAAGGGGGATGGGTGGTTTACTTGACACCCTAATCCGAAAAAAAATAATTTTTTTTTTCGAATATACATACTTTGAACTTCCACGAGGTATGGTAGAGTTGAGTGTATTAAGCAATGATTGTATCATCCTATTCGTGAAAGGAAATAATTTAATCTATACCTTTATGAAACGTATGTATGTCCAGTAAAGTATCAACTGATTCTTTAGTAGACCAATTTAAGTGATTTGTGTGAACAAAATATCTGAGATACAATTTGTGTATTGATAACGAAAGAACTCTTGGAACGAATGTATGAACACACTTAACGACATTTAAATTTCGTGCCTTTTAAGAAAACTATAAAGAGCATGTCACATCATTCATTAGAATAAAAAAGAAATTCACCGAAGATAAACAAACGTCTTTTACATATTGATCAATGACATTGCATTTTGTCAATCACAATTTAAATGTGAAACACGAACGACATTAAGTGACAAATAGAAAACGATTGAAGTTAAATAGGCAAATTGAGTTAAAAAAAACAAAACAAAATATTTTTATATCTCAATTTTATGAGTTTGGTTTTGATTGTGACATTTACAATCGAATTGGTTAAAATTGGATTTGTTTATTTTAGAGGCCTTTGAATTTTGTTGAATTTTAATTTCCTCACAAAAAGGTATGTTTTAGAGAGATTTAAAGGTAAAATATTATATGTTCAAGGTGTCTAAATACATAAACCCGCAGCAAGGCTCTACAATCACTGGAGAGTTCCGCATCGTAACTTAAACTCAAATACACTTTTTACTTCTGTAGATTTTTATCAAGAACTTACCAGTAGTGGCCAGTAGGAAAATTTATTTCTAAAATATTTGACTTCTGCGATGCACAATAGGAAGGAAATATCATAAAACGGCATTTTTAATTTTGAAATTAAAAATTGCATAATTTTCGTGCTAGTAAATATATTGTTCAGATTTTTTAGGGTTTCGTACTTAAAGGGTAAAAATGTAACCCTGTTCTTTTCGCTACAACCACTGGATAGTTCCGCATTGTAACTTAAACTTAAATATATTTTATACCCCTGTAGATTTTTATCAAGAACTTACCAGTAGTCGCCAGCCAGTAGGCCAATTTATTTCTAAAATATTTGACTTCTGCGATGCACAGTGGGAAGGAATTATCATGAAACCGCATTTTTAATTTTGAAATAAAAAATAGCCCACTTTTGATTCTAGTAAAGATATTATCTGATTTTTAGGGTTCTGTCCCCAAAGGTTAAAAACGTAACCGTATTGTTTTTGCTGCAATATTTGTCTGTCTGTTCGCCTTCTATCTCAGGAACCGTAAAACGTAGACTTTTGAAATTTTTACGCAAGTTGTATTGCTATAGCAGCTATAACAAAAAAATACTAAAACTTATATGGTGTTCCGAAAGTGACAAGATTTTCGCGTATCTTTCATTCTTTTTTGAACCGTAAATTTACTCACAGTAGTTAAAACTATATAGCGAATATAAGAAAGTATAACAAATAAGCCAAATACTTAAAGAGTGTTCCGACATTACAAAACTTTAAAGGGTGTTCCGAAAGTGATTAAATTTTCACGAATTTGATTTTATTTTTTAACCGTAAATTTATACAAAAAATATAGAAATTTATAAAAATATGCCTTATAATTTAGGGGTGTTCCAACATTACTCAAATATAAAGGGTGCTCCGATAGTGATACGATTTTCAAGAATTTTAAATTTATTTTTTAACCGTAAATTTACACAAAATATATAAAAATTTATATAAAAAATAAGCCTTATTATTAAAAGGTGTTCCGACATTACTAAACTTTAAAGAGTGTTTTGATAGTGATGCGATTTTTGCGAATTTAATTTAATTTAATTTTTTTAACCATAAATTTATACAAAAATATGTAAATTTATATAAAAACATAAGGGTTATTTTAAGGGTACTCTGACATTACTAATATTTAAAATGGTGTCCCGATAGTGAAATTGATTTTATATTTTTAACCGTAAATTTATACAAAAAATATATAAATTTATATAAAAAAATATGCCTTATAATTAAAAAGTGATCCGATGTTACTAAAAGGGTGTTCTGATAGTGTTGCGATTTTGTCGAACTTGATTTAATTTTTTTAACCTTAAATTTATACAAAAAATATATAAATTTACAAAAAAATATGCCTTATAATTAAAGGCCGCTCTGACATTACTTATATTTAAAAAGTGTGCCGATAGTGCTGCGATTTTTGCGAATTTAATTTTATTTTTTAACCGAAAATTTGTACAACTAAATATCTAAATTTAGATAAAATAAGCCTTATAATTAACGAGTGTTCCAACATTACTAAAATTTAAAGGGTGTTGCGGTAGTGATGCAATTTTCGGGAAAATTACTTTATTTTTTTAACCCAAAATTTATACTGCTGTAGAAAAAAATATAAAAAATGAAAATTAGAGTGACACAAATTTATGTATGCAACTTGATTTTTGAATCGGAATGGATGATAGATGATGATAGATCATGTTTTATAATATCTACTGTAACAACAACTAACGACAGGGTGTTTCTGAGAAGACGCAAATTTAAAGAATTTGGTCCTCTAAATGTTATACGCAGCCATTCGATATTTATACAGGGTATTTGGTGCTAATAAAAAATAAGTCGTGAAAAAATCAAGGCCCATTATTATAACTTGCCATCAGCTAAATATAAATTTTTTGGAGCGATAGTAGCCTTTCGTTATTATAAGTACGCTAAAAACAACTTTTAAATATCACGTACTATAAGGACAAGTTATAGTAATGCGCCTTATCTTTTTTTTTTATAAAGAAAAACTAATTATTGCTCCAACAAAATCCCACACAGAAAAAAATTTTTGATCCTATTAACAGTTTTAATTAGTTTCAGATACAAATTTAATTAATTTTTTAATTGACTCAACTATATAATTAATTAAGAATAAATTTAATAATATTTCAATTAAGTAGATAATTGAATTAATTAAAAATTAAATTAAAGTTGTATCTGGAACTAATTAAAACTGTTAAAAGGAGCAAAAATTTTTTTCTGTGTAACTTTGGCTATTGGCAAGTTATAATAATGAGCTTAAAACTTTTACTTTTAAATTTATTTATTGAAGGTAAATTGATATATTTTATCGAACTAAACGAAGTAATTCCATTGCATTTGTTTGGCTGTTTGGAAGAGAACGCAATAGAGTTTAGCCTTTAATAACAATAAGTAACATACTAACTTTGAATCCAAGAACTGATCGGATATGGTATTGTTGGATGTCAAAGCTACCTTTGATTCGCTTTGACCGCTCGACTGCAATACAAAAACAACGCATAAGATATATTAGAAAATAAAATAAAATTCCAATGGGGTTTTGTAAAATGTTTCTCCCAAACTTGTATCTGTAATATTTTTTAATTTACAAATATTATAAATACATATATATATATATATATATATATATATATATATATATATATATATATATATATATATATATATATATATATATATATATATATAAATATTGTATTATGCAGAAAAAGATACTCTTGAACCCATGATACTTAAATGTTAACACAAAAATAACTATGTAAATATTATTGTTGTAAATAAAAATAATTTAATTCAAGTAGAATAATATTTTTACTTGTTTTTGTTTAATTTCCATATAAAATCGCTTATTAAATTTGTAAAAATTTTAATCCAAGTAGTTAAAATTTAATTTTTTTAAATACAAAAACATGTTATACCGGTATTAAGCTCTTAAATATTGAACAACAAATCAATAATAAAATAAAAACATAGAAAAAAATACACATTGATAATTCATATTTCAGATTTAAAATACAAAAAATTACCATAAATAAATCTAAAATAAAATTTTAAATAAAGAAGATGATATTGTTAAATAATTTTGAATAAAAATACAATATTTGCTTCAACATAGATACATACATACATATATACATACATACATACATACATACATACATACATACATACATACATACATAAATACATACATACATACATACATACATACATACATACATACATACATACATACATACATACATACATACATGTACATTAATTTTTATCTAATACCCAAACAAACACATCGATATAAAATATAATTTTACATTTATAAATAAAACAAAAATGTTATTCAATTATATTTAATATTCAGTAAGACAACAGGAAATAATAATAATAATAAATCTGTAAAATCTGAAGGATTTTCATGACATAAATCGAAATTTCTCAATAAAATTGTACATGTGTTTGTGTAGTATCAACTTAGAATGTGCAATACGAACACAAACATTTACAATTTTAAATTATATCTGCAAGTACATATGTATGTACGTATTGGTATGTATGATAATGTGTGTGTCATCCTGCATTTCTATTTAAATATAAGAAAATGTCAATCATGTAAAATATGTAAATTGTGACATAAATGAAATTTAATATATCATAACAAAACGAAATTGACAAGAAAGAAACACTTTATTTTATTGTAACATGCAAATCTTGCCACATATGCATCCTGATATACATACAAACGTTTTCCCACACACACGCACACACACACACACTTACAAATTAAATACATATAAAATTTAAGGTGGTTGCATTTTAAAGTTTGAAAAAGGATTTTTTTTTCATTTGAATTTTCAAATCAAGCAGAGTGGTTAACGAAGTCTGAAGTTTATTTAAAAGTTTAAACATTTTTGTAAAAGTTTAGTTTATATTGTTTTTTAAGCTTTCGATGATTGTTAATTTGTCTATGAAATTTTTGTTTGCAATTTTTAGATAGAAAATTATACAAATGGAAAAGTTACAAGTTATTTTAAAAACTTCTTAAAGACTAATTTTCATATCTACAATTTTGCTGTTAAAGAATTTTGTAATCGATAAGTTTTTAATCGAAAATTATTTTTATTTTATTTATTAAATGTTACAAGTAAATTATACTCTAACTATACTCTTAGTCTATATAGCGTAGTAATGAAAAGCTTCAGTATATCTATTGAAACGTCTAGAGTCTTTAGTGGGCATCGAACCCACAACCCCCTTACTGGCAGATAAGCACACTATCTATTGGCGAAGAAATAAATAAGGCATATTTATTACGAAAAGTTTTAAAAGAATAATTTTTATTTCGATAAGTTTTCTGTACAACAATTTTTATACCAATAAGTTATATACAGACAGACTTATATATTGTTTAATTCTCTGTATAAAAATTAATATATCGATAAGCTCTTTGAAGAGAAATTTTGATATCGATAATTTTTATTCTATATACTGATAAAGTAAATTAAATTTCTAATCGATATAATTTTTTAATTGATATGTTATGTATGAAGCATTTTCGTATCGATTACTATTCGATACAAAAATTCAGGCATCGTTGGGTCTTTTAGAAAATATTTTTTATATTGACAAATTTTGTAATAAAATTTTTAATATTGATATATTTTTAAAGGAAAATATTTCATATCAATAAATAATTATAATACAGCATTGTTTCATATTGATAAGTTTTTCTAAATTTTTTTCAATTATGATAAATGTTCCATTTTAAATTTACAATTCATAAGTTTTTTTTTTATAGGTAAAATGTATTATCGATATGTTTTCTATTGAACATTTTAAATGTGAATAAGATTTTCGTACAATAGTATTCATAACAATATGCTTTCGAAAAAAATAAATTTCATATCGATAAATTTTCAAAAGAATCCATTTTTATTTCGATAAGTTTTCCATTGAAATATTGCAATAATTTTTCTTAAATTCTTTTAAATAAAGTTTCTATACAAAAAGAAATCATATTAATAAGTTAACTAAGGAAGAATTTTCAATTCGATAATTCTGCTATCGGTAAATTTTCTATAGAAAATTCTGCTTAACGATAAGCTTTCTATTAAAAATTTCGTTATAAATTAGATTTTCTTAGATATATTTTCATATCGATTAATTTTCATAAGTTTTCTATAGAAAATTGGTCAATCGTTTTCTTGAGAAATTAATTCTTATCGAGAAATATTTTGTAAAAAATATTTAATATCGATAAGATTTTTGTTTAAACTTTTTTAAATGATTCTATTAAAAATTTCGGTATAAATAAGATATCCTTAAATATATTTTCATATCGAATAATTTTCATTTCTATAAGTTTTCTATAGAAAATTGGTAAAATCGTTAAGTTTTCTTGAGAAAAAAATTCTTATCGAAATATATATTTTTTTTAATATTTAATAAAATTTGTATAGAAACTTTTTTATCGAAATATTTCGAAAATATTTCTTTAAAGTAGTTATCATATCGGTAAACTATTAAAGGCATTTTTAATATACACCAGTTTTCTTTAGAGAATTGATAAAATTTACATACAATAGTTTTCATATCGATAAGTTTTCTATAGAAGAATCTTGTTATACTTTTATTTGTGCATACTTTTTTTATTTCGGTGAGATTTATTTCAAAACAATATTTTTCAAAATGTTTTCTATTGAAAATAATTTATTTTGATAAAATTTCCATATAAAAATTTTATTTCAAAAGTTTTCTAAATTTTCATATTGATAATATTTTTATAAAAAATTTTAAAATCGATATGTTTATTATAGAAAAAGAACAAATACATAAAGGTTAAGTCTAGAAATATTTTCTTATAACCTAAATAAATTTTATAAAATTCTATAAAAAAGTTTTATATCAATAGGTTTTTTTAAGACAAAATATATATGTAAATTTTTGTAAATCTTCTTTATAAAAATTATTTCAGGTTTTATATATAATTTTTTTATACTGATTAGATTTCTATAGAAACTTTTTGATATTATTTATATTTTATGCAAATTAATTATTGAAGTCAGGCTTAAGTTTGTTTTAATTTTAAAAGATATTTTTTTACAAATTAGGCGATTAATAAAAAATGAAAAAAATGGGAAAATATTCTTTCAACTTAGCCAGAAACAAAAATTCACTTGCATATTGATAAAATATTTCGAATAATAAAATTTAAATATTTAATATTAGTAATACTTCCATCGAAAATTTCTTATATTTTCATACCGATTATTGTTTCATAGATTCATTTTTATACCGATAAGATATAACATCAAAAAGAAATTCATATTTGTAGAAACCTTACGAAGAATATTTGATATCGATCAGTTTTTAAAAATATATTTTCACATCTGAAAGTTTCCTGCTTAAAAATTTTCGATAAAAAAGTTTTCATATCGAAATATTCGTTGCAGACAAGTTTTTGTATTTATCATGTATTTGGTAAGTTATTAATTTTAAAAAACTTTTCTACGAAAAAAGTTAATCTTTAAAATTTTCTATAATAAATTTCATAATCGATAAGTTTTTTTTAGATAATTGTGCTATCGATAAATTTGTTACAAAAAATGTTTATCAAAAAGGATTGTCGATAGGTTTTCCAGAGAAATTTCTCCAAACCTATAAGTTTTCAAAAAAAAAAAAAAAAAAATATTTCATATCGTTTGCCTTCTGTAGAAAAAATGTTATGTTTCCGGAGAAAAATGTTTTTACCATTAAGTTACCTATCAGATAAATTTTGCTATCAATGTTTTCTATAGAAATCATTTTGTATGGTAAGGTCTTCTAATAAATTTTTTTTATGTTGGTAAGTTTTCTATAAAAATTTTTATATAGGTTTTTTTATAGAGGAAGATTCTTCTTCGATAAGCCTGATAGAAAGTTATTATATCGATGATTTTTTTACAAAAAAAAAAAAAAAAAAAAAAAATTAATACCATAAACTTTTTGGTAGAAAAATTTTTATATTAATAAGTCTACTGTATTTAAAATTTTATATAGATAAGTATTTCGTAAAAAAAATATATATCGATAAATTTTTTTTATAAATAAAAAAATTTATATCGATATTTTTTTTTTTATTAAAAACAAAAAATATTTTCGACATATTTTGATAAATATAAACTTTTTATAGAAAAAGGTACATATAGCTTTTCTACGGTATGATAAGTAAATTATATGTAGAAAAGTTATCGAAGTGATAATAATTTTCGATAATATTCTTTAAACAATCCATGTAAATTGTTTATTTTTGTTTAATTTCGTAAAGAGAACGATCCTAATAAACCGATTGATTGCAAAGAAAATTTTTAGAAATAACTGTTTCATATAAATTTATATGCAAACAAAATATCTCACATGTTCATACACATAGTATTATATTTAAAAAAATCCGTAAAAATAAATGCAAATAAGAGAAAAAGGTAAAATAATTTAAATTGTTAACAACTAGTTTATTTTTACTACACCCAACTTCAACCATAAATGAAAGTAGTATGTGTCTGTGAAGCAACGACTGGTACGAGCTGCAACTTTAAAATGTTTCATTCATTTTGTTTTGCAAACATTTCCATTATTTGATAAAAGAAACAAAAAACCCTACATCCTTTTTTCTTAATTTATTTTTTATATATTTTATATTTTTTAATGCACGAGTGTTGAATTTACAATTTTAATTGCATAAATATGCAAGAGTAGGCAAACGTTTGTATTATTTAACATCTCACAAACTTCAACGAGCTCAATGTGGTATTAAATGTGTTCGGTTGTGTAAGTGTTGATGTATGTATGTGTGTGACAGTGTGTAAAAATTATATAATTTTTGTAACATTTTTCCTTTGGTTGGTAAAACGTGAGATCACCTTTTTATGGCTTTTAGTTTTGGGTTTTTGTTTGCCATATTTATTTAACAATTTTTTTTATTTTTATTTCATTTGTTTGCAGTTTTAAAAAAATTGCCATGACAAATGTAAGGTATATTCGGTTTGGCGTTTAATTTGTTAGGCGCATTTTTTTTTATTATTATTTGTTAACAAACCTCTCAATAACAATTTTTTGCAGATTGTTCTAAAAAACATTCTCTAAGCAAAAGTTCGACATTAAACTGGCTCAGGTTAGTTACTAATCCTTTCATTATGTTAAAAAAAAAAATTATTTCTTTCTTTTCTAAAGGTTTTTCTTCGTTCTATAATGTTGTAGGTATTTTTTTCACTCATTTTATTCGTCTCGAAACCATCAACAAGACAAAGAAATGTGCCTACCGAAGAGAATATTGCTGCTGTAGCGTGAAGTATCGAAAAAAACGGTGAAAATTGATTCATCGTCATTCCCAACTTGTTCGCCTTTGTTCTTCGCCTACATGAACAATTTTATAAAAGGATCTTGGCGTAAGTGCGAATACAATACAGCTCGCGCAAGAATTGAAGCCAAACGAACATCATTTGTTTCGCACTTGTGCTGACTGGGCTCATTTGAAACTTGCTAAAGATAAGCATTTGTATCAAAGTATTTTTGTGATTAGTGATGAAGCTAATTACTGGTTACATGAAATTCCAATTAAGTAGGAAGACAATCCTGAAGCCATTAACAAATCGCCACTACATCCATTAAATTTGACTGTTTTTTGCGGTTTATGGCAAATGGCGTGCGCTATTTGGCACAACTTGCCATATAGTTCGCTTTACAATCAATTTGTTGACAATTTTATTACCAAAAGTAGGTCTGTTCACATAAAAAAAAAATTAAAGGATGTTCCGATAGTATAATAGGAATAATAGAAGACGCTTTAAAATGTCCACTACATTGTAAAACTTAACTGAGTAAATTTAGAGTGTAACGCCAATTGTCAAAAATAAAATGAATAAAACTGAAAGAGTGATCTCCAGAAGTCACGAACGCAGACACTTGTAAAGTGGCAATAATAATAATTATTCCCACATATATATTTTTTATATATTAAAGTAACTGCAAGCAGAAAACCAAATAATAACATGCCGTGTAAACACAACCATACCTGCCGTTTAAACTAAAAATGATGTAAAAAGTTTACAAATAAGTAAAAGGATAAACGTAATTCTCATTCAGTTTGAATGTAAGTAATTAGTAACAGTTGCAATTTTGGCAGTCAACCGAGATGTTGCGATACCCCCAAGACAGATAATTGTGTTCTCACAGCGGTCTTCGGACTAACTGTTCCCACGGCGGCTTCGACTGACTGTTCCCACGGCGGACGTCGGAATGTTTCTTCCCTCAAAGGATTTGGCTGACTGTTTCCATAGCGGTATTCGGTATTCATTTTTACATATTTACGAACCTAGGTTTAGCACTCCGTCATAGCCGAACCTGCCGAACCTGCATAACGAACCAGTAGCCCGAACTAGTATCAACCGAACCTGCGAACTAGTTATTACCCAAATCTGCGGATCGATCCAGTACTCCTGAAATAATTTACACCCGAACGCATCATTGATCCAGTACATCCGAACCTGCTATTTGGCGGATCAATAGATCTCGCGTGAGTTGGTAATCGTAGTTTTATTTTTGTATTGCAACAAATGATTGTAATTGATAAAGAAAAGTAAATAAAGAGAAATATATTTAATCAGCACAAGAAAAAAGAATCTCTGTTATCACTAAAGGTGTGTGGATACGTAAGTAGACCCTGGATGAGATTGTATTACCTCAGCCTATGACAAAACCGTTACACACGTGCTCGCTATAATAAGTAAGTATAAAAATAATTATAAAAATATAAAGGGTGTTTCCATAGAAGACGTGATTGTAACGTATATTAATGTACTTATCTTTAAATTAAATTAAAAAAAAGTTTCATTAAAATCTTTGAGGTAGTGTGAGTACACGATAACAATTTTAAAGTGGGACCATGGTGGGATCAGAAGTTATATTAAAAAAATAATTTTGATTCATTACAAACTGAAAAAATATTATTTTTTTAATAAACTGGATGGATCGCAAAAATGCGATATAAATAAATAAAATATAAATATTTTGATAAATGTTTAGCTAAAAAACTGTAAGCGATAGAATTTTTTTTTCAAATTATATATGGATGCAGGGAGTCACGCATATAAATAAAAAAGTTTCAACAAAGTAGGGAGTGGTAAATTTGAAAACTATTTTTTGGGGTTGATTTGACATGGAATTACCCATACGTGTGAGAGTCTGACTCGCACTTCATATTACAATTAGGTTTTCGTATTTAACTACCTAATTGTAATATGAAGTGCGAGTCCGACTCTCTCACGTATGGGTAATTCCATGTAAAATTCAAAATTCGTAAAAAAATCAAAAATTTTCTAAAATCCCATTTTCAACACAAAAAATAAATTTAATCCATAAAATTATAATTTAATCATTGAACGGAAATTTTATTCAAAAATTTAAATTTAACCAAAATTTTAGTTTTTTTAAATATTTTTTATTATAATTGTTCTAATGAAATTAAAACTATTATGACTGCATTAAGTTATATAAGATTCGGTACGGCCGAACGTAGCATGTTTAACATGTATATTTCATTTTATTTTATTTTATTTTATTTTATTTTTCATTTTGTATGCTAATGTAAAACAAAGTGTGATAGCAGATTTTATTATATTTGTTGCTGTTATTGTAGCTGTTGAATTTTTACCTGGTTATGACACTTGTTTGTTCGCAGTGATACAAGTACAAATGTGTGCATGTGCGTGTGTGTGTGTAGATTTGTGTAAGTAACATGTAGCAAATTCATTTAAATTTTTTGTGTTGTGTTGCGTTGCCAGCCAGTGTATCAACTCGTTCAAAAAAAAAAAAAAAAAAAAAGAAAAAAATAGAAAAATCTAGATATTAGATTTGTTAAGGTAGATTTTATATTTAAAATAAAAAGAAAAATGTAAAATTACACTCACTACCACATTTATGACAAACTCTTGCTGTGTTATACAACGTATGCCTCTTGCCTGGCCACTAGTTAACAATCTCTTGTTGTTTCTAGCGCGTTTGTTTTGTTGCTCGCATAATGAATTTTTAATGATTTTTATTTCAAACATGTCTTTTTTCTACCAATGTTGAATGAAAAAAAGCGCTTGAATAAAAGTTAATTTTTTTCTACAGCTCGTTTTAATTGTTTGCTTAAGTTAATTAATTTATCTTTTTTTGTGTTCATAAATATACACACAACTAAAATTAAATTTTCTACAAAAAATACCTGCTTAATTTTTAAAGCTGATTTTTTTTTGGAAATTCATTCTCATGATATTGTTTTTTTATGTGACATTATTAAGGGATCAAATATTAATTTATTTTAATTATTTATATAATTACTTAATGAGCAAAAAAGGTAAAGTTGTTTAAAATTTGTTAATGAAAATGCGTCTTGTTTAGAATTAATTAGAAAAATGTAAGCAATTTGTTGTAAATGATAAAAAATATTAGTTCTTTAGAAACAGGAGAAAAAAAGCTAGAGGAAGCTGTTTTAAATTTTGTGCAGTACAAAGTACTGTGCAGAAAAACACACTATGTAATTTTTTAAGTCATGGCAAAATAACCATATACGGACACCACAAAAAAAAATAACTCTGTCTCCCAGTTTTGCCCAAAGTCCTCCAGGTTTTTTTTATGGGCCCTCAAAGATGTGGGGCCTTGATGTCATTTTTGCAAAAAAATGATCATTTCCTCAATCTCATATTTTGCAAACCGTTTGGAATTTTGATATACTCTCTGAGGCAAAGTTGTAGCTCTTGTCATAAAGAACAAAAATTGTGAACATATAAAATCAAAAAAACTTCATCTTCAAGGTCAAAATCGCAAAAACTTTAAAAAATTCATTTTTTTTACCTTTTTTCCCTTGTTCAGGTCCATAGGTAGCAAACCGTTCAAATTTCTAGGAAATAATCAACTACAAAAATTAACCTAAGATCTCAGTAAACAACTTTCTGGAACATATGAACTTCCTAGGAATGATTCTTAACACCGTTTAGGTAGCGCTTAGGTAGCCGCAAAAGTTATTTATTTTTTTCCGTGTTGCACTGTGAAATAATTATAATGATTATTCTACAGAATTATTTCCATGTTTAATATTCCTTGTGTGTTTTAAATGCCCTGCAAATTCACATGGACATACGGTTTCTCACGTGTCGCATACAAATGTTGTCTATAAAGGGTGGTCCAAAATCGAATCTATATAAATAAATTCAAATGTTATTCGTTGGTAATCGAATCACTAAAAAACGGCTGCACCGATTTGGCCAATTTTTTTTAATCTTCCTTATAACTCAACTTAGGTTTTTTGACCACGCCCACTCTTACGCCCACTCTTACGCCCACTCTTACTCCCACTTTTTAGGTAGCTAGAGAACTATAATAGGTAGACCTTTAAAAATTTTCCACCAGTAATCCCCTTATTAATATGCATAGTTAAGCGAAACATAGGCTGAATTGGAATTGTGGGCGTTCCCAACTTCCCAAAGTATCTAAACAATTATCTACCTCGAGATCTGCAATAGGTAGTGTCTTGAAACTTTGTGTAAATAAGCCTCATACTAATGTGCATAGTCTAAGAAAATACAAAATGGATTGGGACGGTGGGCGAGACAAAGTGAAAAAATATTATCTTGTATCTAAAGAACTACTATAGGTAGATTTTTGAAACTTTGCAGAAATAACCCTCATACTAATGTGCATAACCTAGCAAAATACAAACTTGATTACGATAATATTTCATGTACAGTAATGATCCTGTTACGGTTTTATTATATATAAAGATAAGAAAATACTTCCACTATTTATGGATCATGATATCATTCGTGTGACTGTCACGGCTGGCTTTATAGCATCAGGTATCTGGTACCACCTTTCAAATGGCTCGTGCGGAATTACCCTAACGGTGTGTTGAGCGGCACCCCACAAGAAAAATTCTAAAGGGCTCGAAATACCACTCCTAGGCTGCCAATTAACATCGCCAAGATTACTGGTAGAGCGATTACCGAAGTTAGTGCGCAAAAGATTGATTGTGTATTGAAGCTGTATGACATGGTGCGAAATTCTGCCGGAACCAAAAATTATCCAAGTTTATAGCTTTCAATTCAGGTCAGATATTTTCCATAATCATGGCCCTGTAGCGATAACCGATAACTGAAATTATACGTATTCAGCACCATATGCAAAAAGCGCCCGATTATACAACAACTTCCAAAGGCAGAACAAATGACCTCTCTCTGTGCTATCTGTGGCTTCTCAATTTGGCCATTTCAGAAGCTCCAAAATGGCCAAATTGAGAAACCGTAACGAAGTGGATGGTCGTTTGTAGTGCTGGCAAAGTATTGAGTAGTGGGTACCGAATACTCGATATTCGATCATTTTTTTGGGTATTCAATACACAAAAGTATTGATACTTTTACGGTAGTATTTTTAGAAATAAATTTATAAAAATATTTGACAACTACGACGATAAAAATCCGCTGCTATTATGTAAACGAAAGTATTGAGTACCATTGAGTACCCAATTGAAAAGTATTGAGTTGTATCGAGTAATTGAAAGTAGTAGAAATTGCCAGCACTAGTCGTTTGCCTTCAATTGGGCATTGTAAGCGAATAATGTCGAGTTTTTGAGATCGGTGGTAATTCCACGTTATTGATTTGAGTGGTAAACTTTCGACCATAGCAGCCACATTTTTGTTTTTGGTACGAACGATGATGGAAACCATGAGTGTTGCCCACTAGCAAGATAGTCTCACAATATTGCCTACAGCACTAGCAGTGGATGCTTTATTTTATAACAATCGCTTAGTTTGGGAAGCTAAGCACTCACTTTGAAACTTGGGCACCGGCATAAACTGAAACCCATCACTTCTCTTTGTAAGAACTTGTATCAAGCGAACTCTTAAGATTTTGTTTGTAAATATTTTTTTCTTTCTTCTTACCTTGACCTCGACCTCGACTCTATTTATACAATATGTCATTTCTTCTGGAAAGACTTAACTAAAATAAAAAGAAAACTCTTAGACGTGGCCTTTGCATGTTACTAATTTGTACAATTTCTTTTTTGCTTCAGAAACTTTTAACATGAAACATTCATTTTCAAGTGCGTGTTTCATATAAACAAAACAGAACAAATTTAACACTTGCAGAACTAAAATCCAAACGTAAACAACACCTTACGAGTCAAACGCTCACACATGAGGTAACAGGTGAGGCGAATAAAAATGGTGAGATGTTGAATTTCATGATGATTACAAGGATGATCACAAACACAGCACAAGCTGGGGCTAATCTACACAAATTTGTCCCTGAGGAAAAAATAATTTAGTTTGACTTTAACTAACACTAGATATCAAACGTGCCAAAAGGACTTTTGATGTGGTGTTTAGTAAAAATAATAAGAAAAGAATAAAAGGTTTTGATTTTTGCTTTTTATCTGCTTTGTTAAATGAAAGCTAAGTACTCGTTTGTGTTACAGGTTAAAACAGTCAAAATTATTTTACTTCTTCACTTTATGTGGTTGATTATTTAAGAGTATTTTTCAAGTTTTATTTAAATTCAAATTTAAATTATTAGAATTTATGTGTTCATGTACTTTATTTAGTTCCCTTCTCAACAATAAGCAACTTGTTGAACTTTAACAAATTGTTATCCCATATTTTATTGCTTTTAATGCTCAAATATATACTTTAATATTTTAAAAACACATTTTTATAAACTGTTGTATTTATATTCCTTTAGCAACAAAATACTTGTACTCCGAGTTTGTCACACGTTTATTTAAACCGTATATTTTTGTATTTTATGTCAGAGTAAGTATTTCGTTTTTCGTTCTCCTGCAGTTCATTTGTTGTATTTCTGTAAAACATGTTGTTATCCTACACACTAAATTGTCGTAAATCGCATTTCCTTTTATACTTCTATTCGAACCCATGCATGTGTCTTACATTCTCATGCTCAACACTACATAAACACTTCCGTTTAGTTTTCCGTGACAAACCTATTTTTTTCCTTTATTTTTATTTTTTTTTTCAACTCACATATTTATGGATTTATACGTTTTTATGTTGTATTGTGTATGTTGGTAGAGAAAAGCTGGTAATGATTCAAACACATAGAAGAGCGAATAATTGTAGCACTATTGTTTATGTTCAATAAATTCATTTCATTATTAATCCAGTAAGAGTGATATATTCGGCCGTGCCGAATCTTCTATACTCTTCACTACGGTGATTTTATTTATAGCGACATGTACAGCATTATCTATATTGTTGACTCTTTTTACATATAATAAAATAAGTAACACAAGATAAAATATGAGAAAAAACTCATTATTCATGCTTTAAAGAAAAAGAAGACAGCGGCTACGCAGCTAAATGAAAATAAATTCCGTTGGCTACAATTGTCGCCGTGTAGTCAGCTACTTAATGATATTGAAGACGACAGCTACACGGTAAACTCTGACTCCTATTTTTAACCGACTTCAAAAAAGAAGGAGGTTATTAATTCGTTTGAATGTTGCTTTTATTTTATGTATGTAACCGCAGAACTCAGCCATTTCTGAACCGATTTTACTTGAAAGGTTATGCTTTCAGGTTGGTCCCATTTTAAAAACAGTTCATTATATTAAAAATTAAAGGGTGTCCCCATACAACATACATGTTTTTACGTGTATTAAGAACCGTAAAGGGCACCAAATTAAAATTTTAAAAAATTGCGTGTCGCTATAGCTCTCAATAGCAGAAATTAATAAAAAAATTAATTTAAAATTTGAAGGGTGTCCCCATAGGTGACGTAATTTTAGATATTTGGGCCTATCTTTTGAACCGTTAGAGACAAAACCTTGAAAATTTGACAGAATGTCGATTACAATGACTGTTATAATAAAATGTTTAAATATTCAAAACTTTAAAGGGTGCCCCAATAGCTCATTTAATTTGATGTATATGGCCATACTTTTGAACAGTTGTACACAGACCGCTGAAATTTACAAAGAACCTGTATTGCTAGTCAGCTATAACAAAAAGTATAATATTTGAATTTAGAAATAAAAGGGTGTCCCAATAGTTGTAATTCTATGTATAAGGCCAAACTTTTTAACTGTTATAGACAGACAGCTGAAATTTACAAGGAACCTGTATTGCAAAGTCCACTATAGCAAGTATACAATTTGAATTTAAAAACTAAAGGGTGTCCCCATAAATTTTGTAATTTGATCTATATGGCCCTATCTTTTGAACCGTTAAACAGAAACACTTGAAAATTAGGCAGAATATCCACTACTTTCTTTGGTATGCAAGAATAAATATTTGCAATTAAAATGTAAAGGGTGCCCCAATAGTTCATGTAATTTGATATATGTACTTATATGGTTAAACATTTTAACCGTTATAGACAGATAGTTGAAATTAACAATGAATCTTTGTGGACAAGTCCTCTATAACAACAGGTCTTTAATTTAAAATTGTAAATTAAAGGGTGTCCGAATAGGTGATATTAGTTGATCTATGTGACCCTATCTTTGAAACCGTTATAGACAGAGACTTGAATGGTGTCCCCATAAAAGACAGATGCTGGTGAAAATAGCTTAACTTTTGAACAGTAATAGGGAGAGGCTTAACATTCAAATAGTCTTTTTTCCCCTCTAATTTTGGCGCATCTTTTATTTGGTTTAAATCTAATTCTTACAGATTACTGCTTACATTTTTAGTTTAGAATTGGTGCCCTTCTATCTGTTTTGAAGTCGGTTTTTTTGCAAGAATTATGCTTTTAAAAATTAAACAACTTTTTAAAAAAATAATAAATATTTCCTCAAAAACTTTTTGTTTGTATAGGAGTTTGTAATTTATAATTTTGTGACATTTTCTTTTGTTAAATAAAATAAACTTCTCGCATACAAAACTAGAAATTAGCCTAAGTTGACTACAGCCACAACGGTGCTCCTGTAGCAGTGTAGTTTTGCTGGCTTCAAAATAATCGTTTATCTATAAACGTATGTATTTTATTTTTGACAGTTTGTAGTCGGTATCCTGATGCTGTCTGTGTGCTTAATGCATCTAATGAGTTAAGAATCAAACGTATTTAAAAAATATGTTACTCTATATACATATTATATGTAAAATATATTTTTAATATTAAAAATATGTTATGTTACACTCTAGATTTTCATTTTCATAGAAATATTAAGGTTTTTTTTAAAATATTTTGAAAATTGTTTGTAAAATTTTTGTGTAAAATTTTGTTGTAAAATTTTTTTGTTTAAATTATTTTTTTTAAATTTTATTCGAAAATTTTTTGTAAAATTTTATTCGAAAATTTTTTGGAAAATTTTTTTAAAAACTCTTCTGTTTGAAAATGTTTGTAAATTTTTTGTAAATTTTTTTTTATTAAAAAAAAAATTTAAAAAAAATTTTTTTTTTTAATTATTTTTAAAAAGTTTATAGCACTTATTTTTTAATTTAGTACCTTCCTGCAATCTATATTGAGTTAGAATGTTCAGACTAAAGCAAAAAAAAAAAAAAAAAAAATCCTTAAACAAATTTCCTCATATTGAGCCTTTTGTGTCTTTTAACTGCTCCTGCTTACCAGTGGGCACCCTGTGGTTCCATTGGATATCTCTATGTGTATTGTTTATATAAAGGTCTTTAATACAAATCAAAGCAGAAAAGCCCTACTAACCTAAAAACAAATAAAACTCGCCCTTCACAGGGGGTTATTGGTCCCCCGAGATCTGTATGCACTCCTTGCGATCTATCTGTCATGGACTAAAAGAAGCAAAAGAGAATCATTAAATGAAAAAAAGTGAAAAATAAAGATGGGAGTTGTTTTTTACCCACAGCCTCCAAAGGAATGATCCGATGCTGCTGAATTGCAATCCAAAAATTTTCGAAACTATGCCTGACAGATTGGTGTTCTTAAATGTTTTGTTTCTCTTCTGGTGCCTTGGCAAATCACATTACTACCCGAGCACGGATAGACTGATAGACGGACAGGCGGACATCGCTTAATCAACTTCTCTATCTATACCCTTTCCACCTGTGGTAAAGGGTATAAAATCCAATTTTGTTTTGTTGAAAATGATTTTGTGAAGCTTCAGGAACTACAGTTGTTCTAAAGCTTTTATCGTTCAAACCTTAAAATGATAGAGGCCACTGCATGGTAGGTAGAATCAAAATATTTTGGATATAATTCAGTCATTTGAAAAAATCTAGTCTGGCTGATTCAGTATTTAGCGTGGTCTCGAAATTGAGTACCTAGTCCCAGGATTTTATTAGAGCTTAGCATTTTTTCTTTTTTTTTTCAATTCAATCAACCAGAATATAAGTGTATTTTTTGCTAAACACACACAAAGAAAAAACATCGCTGAGATAACTACCCAGTGGTAAAAAGAAGGAGTAAAGAGACCTTCTAGAAGGCCTCCTTACTCCTGCTTTTGGAGGTAGAGGCTTTCTGTTTACATTCCGTTCGCATTCCAATCTCATGTCTTTTTTACACAGGTTGTAATTGCGGAGCAGGCCTTCCACTGTCGCTTCTGCCGGCAAGCGTTCCAGAAGGTCTTCCGAAAATTTTCTGCTACAAGGCCTTTAATTTAATGCCTTTCTCGGACAAGTTTGTTTTTATTGTTGTTCCAATTTTATTATTAATTTATATTTAATTGAAATATTAAAATTTTTTGGTATTCGAACCGTCAACCTCAAGCCTGATAGACTGATAGCACTATCAATCGGTTTATCGAAGCATCTCAATCGCAATCAGCAATGAAGTAGATAAAGGGCATTTCAATGTACTTGATTTGTACAATGTACAAATCTAAAAATAGAAAATGATGTTTTTGCCATACAAAATGAGTATACATTCCTACTTCCCTACTAAGAGAAGCGAAGTAGGAATATGTTCTGGATCTTTTAGAAGAAAGAGACAAGGCCTTCTTAAATGCCTTCTTTGGAAGGCACATAAAAATGAGGATTGTATACGAGAGAAGGTCTAAGCATGCCTTATAGAAGGCCTGAAGTGAGAAGGCCTCTTTAATTTTGGCACTGGATATAATCTAAGGGCAACATAAAATGTGCCTTTTAAGATTGGTATATTATGTATGTGGTAATAATGATATATGCATAGGCGAATTGTTACATATATTACATTACAAATATACAAACATATACAAATGTTATGTACATACGAGATTAAATTAAAATAAAATTGTTTATTTACATGAAGTCATAATATGATTAAATCATAATATGCTTAAGATAATCTTCTCATGATTGCCTTCTTCGATAAGAACACCTGACTATAATTATATGAAGGCACCACATATGTGTCTAATACTATGATCAACGTGAATCATATTTTGCTCTACATGTGCTGTAATTCTATTTCCCTCTTTATACCTAACAACTACATGTTTTGTATCTAATATTTTAAAAACTCTTTTTAGTCAGTATTAAAGCTTACTAAACATAATTTATATGTTGTAAGCTCTTTGTACTTTTTGTCTTCTCTTTTTTCAACAGTTGCTTAAACACTTTTTATTATTGTTTCTTTTTTTGTATAAAATACAATTTATATTGTGTTTTACCCTGGAGTTTTAGTATTTGCAAAAATATAACAAAATCTACGCTTGTTTGTTGGGTCCCCTTTTTATAACATTTGTTGATTTGATCTTTTTCCATTACATTTACACCCTTCTGGGTATTTTGGGTATTTACGTGTATTAGTGTAGGGGAGTTCTTAATATGCTGAGGTGTAAATAGTTGCATTTTTTGCTTGTGCAAATATTTGTTAAAATATGTTTTTTTCAAATAGTTTTCCTCTCTGTCATCATGCATTAAGGTCTGTCCTTTTATAGGTTTATTTGGAAGGTTAGTTGTCTGGTGCTAAATGCTTAATTTGAGACAGCTTGAGACAGCTTGTGACAGCTTAGATTTGGTGTTGCATGACGTTTGGTATTATTATTACAAATTGTGGCGGTTACTAGTGGTTGGTGAATACAAAAAAAGCTTATACTCAGGTAATGTTATTCACATGATCGTACAAATTTAAATCAGGAATATTACATTTCAGTGAGTTATTTTTAAAGGACTTAGAATAGAAGTTTAAAATATTGACTTAAAAAATATTGACTAAAAAATATGTATACGATATATGAGGTAGGCAAGTAAAATACCATGATCATAGAATAACTTTAAATTTTTTCTAAGTAGGATAAAGTTAAAATACTAATTGGGAAAAATCGAATTGTTGATCTTTATGCTTATAGACTTGAAAACTAAGGACTTTTTTCTAAAAAAGTGAATAGTGTTTAAAGGGAATAAAAAAGCAGTTAATAAAAATTATTTATGTTTATTGATAAGACTTATCTATTAGCCCTTGATTTTGAAAGTGGTATAAGTAAAAAATTTTAAAAATCTAGTTTATCAGCTATTTCATATTAAGTCCTAATAAAATAACATAATCTGAAGACATTCGCAGTATGCCATGAAAATTAAGTTTATAAATTGAGTTTATTTTTTGTTTGGTAAACAAAATACAGTTACTGTTTATTTTATTAGTGGTATAATTTAGTCTGCTTTCAAAGATTGGCAAAATAATTGTTATTAATTTTGTCATGTCTTCAGATAGCGAATTAGGTATGATCAGGTAATCCTATTAATGTAAAAATGCACTATTTATAGCTTATTATAGACATTATACATCCCAGAATCAACGACTAATAGAAATAGAAACACCTATGGAGAAGCTGTGTCTTGGCTAAAAATACAATGGATAAGATTTCTAAAAAATGCTTAATATATGATATGTTTTTTTTGCTCCTATTAACAGTTTTAATTAGTTTCAGATAAAAATTTAATTTAATTTTTAATTAATTCAATTATCTACTTAATTGAAATACTATTAAATTTATTCTTAATTAATTATATAATATTAAGTCAATTAAAAAATTAATTAAATTTGTATCTGAAACTAATTAAAACTGTTAATAGGAGCAAAAATTTTTTTCTGTGTTCATAGTGTTAGACCTTTTACCTAATAGAGGAAGGTCAAGAATATATGAAAATATTATTTGCTTCCATTATACACAACCACTAGACCAATAATAGAAAAAAAACGTAAAGACATGATAGATTTACAACCCAACAAACACAGCTTATTTCCCTATGTAATGAGTTTGAATAAAATGTTAATTTCTAATAAAAATTGTTCCTTTCTGGTTTAAGTCATTTATAAAGTCATGCAGTTAATTTTGAAAATAGTATAAGTCATTTCAACCTTTTTATCCCACATTTCCTTTTAAAAATGTTTATAAATTTCGCAATCACAATAAATACATGTTTGTTGGCACTATTTACCTGTCAAAATATTTTATTTCATAATACAGAAATATTTTTTAATCCTTTAAAATTTAAACCTCTATCGATGGCCTAGGGTATGATAACTTTAAGATCATTTGCAGATTGCGACCACTTTGTAATAGACAGCAGAAAAATCAAGAGGAACAAGCAATCTTGGTAGCCAATTCCTATGCGGAATGTAACAATCGCTTAAGCCATTGAAACAGAATGCTCAATTCCAGTGGCAATTACATTAATACATTCATGCCGAATTAACAATTGGTCTGAAATAAAAAAAAAAATTTTGATCTCTAGCATTGCTAATTGTTGTGATGAATTGTACAACGTTAGTTTCGCACAATTAAGAAGTAGTAATGCCATAGACCTACTCTTCACCAATAACTGCTTGTGAATGCATTAGCACTTGGTAGTATTCATGTAGGTTAGCCTCGGCCCATGTAGGACAATTGTGAATGATAAAATAGGGCTTTAATCAAAAATGATCCTTGACGGTTTTTTATTGAATCTTCAAATATGATTGAAATAACAATAAGTGTTCACACTTTAAAACTAAAATATAATTAATTAATCCAAAGCCGAGCTCAAATTTTTTTTGGTGGATGTCAGCATTTTGGATTCACTTCTCTGGGGTCGACTGTAGGATGTGTTTCGGGCTTTTTTAATTACGCTAATGCATGTTTCGCGATTTCTGCTTCAACCAATGGCACGTTTAAATCTTCATTGACGCATTTAACTACAACTTGTTCACTAGGTTTGTTTTGCCGATTAAATGGTACTTCTACTCTCTGACCAAGAGGTTCCATTGTGATTCCGTTCAAATTATTAATCCTAAAACGCATCACTAGCATTCTGTTACCCATTACTTAGCCACCTCATACGCCTGCTGAAGACATCTTTCAGACATATTTTAAAGTTTATCGATAGACTGATTGGCTGAGCACTAGTCTATCAGTCTGGGGTTTGTGGGTTCGATTCCCACGAAAGACTCTGGGTTTTTAACTACAGCGAGTAGAGGTGTTTGTTACTCGGCTTGATAAATTAACTCTTAATAAATAAAAAGTTAAATAAATAAATAAATAAATAAGAATTATCTACAAATAGTTTATTATTATTTTTACAGTGAAAATATTAGGCGAAATGTAATAAATTTTTTGGATGACTATACCTTCTAAAGGGTTTAGCCATCTGCTTTATAATACATGTTATATTTCTAACCAACAATTCCAATACCCTACTACTTTATTTAAATCATAATACTCATACGCCACATAACACTCTAATTGGCTTAGTTTTTGCCAATTAAAGTTATGTGTGGCGTATGAGTGTGTTTAATTTATTAAAAAATGTTACTTATACGTCCAGAGAGATATATAATATTGTAATATTTTTGGTTTTTCACTTTGAAAACAGAATTTGCTTTAAACCAAAATAATGATTCATCTAAATACTCCCCACAGAGAGTTTGGGATAACACTGCTGCACTTTGCAACCGAGCCGATATCATTAGGATAAAATTCGAAATTATTTAATAATAAAAATATTTTATGGCAATTGCATGCTGTGCTTAATAATTTCCGCTGGTCACATCCTCTTAAAGAAGCCAATCTCGAAAAGAAAATTTGAACAAAAAGAAAATATAAAATGGAAAAATACAAGCTAAGTAAAATAGTTTAGCCAGCACAGATATTTTAGACCAAAGAGAAAACTCAGAAAAATAAACAAATAATTTGTATACACATGTTAAAATATTAAAATTTTATAAACTAGAAAGCAAATAATAACATATTCAAAGTAATACTTATTTTTCAAGTCACAAAAGATAAAAGAAGAAAAAAAAAAAGAAATGCAGAACTCTATAAAGGCAATATATAAAATACTTGTACACATGTAAGTGTTAGAAACTGTTTGAGCACAAATATGTATAAATATTTTATAAATATTAGAGAGAACTAAACACATCTATTGCTTACTTCCGCTTGAATAGAAATGCATTTTGGTCAGCCAAGCATATAAAATATCCTTAAGATACGTACGTTGTTTTTTTCTACATTCGAACATGAGACGGGAAATAAAACTGCAAAAGGAACAATTTGTTCAAGAAGAAATGTAAAACTCAAAAGAAAAATAAAAATCATTACATAGAAATGACGTCGACAGGAAAAAGTTCAGGAGAAATATCTGTTTAATAGGAAGTTTCCCTGCATAAATGGTATAAAGTTATGCAGATTCTTATTTCTTACTTTGTTGCATGAAAAGTAAGAAAAAGAAGTAAAACTATAATAGAAATAGAAAATAAAGATGTGAAGAAGCGTCAGAGCGTGTTTGTTAGAAGATGAAATAATAATATTCTATGAGTTTTTATATGATTTTTATTCAGTTTTATTGCCTTGTAATCGTTACACTTAGTAGTTAAGAAGGAAATCAGTAGGATATACAGATTTAAATCTTAAAAAATACTTGTAATTTTTATTTTTATTGCACAAGAAGTGGTGTCATACGATTGTCTATTTTTATGTCCGTTGGTATGTTGGTACTTAAATGCATTTGTTAATGTATAAATAATAAACAACACTGGAAAATGACATAGAAAAATATTATGTTAAACGAATTTTTGATGGGGAAAATAAAAGCAACACGAATTATATTGTCATGACCTTAAAAAAAAAAAAATAATAAATAAAATAAATTATACTTTATTTTATATTTTTATTGGAGATATTTAGATTTTTTTTTTGTAATTTGGTGTACTTGCTGATGATTGAATTATTATTTCAAGGTATTGGGTGCGCTCTTTATAAAATCTATACATATAATTCATTACCTGTCTGTCTGTGTTCCCATCACGTAAAAACTACTGGATGGTACCTTAGTATTCCAATTCCAATATAGGATATTGTATTTCCAAGAGGAAGTGGAGAAAAAGCAGTGACAGTACCCAACTTTTTTTTACCGATTTAAAGGTACTGCATACTTTTTTTTTGAAAACGGGATATTTTAAACACTGTTGCGCAACAGATGGCGCTGTTTTAAAATAATGAAAAAGTATTAATTTAAAGCGAAATATTTTTAAAAAGGTCGCGCAGAAGAGTGCCGTGTTTTAAATTTTAGAATATTTTATAAATTTTAGAATTTAATATAAATTTTAGATTTTTATATAAATTTTAGAATTCTATATAAATTTTAGAATTTAATATAAATTTTAGAATCTTACATAAATTTTGTATAAATTTAAGAATTATATATATATTTTAGATTTTTACATAAATTTTAGAATTGTATATAAATTTTAGAATTTTATTATAAATTTTAGAATTTTATATAAATTTTAGAATTTCATATAAATTTTAGAATCTTACATAAATTTTGTATAAATTTTAGAATTTTATATAAATTTTAGAATCTTACATAAATTTTGTATAAGTTTTAGAATTTTATATAAATTTTAGAATTTGATATTAATTTACAATTTTATATAAATTTTTGTATTTTATATAAATTTTAGAATTTCATATAAATTTTAGAATCTTACATAAATTTTGTATAAATTTTAGAATTTTATATAAATTTTAGAATTTTATTATAAATTTTAGAATTTTATATAAATTTTAGAATTTCATATAAATTTTAGAATCTTACATAAGTTTTGTATACATTTTAGAATTTTATATAAATTTTAGAATTTTATTATAAATTTTGGAATTTTATATAAATTTTAGAATTTCATATAAATTTTAGAATCTTACATAAATTTTCTATAAATTTTAGAATTTTATATAAATTTTAGAATTTTATTATAAATTTTAGAATTTTATATAAATTTTAGAATTTCATATAAATTTTAGAATCTTACATAAATTTTGTATAAATTTTAGAATTTTATATAAATTTTAGTATTTGATATTAATTTACAATTTTATATAAATTTTTGAATTTTATATAAATTTTAGAATTTCATATAAATTTTAGAATCTTACATAAATTTTGTATAAATTTTAGAATTTTATATAAATTTTAGAATTTTATTATAAATTTTAGAATTTTATATAAATTTTAGAATTTCATATAAATTTTAGAATCTTACATAAATTTTGTATAAATTTTAGAATTTGATATTAATTTACAATTTTATATAAATTTTCGAATTTTATATAAATTTTAGAATTTTAAATAAGTTTTAGAATTATATATAAATTTAAGAATTTTATATAAATTTTAGATTTTTATATAAATTTTGGAATTTCATATAAATTTTAGAATTTTATATAAATTTTATATAAATTTAGATTTTTATATAAATTTTAGAATTTTATATACATTTTAGAATTTTATATAAATTTTAGAATTTTATATACATTTTAGAATTTTGTAAATTTTAGAATTTTATATAAATTTTAGAGTTTTATACAGGGATGCGTACCTTTATATAAAGCAAGAGTCTTAAAATTTCAAAGCAAACTTTCAAAGCAAAATCGAACAAAATATTGTCTGGACGCACACAACGTGTATGGGTACAGCTAGTACAGAACAAAATAGTAAATTTTATTCAGCCTCTGAATTGGGAAAATTTTAAGAGCCAAATTAATAAAAAAAAATTTTGATTTATAAAAGGTTTATAAAACAAATTTTCATACAAAATTTGTTTATTAAACCTTTCATAAACCTACAATATTTTTTATTGTATAATTTAAACTAACTTTAGCACTAGAAAATTGTTTTGAACTATGTTATGGGCAATCTATAGCAAATGGCAACAAAATTGGGTAAAAAACTGTAAAGGTCCTGCCTGCAGCCCTATCCACACATACCCATTTTTAAAACAAAATTTATGATTTATTGTAATCGGTGCTTGAGAAAAGCACCGATTAAAAGAGAGTAAACAGATTTCTAAAGATTCAATTGTTGGCTACATGTTCCAAAAAGAGTTGACAGGCCCGTGGTTAATAAAGGAAGGGTAATCACTTTTGTAAAAAAAAAAACAATTTTTGGGAACTTATCATTCCCGTTTTAGGAATTTTCTTAATTTTTTTTTCTTACTTCAATTACACAGGTCCACAGAGAAGTTTTTTCCGAAGCGTACACTGTGTAAGAATGTCTAGCACTGGCTAGTATAAGTCTTTGAACTGACAGAAACTTTTTAAATTTCAATGCCATGTGGGATCTAAGCCTTGGAAAAGTTACTAGAGCCTCCGAGATGAGAGAGAAGGCCGCCAGTTACGAATTGACAGTCTGAAATCAGTCAAAAGTAAAGGCTGGTGGTCGCACGTGATTCATTGAAAGTAAAGTTTCTGTAAAGAACAAATGGGTTTCTTTTAACAATTGAGGACGAAAAGAGATTTGCCACCTACATTAATAATAACACTCGGGATAATATATTATGGCAGAAATAGAGATTTTATTAATAAAAAAATCGAAATTCTGCATTCAAATTGTCTTTGAAAGGTAAAAAAAAGAAAGATCAGAATAGAAAGATCAGAATGGAGATGACTTGTGAAAGCCTTAACAACTAACGAAGTGATTTTATTATCTATTATTTTTTTAATTAAGACTTACACATTTAATTACTTTATATTTAGATGCTCATCTATCTCTTTTAATGTCTTTCTTTTTTTGCAAGAATTATTTAAATAAATTTAAGATTAATAAAATGCAAAATATTTATATAAATTTCCCCTTATGTTGCATCTTACATGATAAATTATATATACGAATATTTATATTATATATAAAATCTTTTATATGTTCGGTTTCTTAAGGACAGTAAATATCCTTTTTTCCTCCGATTACAGGAAACAAAATCGTAAGAAAAAAAAAACTGTGTGTAAAAAAGAAAGAGGATTTGCTTGCTGCACATACTACAGTATCAGTCATATGCAATGACAAAAAATAACTCTGCTAATAAAACTCTAAGACTCATAAAAATGTTGAAAATAAAATTCTCTAAATGAAGGAATACTTTTGCACAGCTATAAATTTTATTTTGAGTATTTTTTTTTGCCAAATAAAAAATAAGCAAGAAAGACAAAACTTTTACCAAAATTTTTTTTGCTTCAAATTTTATTAAAAAAAAAAAATTGTTAAGGAACAAAGAGAATGTCCAAAATGAAGGATGAAAGAAAGAAAGAAATTGTAATAAAACGTGTAAGTACTTGTAAGTTGTCACAATCCTAAATCTCCAAAAGAAGGCTTTCGGAAAATAGTTTTTCTTCTGGTTAGTGTTCAGCTATTAGTATGTGTGTTTGCGAAATATATAATCAAAAAAAAAGTTTGTAAAGATTTTTCATTTAAATGTTTTGAAATTTTTATTTCCTTAGTATCTTTCAGTTTTATTGCCTTCAAAGTTTTTTCTGTTTTGCTTCTACCGAAGATTTAAGTATTTTTTTTTGTATTAGAATTTTACAGTGATTGTCAGCGATTAAATTGTTATTTGATGCATGCTACTGTCGATTTGAAGTGATATTTCTATTCAAGTCCATACTGTTGCTGTTGTTATTTAATGTAAATGGAACCTATTCAGGCATCTATTCATTCGCTCGCTCCCTCACCCATCCACCCACTCATCCATTCATTCATTGATATTTTTGTTTAAATTGTTTTTAATTTTTTTTATTGTTTACTGCAACTTTTTGTTTGTTTGGAACAGTTTCTGGCAATTGTTTAAAATTTTGGCTCAGATTAAGTAGCAATTTTCCAACATTTTGCATGTCAAGTTTCTAATATTTTTTTTAGAATTTTCTCAGTTCTTCCAATTATTTGCAAAACATTTTTATTGTGCTTAACAGAATGAATAAATTGTATTTAGAATTATTTCTTGTGTAAATGTATTTTATGCAAAAAGAGAAAAACTCTCGGGGACAAAATTTTATTGAAATAAATTCAATTCAATATATTTTCTGTTCAAAAGTTTGGTTAAAGTTTTAATTTCAATAGAAAAATATTTCAGTTCAACTAAAAATGAATTAAAAATAAAAAATAAAAATAGAACATAAAAAGTTTCGCAACCTTTTTTATATCAAAAAGAAAAATACTTTCCAATGCTGTTTGCAATTAGGCGTATCTGTAGTTTTTTTTTCAACAGCAAATATAAGTGCGGCATTTACCAAAGCCATCAAGGTAAAAGAGTGCTTAACCCCGAGGCTAGTAGGGGCCTGAAACTGAATACTGAACCGCGTCCAAACGAGTGGTACCAGTAATCGTTAGACCAACAGAGATTTCTCCAAATCTCTATGACTGGTTATAGGTGAGTCCCTTCGGGAAGTACTGTGGTGACTGTAGTTGTACTTAAATTGCAGCAAGGGCGATTAAGTCGCTTTGCTGTTGCACTCCCAACAAAGGCACCAATTGAGTGTCAAGAGTTTAGATACTCTCTACTCTCCTAAATAAGGGCTATAAACATGGTTCTGCAATCAATGTTCTAAAATTGTTACTTGGTAGAGGCATTGTTTTCACCCAGTGTTTAGATCACCGGTTGGTTAAGCCAACACGTCAGGCACTGACGTAAATCTGTATCATATCTGCTGAAGTATGTATGTATATATGTACATAAAAAATTTACCTGAAAATTTCATAAAAAAATATTGCAGTATTGGGAAAACATATGAAATGTGTCTGGCAACATTCCACAATGGGACAGAATCAAAAGCCATGTAAATGGCTGGGCCAATTGATCCAAAATTAGACATGAATATAGAAGAAGAAGCAGTATCTGAGTTTATGTTTTGACGTAGGGGGCCATCGTCTTGCCAGGGGTGGTGCTATGTGGTTTCAAAAATGGATTTCTTTGTTTTTGTTTGATTTTTAATGTTTGTGAAAGAAAATTTTATAACGATTGTAGCCAATGATATTTGTAGTCGCTTAGCTATATAGCTGCTCTCGGCTATGTGTTAAAGCATTAAATGTTAACCTTAAAAAAATGTTTTAAAAAAATAAATGGGAAATTAAAAAAAGAAAAATCGGAAGATGAATGACACACTGTGTAATTTTTTAAGTCATGGCAAAATAACCATATACGGACACCACTACATCATAAAAGACCAAAAAAAAAGATCGCTGTCTCCCAGTTTTGCTCAAAAGTCCTCCAGGTTTTGTTTTATGGGCCCTCAAAGATGTGGGGCCTCGATGTAATTTTTGCAAAAAAAATTATCATTTATTCAAAAAAAAATTTCCCGAAAATTTTTTAACGGTGTTAAGAATCATTCCTAGGAAGTTCATATGTTCTAGAAGATGAAGATGACCTTGAAGATGAAGTTTTTTTGATTTTATATGTTAACAATTTTTGTTCTTTATGACAAGAGCTACAACTTTGCCTCAGAGAGTATATCAAAATTTCAAACGGTTTGCAAAATATGAGCTTGAGGAAATGATCATTTTTTGCATAAAAAAAAACCTGGAGGACTTTGGGCAAAACTGGGAGACAGGGATTTTTTTTTGGTCTTTTATTACGTAGTGGTGTCCGTATATGAATTTTTTTCCGTGTTGCACTGTGTGAACAATGAAATGAAATGATTAATGCTGCTTAACATTTTCAACATATTTGAACAAAGCACCAGCACTTTTGAAACTAAGCTCCCCTTCAATTAATTTTTTTTATAAAAAGCTTTGCAACTGAGTTAAAAAAAAAACAAATCCATATTTTACTGGCAGCCTTTAAATAAAGATGTTTATAAACAATGATTTTAATTTAAATCGATACCCGAGAAAAATCAAAATATTACGTTGGTTTTAAACTGCTTTTTTATTATTTTATTTTTTTCCTTTTTTAACATTCGATTTTTTGTTAACAAATAATTTCAATTAAAGTATTGAATTTTATTTTTAACAAGCCGCTAAGAATTTTGCAGTGTTTTTCTCGTTTTTGCTTCTTTTCGCATCGACCACATTAAAATATAGACACATATTCACATACTTACATGGACACATACTCACACTTATACGGTTTGCAGCATTTGATGAAATACCAATAAAATGTTTCATTAAGGCAATTATTTTGCGGTTAATTTGTAGATAATGAAACTTTGTGGTTTTGCATTGATACAAAAAGGATGTTAATGGTCTTTTGTTAAAAATTAAAAATAAAAATACAAAAAAATAATCTCATACATATTTACACATACATAAGCGCACGAATACTTACATACGGAAGTATAGCAAAGAAAGAATAATAAAAAAAGGATCAATAAGGAAGTTTTTTTTAATTTCACTTCTCCCGGTGTCTGTAATTAAATTTTGCAACTGGAAATGTAGATCGCATAATGATATTACCGAGTTTTGTTGGGGAAACAGGGCGATTTTACTCTCATACGAAATGAGTATATTTTTAGATTTGAACGATTCTATTTAAACTTTGCACACATATTCCCATGATACTTTTATGAAATACTAATCAACTAGATCATTTAAGTTCTCACAGAATAACTAAATTCAAAGCTTGATAATAATATTTTTATTATCACAGTTGACAGTTTTACTACAGTTTTCAGCTCCACAAGTTTTGTTGCTTTTTTAAATGTCCGCTTATTACAAACTTTTTCTAAAAATATATACATATCCATATACCAATGTATAGAAACAAAAGTTAGGTGACGATGATAATCAGTTGTCTTCAATCAAAACGAACAGACCTATGTTTAGAAACCAATGTTTGGTGACGATGGGGACGATGATGCGAATTCAATCATTTCTCTTCAACCAAAACGAGCAGACCTAGTATAGAAAAAAATTTTAGATGACGATGATGCGTGTTTAATCATTTTTCTTCAACTAAAACGTGCAAAGCTATCAATAGAAACCAATTTTAGGTGACGATATTGACGATGATGCGACTTCAATAAAATATCTTCAACCAAAACGTGCTGATCTATCTATAGAAACCAATGTTAGGTGACGATGGTGACGGGTGACGATGATGAGAATTCAATAATTTTCCTTGATTCAAAACGTGTAGACTTATATATAGAAACCCATGTTAGGTGACGCGATTACGGTTGTGATAATGGTGACGTCGGTTATGGTCGTTGATTACAATAATTTTTATTCAAATAAAAAGTGCTCAACGTGTCTAAAGAAGTTTTCACTTAAAAAAAATTTAAATTTAACAAAAGTTACTACTTTTGTTAATAGCTTTTGGATCCTTAAACATAGAAAAGATGATTAAGCTATGTCTGTCTGTCTGTCCGTGTTGATGTTAAAATGTCATTTGCCAAGACGCCATTCTAATGCAATATAGATTGCAGGAAGGTACTAATTAAAAAAAAAATTCAATAAACTTTTACCAACAAATTTTCAAAAAAATAAAAAAAAAATCTAAAAAATTTTTACAACAAATTTTTAAAAAAATATTTATTCAAAAAAAATTCGAAAAAAATTTATTTAAAAAATTTTACAAAAAATTTAAAAAAAAAAAATATTTTTACAAACAATTTTTAAAAAAATTTCAAAAAAAATTTATTTAAAATATTTTACAAAAAATTTCCAAAAAAAAAAATTTTCGAAAAATTTTTATAACAAATTTTCTCAAAAATTGTTTAAAATTTTTTTATGACTAAAAAATCTCTCTATACGTCTCTTATATTTTATTTAAATAGTAGCTTTTCCCGCCACTTCGTGAGCGTCATTGCAACATTTTGTTTGGTTTTGTTTTGAAAGCAATCAACTCCAAAACCCCTTCCCTTTTTAGTGTTGCCTTAAACTATGCTTCAGCAATGGTTATGTTCTTACTTTATAAAACAGGGCCATCTGTTAGTGCTTCAGTTATGGTTTATGTATTAATTTTATTACTAAAATAACTGCGCACTTTTACTGATTTTTCTTCACTTTCTCTTGGAAATAAGATATTTTTGTGGAAAAAAAGGTATATTGGAACCAGGACATTAAGGTACCTCCTCACAAAATTGTGTTAATATCCATGTAGTAGTTGTAACGTGACGCGAACACAAATAAAGAAGGACAGACAGGAAATGAGTTACTATTTTATTATAAGTATATAGATATTCTATCTCCCGAGTAATCGATATGAGATGTGACTAGTAGTAAATAATGTGATGCCAGATGTTTATTTTTTTTTGTTTTCTCGGAATATTTTATAGATCTTTTATTGGTTTTTATTTTCTAATAACAGGCTACTTATCCTCACTAATGTTGTTCTTCGCAAAGAATGATTAAATATAAATTATTTATAAGTATTGCTTTTTTCGGTAGATTTATTGACGTTGTTTTATGTAATTTTAAGGTGTAAAACTATTTGGGCTAAACTGTCTGATTTTTTTAATTTTTTTTTTCTAACATAAACTTTGGGTTTTTGTTACCGAATAAACTTAGTTCTAGTATTATACACTTCACCACAGGTTGAAATGTTTTATATAAGAATAAAATATTTTTTTCTAATTTATGAATCATTATATAGCCTTTTAATATTTTGTTATTCTTTATATTGTAATTGTAATCATAAAGTTAAAAAAAAATATAAGTAAAAACCGATTGTATATTATTCACCCTTATTCTGTTTGGAGACGGCAACATCGTCGTCGATTTTGAAGCAACATCACTTTAACACAACATCAATGTTAATTTGGAATTCGCTAACAATGGTGTGACAAGGTTGCCAGTTTATCGATAAATTTAATATAATACACCACACATATCAAATCCTTGAACCAATTAATTCATTTTGGTTTATGTTTTCGTTAAAAAGGTTTATGAAAAAATTAAAGTGTATAAAACGAAGTGTATAAATTAAAATAAATGTGTTTACATTAAAATAAAAGTATTTTCTATTTGCGATGGAAAACATCTCAAAGAAAAATTAAACATCTTTAAATTATCATGAGGTAAAAAGTTAGTGGTAAAATAAAAGTCGACAATGATCTCAAATGCTAATCCAAAGTATGGATGAAGATCAACATGACACATTCTAAAAAAAAGAAAGTCAAACTGCATCTTTTGATGGATGGACTCGCATACATTTTAGTCAAGTAAAAAACACCAACATCTGTATTTTACTCATAAAGGATATTTTTCAATTTGAACAAATAATTTAAATAATACAAAAACATAAGAAACAAAAATAAACAATTAAATTGTTTCTATTAAAACTAACAACAAATTATATTTACATATCTAAACGTTATACAGTTTTTAATTTGTTTCATTATTTTGTTCTACACAACACCAAAAACACTGACGACAATATCAAAGCCAAATTATGGCAACATCAACGTCACATTTCCTTAAAAAATACCAAACACATGTTACCGGTCATCGATAAATGGCAATATTGCCAACGGGAATACCGATTTACAATAAACTATAAAAAACGACGTCGTTTATTATTATTAATGTTTAAGGGAAATAACTAAGCAGACCACTACTAAATGGATCCCTTTTCGACCCCCTTCCGTCCTCAATAACTATAGACAACCGACATAACTTGCGGCAATCTTACTATCATTGAGTCTAGTGCTACAACCAGCCTTTAATCTACACTCTAATGATTTCAGAGTGTCGACTGGGTATTATCATCTTTCTCATCACGGTGTCTTTAGCGATTGCTAGGCTTAGTTTCCACATGGCATCCACATTTAACAAGCTTTTAACCTAGCCAGTGCTGGATATTGACACACAATGTGCGCTACCGTCTCAGCGTCTTCCAGGCATAGTCTGCAAGTATCATCTTCTTCGATTTTCATCTTGGCTAGATGATACTTGAAGTTTTCATTACCTGTCACTAACGCAGTTATCCAGCTTAACGTACTTCTATTGTATCTAAGAACCTTGCTGGCTCTCCTGCCAAGGAGCTCTTTGAGCACCATTCGAGCCTGTCTACATGTAGTAGCCTCCCTCCACCTTTTCAGGTTTAGTGATGGCTGGACCATTGTAGCACTTTTGCTCGTATTAGGCCATTACCCAGTGATACTCTGGGTTCTGGTCGTTTATTATTGCCGTCGCCAACTAGAATAAGGGTGATTGTGAAATTGGGAAACATAATGCAGGAAGGAAATATTTAACAATACCATTGTGAAGGGTATATAAGGCCAAATATTGCACTCTTACTGGTTTTATGCTCAACGCAATCTCAGTTTTAAATTGAAATCGTGTCAGTGCTACTAAAAGTGTCAGTTTCATTTTGATATTATAATTCGTTTAATTCTAAAGCGTTATATTGACAAAGCACTAACCAGCTGTTTAAATGCAACACCAAAGTGTAAAACATAAGTATTTAATGATATTCTTTAAAATTTTATTTTAAAATAAATCTTTAAAAATAGTGAAGTATTTCAACGCAATTCTTTACTTATTGTTTTGGGAAATTAATATATTTTTGCATTGACTTTTTTTGTATCTTGAAATTGATTTACTAATTAGTATTATTCATTATTTAAAAAAGAAGAAGGAAAAAAGACTAATCAATTATTAATTATATTTAATTGTGCCTAAGTGATCAAAATGGGAGTCAATTAATATCATCCCAGCATATTTTAGAATTACTAGCTTCACCTCATCTCAGCTCACTAGCATTTATGCTCCTTCGGTAGCCATATTTCAGTATTTGTGTGTGTACATTTTCGTGTGTTTATATGTTTGTTGCGCCTTTGTGTAAATAAATAATAATAAATTATGATGCCACAAATTTAATCTAATGCTTACTTCCGTCATAAGTTATTTATGTTTGTAAATGTCTTTTGATATTCCTGGGCGTATTAATATGAGTAAATTATCATTATCATATATGTATGTGTATGTATGAATGTATATGTACATATGTTCATATACATTCATGCAAATATGCGTATATGCGTACACTTATACATTTGCTGTTATCTATGGATGTAAAATTATGTTGTTATTTCTGGTGTTTTTAAATTGTTCATGATTATTTTGGGACATAAGTAGAGATTTTCCTATATTGCCGTAGGTATTTGTAAATGATGAGAGAGCGGGCGAACGGACGTTTTTACCCTTTGGGTACGGAACTCTAAAAATGTAGCGAGACTATTTCTGTACATGAAATATTAAAATTAAAAATTTTGTTGCTGGTGCAGTTAGTGATCGAAATGGAATATAACACAGCAATTTTTAGAATTTTTGTCTGTCTGTATGTGTTCGCATCACGTTAAAACTACTGCATAAAATTTAATAAAATTTTGTGAGGAGGTACCTTATTATCTTAGTTAAAATATAGGATACATTTTTTTCTCAAAAATATATAATTTCCGAGAGAAAATCGTTTAAGTATGCAATTTTACCGATTTAAATTTACTGCAAACTTGACAGCACCTTTTATTTTTGAAAGCAGAATATTTTAAATGCTATTTAGAACTTTATATAAATTTTAGAATTGTATCCAGGGATGGGTACCTCTTTCTAATGGCAATATATAAACCATAACTCAAGCACTTTAAAAATAAAAGTCTTAAAATTTGGTGTGGATTACTTCGTAAGCAAAATCGAACAAAATATTTTCAGGCCACCTGCGAAGGGGCGGGCATAGCTAGTATTAAAATATAATTCCAAAAAAGATTTTTAAATCACGGCAATTCTTTTTAAAAATATTAATATTTTTCTTATATAAAAAAGTTAATTTAACTGAAGAGAAGTCATTAATCAATCCATATAAAAAACAAGTAATATTGTATATTTCTTATTGGGCATGCATAGACATGATTATGAATAAAATATTGCAATTTCACAAATTGAATTTGATTGGTTTTTTATAAATATAAAATTCTAGTAATTTTCATTCTACTCTTTTGACTTTTCAACTTTCAACTTTTAACTATTAATTTTACTTTCCAAAGAAATGTGTTACAACATGTTTAATATTTAAAGTAAATAAAATCTTGGAGATTTTCTTGTATCATACATCATGTAGATTTTCCACAAAAGATCAAAATAAAGTGAACAAGCAAAGAAAATAGATTCTGAGAAAAAAGTAAATATTGATGGTGGAAATTTAATATTGTATCAATTGTGCGTATGTATGTATGTGTAGAAGCGCTTGTTCGTTCACTTACACACAGAACATACAAATGTATGTACATATGTATGTGTGTTGTAAATCATGAACAAAGTGAAAAGATATTGATTAATAAACTTTTCAATGGAACTTACACACACAAACACAAACAGCCTTGCACCTACATAATCGACTAAATACATACAATAAAACATTAATACAGACAGACACTTGATATATCGGCTATAAAAAGGAAAAAATAAAAAGACAAGGATTTTTTCCTGGAAAAAATAAAACATAAATACAAAGATTAGAAAAAAATTACATATCATCACATTTAGTTAACAACGGAAAAAGAAAAAAAAAATTAAATAAAAATTACTAAAAAGAAAAGAATAAAGGAATAAAAATGGGAACAAAACAATTACTTGCATAATAAATCAACTTGTCATGTTTGCGCATAATCTGCCATAGAACAACACACGTTTACACCTACATACATATGCACCATGCATATTCATGCACATTCATGCATATTAAAATAAGTATGACAATCATCTAGATACGTATGTTCACATTATTATTAGTGTAAGCAGCTGTATTAGTAGTTGTGCCACATGCACTTAATTTTTCTTTACTTTATGTTCGCAATTTATAATTTAATATGAGTGTTCCTGGCACCACTTAATTTTTTTCTGTGCGAAAAAAAAACTACTCCAAAACATTTGTGGTGGAAAAAGAGGTTAAATGACAAATTGAAAAATTATTTTTTTTTAAGTAGAAAAATTCTAAATTTTATTTTTTGATAAAAACTTTTTTTGTGAAAAACTAAAAAAAATCATTTGTTAAATTTTGACAATAAAAATGTACATTTTCTGTCCAATCACTTCACAGGAGATATTGTAAGCCTAGCTTTACAAGATCTATGTAGGTATGTATGTGTTAAACATTGGTTTGCTTATAAGATATCGAACATTTTTTTATTCGTGTGACTATTATATTATAATCAAATCAAATCAAATCAAATCAAATCAAAAAATTTACTTTTAAAGGTTCCATTCATTATCAGAAAAATCAAACGGTTGTCGGATCTGGCCTCTCTAATAGTATTTGGCTAACTTTGGTTTAACATTTGTAACCCCATCTCTACATTAGACATAAAATGATAAATATTAACATTATCATCATGTTAGTGTTAAGTGCAGACTCCCAATAATAATAGTTTTCTCTTGCCTTAACATGGTTGTTAAAAGATTTGTTACCCGCAGTCTACATTAGACATAAAATGATAAACATTAACATCACCGTGGCTCTGCCGGCGCACAGTGAGATTTTTGTGCAATAAGTAGTTTTTTCTACACATCAAATTTAAAAATGTAATGATGCAGTTTTGTAGAAATTTGATTCACTATGAAGAATCCATACATTGTAAACCGAAAAAACGTTCATTTGTCTTTGAAATAACGAAGTAAAGTCACATGTATATTTTGGTCTAAAATATTGAAAACTGTTTACGCAAAACTGTCTATAGTGTTTGTACGTAAGATGATTTTAGTGCTCTGATTCAAATAGTGATCTTTTTCAAATATATCCTTTTCTGCGTATTTAAAAAAAAAAAATAAAGTTCACTTATATGGTTTAAAAGATATGATAGAATAAAATTTGTTATAATTATAACGTGCCGTGATTATAAAAATTTCCTTGGAAGAAAAAAAGGTTGCTCAGTGCTCCCGCTATAATAAAACGAAAGGTAAGATTCCATACTATCAATTAAAAAAAAAGTTTTAATAATTAATAATCTTTTATAAAATCATAAAATTTGTCTCCAAATATATACATGAAATTTTTAATTTTAAAAAATTACCAAATTAAATTACAATTTGTGAAAAAGGTATTATTAAATGACTTTATTTTCTGTGCTATATAGTGAACTGAGTTACGAACTCACTAATTGCATTGAATAAGGCCTTAAAGGAACAGATGGGTATACGAGTGGATGCAGTTCAACAAGGAAGTGGGTCTACTAACGATGGAAATACGTCCAGGCGTTTCTTTTCTAACCCCGCACTTGTTGCCGATGTGACTGATGTAGTCGTGCAACTAATTAATCTATTTCGCATTATACTACAAATAAAAACTTGTGACAAAAAAGTTAATTCCTTGAAGTTCAAGAATTTTGCTCAAGATACAGCAAAACTTTTTGTTGAAAAATATAGTTGGTATTATATCCCAGTAACAGTACACAAAATACTGATACACAGAAAGGATATCATGGATGCAGAAATACTTCCTATTGGAATGCTTTCTGAAGAAGCCAGAAATAAAGATTATTATTATTATTAGCATTAGATGTCAACCCCGTTAACAGGTTCTGGTACTTGATGAAATGATAGATGATGAATAAAAGTCTATATTTAAATGCATGTATTGAAATTTATTTATAAAATAATTAGTTTTCGTAAAGAAACAAAAAGTTGTGGGAAAAAATATAATATGGGTTATAGTGAGGGTAGCCAATTTTGATGAAACTTTATTTTATTCTTAATTGAGGTAATAAAAGGCTCTGTGCCAAATTTCAAAAACTTTAAACCAAAAATAAATTTTGGTTCTATGGGCGATGGGTAGTGGGCGTGGCCAATTTTGATGAAACCTTATTTTATTCTTAATTGAGGTAATAAAAGGCTCCATGCCAAATTTCAAAAACTTTGGGCCAAAAATAAATTTCGGGTTCTATGGGCGGTGGGTAGTAAGCGTGGCCAATTTTGATGAAACTTTATATTTTTCTTAATTGAGCTAACCAAAGGCTTAAAGCAAAATTTCAACATTCTACGGGCACTCCTTAAATTTTTTGCCAAACATTGTTTGAACAAATCCCACTGTGCGGCGTCATGTTAATGTTTTGTTGAAAATGTGTGCGAGTAAAGATGGGGTGTAAGAATATACCAACGCTACAACGAAGCTTGTTAATTGTAAAAATTTATTTTAAAAATTGTAGTATAGTTTGGGAATGTCAATTTTGATTCAATGGTCATGACAATAGGTAAAACTGCTGAGTGATTCTACAGATGGCGCTACATTCACCAAAAACACAATTTTTGGAATTGTGGAATTAAAGGTTTTTAATCCGTTAGAAATAACGGCGTGTAAAGAAGAAATTATTTGGAGGCCCAACAGAATGGGATGCTTTCTAAAAATATTTTCCTCAACGGGATGTCACCATATGCCATATATCGCATCAAACAATCCATTTTTTTTTTGTAGGGAGGATACCGAAGCCGAACACTTTATAAGTCCCATTTCGCCACCCTTCGTTTTTCAATGATTTCTGGTATCCAACTGGAAATTAGCGAAAACCTTACATCGAGTTTCGTGCTGTCACTAGCACAAGACACTCTCGACTTTAGTGATTTAAGACTGGCCACTGATACATGTCATCATTCTTTCTCATCACAGATTCTATGGTAATTGCAAACATTTGCTTTAGGCTAAGCTCTTCACAGCATCTCCATTTAATATGTGTCTGCCCGTGGTCCAAAGCCTTTTTTTATGTTAGAGTTTTTCCAGGCACGTATCGTCTTACCACGATTTTTAAATTAGCCAAGTAATACTTGTGGGTTCTTGACTTTTCACTAACGCACTTAACTATTTGTAGGCACCCAGATTATATCCAACCACCTTCTTGATTTTCCTGCCAATTTGTAGTGAAAAACTCCAAAGTCTTTTGTGGGAATCGAGTCCACAACCGCGGACTGATGGACAAGCATTTTGGCCTTCACAGACTGTGTGGGATAGTGTTGAAAATTGAAGAAAGGTTCAGTAGTTTTTACAGAAATATTAAAGTCTCTGAAACAACAAAGCATCGTTTAAAATTTCTTCACGCTAAGTTGTTAATTTGGTTAATTTTCGTTTACGCGATGTTGCTTAAAATCGAGTCTTGAGCATCGTTTAATAGTTTCCCTGCCCTAAACTAACATTGTGTTTGGATTTGAAATCTGGCCAAATACGATTGTTTTGTTTTGTTTGTGTATTGCTGAAACGAAATCATTTTTACTAGAAAATATAAAGTTTTTCCTTCCCGGACCAACACTTAGGACATCCCCTCTGAATCGAATAAAGCGATTCAATGGCCAGAAAAACGTGTTGTACTAAAAATATGCGAATATCGGGAACAAGTTCGATAAAAAAAAATGAAATACATAGCAAATTGTGTCACTGTTTAAGAGCGTCAATAAAGTTGGGCAACTTTTTATAAAATCGTCTTCTTGAGTGTTGGGTCCTATTAAAGACCAAATTCTCACCTACAAAGCAGAAAAAAACGCGTATAAATATTCCAAAAGTTATGTATTTTTGACCGCCTTCTCGTGAAATGATCCACTGTGCACCGTTTCAATATCACTTGGAAGCTTATTTGGAGACTTGAAAAATGTGTTTAGTCCATCGAACATCGCATTGGATTTAAATGCCAAGAACATCAAGAGATTCCGTTCCTTAATTCAGATTGTATTATTATGTTCATAAAATTCGTTCAGTTTTACAGTGCCTACAATTCTGTCATATATTGTTAGGGAACATAAATAATTTTTATTGGCATAAGATGTTAATATAATTTTTTCAACGAAACCTCAGCTAAATTATTGCCGAACAAAGTTTAACACCATCACCTAGTTTCAATTAGATATTAGACATCAAATGACGACACTTTTTTTGGAGGGCCCACTGATTTGGCGAATCTTTCGAGGCCCTCAAATAAAAATTTGTCACGAATTTCGCCAGTAAAATCGAACCTATATTTTCGGGTTTATGTATTTTTGAAAACGTTTTTATTTGTTGCACTGTGTTACTAATTAATCGTAATTTATTAAAAAGGTATCTGTTTTTCCCAAAAATATTTTATTAATTATAAAAATGTTTAAAAAAATCCTAAAAAGTGTATGTGTATATGGAATACCCTATATGTGCACACATGTGTTATATATGTGACAATTTTAAGCAAGTGTTTGTTCTTTTTATTTTTTTCTCTTAATATTTATTCACTTTTTTCTTTGGTTTTTATGTGTTTCCTGCTTACTTTTGCAAACACATGCAAAGTAGCCGTGTATGTGTATATGTATGTATGAGTGTGTATGTGTGTGTTGTTACTTTTAATAAAATGCAAATTACAGACAACAATTTTGGTCTGCATAAATTGTGTGGTTTTTTCCTTTCTTTTTTTGTAATCTTTTTCTTTCAGTGTTTGTCTTTATTCTTTTTGTGAATTATTTAAAACACTGTATTAAAGGACATTTGAGATTACCAAAAAAAAAAAAAAAGAAAAAAATCACTCAGTCAGAGGAGGAAGTTTTAACTTCACTTTCAGTGCAATTATGCCAATCATTGTCGTTGTTTTTAAATTTTTTTAACTGAAGTGAATACTTTGTACTTTATTGATTTTCGTAATTGTTTGCAAAAATTCAACTACTTTCAATTATCCAAACAATCAGGATTTTGTAATTTTTTTTTCGTGTGGTTTAATTCAGTTTTCCCCCCTCATCTCCACAGGATGGTTATATTTTAATTGATTTTCTGTTTGTTTTGCAATAATTGGAAATAATTTAATGGATTTTTGGAAAGTTTTTGTTGATGTTTATTAATTTAATTATATTTGAAATAGAGTTCATGTATTATTTATTTATTTATTTATTATCGTACTAGCTTACAATTAAAATTATAAGATAAGATATAAGATAAAAGAAAAAGGAAAAAGCTTTTGCACATTGGCCTTTAGCTCTACAAGTTCATGCAATAATTTCTTTTTATTTGAAGCAATTTTAAAAGAACTTTTCAATATTAAAATGGTTCAGTAAAAAATTTTGTATGAAGTTGTCTTTATAAAGTTTTTTTTAATCACAAGAAGCTTTTTTATGTACGGCCCATATTCAATGTCCCTTTAGTCAAAACAGAAATAAAGTCACATCTTCTATTAGTGAGAAAATTAATCTGCCGTTTCTGTATTGCAAGCAATCAAATCGTCTAGAAAATTTGTATAAAAGGCACTCAATTTTTGAGTGATTCCTATACAAATTTATTAGACAATCCGCTCGCCTGTAATACAGAAACAGCACATAAGATTATATAAAAATTAATTAATAAAATACAAAAACAACTTGTGTTTCGGGATGGAGTTTCACTTATATGAATTGATGTTTGTTCATGTTCACATAAAACGCGGAATCAACTCATCGTATCCTAGCCGTTTGGTGAGGCTGCCATCATCGCCAATCTAGTCAAATATTAATTTTGAGAAATGTACAAATTTAATTACGCATCTCGACAGAAAACAAAAATCTGTATCGTATAGAGAATTTTCAAGACTTTTGCTTGAGATTTGTCGTTTTGGGACACTGTTAAAATCAGAAAGCATACGTTTTTGTTGACTTTATACGATTTTGAGAGGTTTGCAATATATTTTTTTGTGCCTAAACAAATAAAGATTTCGTATTAGTTTTTTCTTCCGTGAAAGGCTATATTAGCAGCTATTTATATTAATTTTTAGAAAAATTTTATTTTAAATTTTTATAATACAAATTTTTTATCGAAATTAAAAAAAATATTTTTTTTATTAATTTTTTTGTCCAAAAAAAAGTGAAAAGGTTTTTGAGAGTGCGGGGGGCAATTGCGATCCTAAAAATTGTATAAATCACTATAAAATAAACTATCTCTACTTTTATAGTCTAGGAATAAACGTTGCGCGATTTTGCGCCATTTTTTTTTTGCGATTTTTGCTAATTTCACCTTTTGTACTGTTTTCGCTCATCTTGCATAGAATAAGAAAACTTTTTTCGGTTATAAAATATTTTTGGTTTCTAAGTTGTTTTGAATAAGTTAATTATTATTAGTTTAAATAAAATTTATTGTTGCTAGAGTAAATTATAATATAATAATATCTATATAATAAAACTGTGATTTTCTGCCTGTCTGTCTGTTTGTGTTCGCATGAAGTAAAAACTATTCGATGAATTATAATAAAATTTTATGGAAAGGTACCTTAGTATCGTGTTTCAAGTATAGGATATTTTCTTCCCATAAAAATATCTTATTACCAAGAAAGAGGGAGAACAAGTAATAAAAGTGCGTAATTTTATCGATTCAAAGGTACTGCAGCAACTTTTATTTTTGTCAGCGGGTAATTTAAAACACTATTTGAAGTACTCTATAATAATTATCGAATTTTATACAAATTTTAGATTTTCATATAAAACCTATGTTGCTGAGTAATAACACAGGGATGGGTACCTTTATATAAAGTAATTACATAAAATATATTCGAAGCACTATAAAATTAAGCGTCTTAAAGTGGTGGATTACTTTTAAATCAAAGCAAAACAAAAACTTAAAAACTTAAAAATTTTATTATTATGGTATTAAGGCGTATGTAATCCATTTCTTTTAATAATTAAATTATTTAAAAAATATTTTATGTCACCACCCACAAAAGGGGGAGGAGCGTTAAATGGAATTATGGAATCTTTGGGATCGAATTATAGGTTTTACATTATTCGCTGACTATAAAAGTTGCATTTGCTAAACTAATGTATGGGAAAATTTAAAAAAAATATTTAATTTTTCAGGGGTTGGATTAGTTCTTCTAAGGGGAACTTTTTTCACCTTCGTCCGATTTTTCTTATTTCATAGCTTTAAGAGCTTATGACCATAGGAAATGTTTTTTGCTAAGTTTTATTAATCTAGGGTTACTCAATAAATTTCCAGAGCCAATATAATCTTTAAAAAAATGTTCGGCTAGATTGAAAAAATATCTCTATGTGCATTGCCTACAGGCTGGCCATTTTGTGACAGCATTTACTGCGTAATTTTTTTTTTCAAATAGGGTTATGCCACCCCCGGTATAACCCATTGCCTTCTCTGAGTAAAAGTTCATTTTAAAGGGAATTTCATACGCTCGATTGAGCAGCTTTTGCGCGACAAATTCAATGGCCGTGTTATCTCACGTGGTGGCAACGTCAATTAGTGGCCAAGATCATTGATTTGACAAGTTGGACTTCTTTCTTTGGGGTTATTTAAAAGAAAATGTGTTCGTCGATAATCCAGCAACAAGCTAAGAGATGAGATAAAAGGGCACATTAACGGCCTAGAAGCTCAATTATGCCTCAGCGTCATTGAAAATTTGGAGCATCGGATGGAGGTGTGCCGCCGAGGTCGTGGCGCCCAATTGGTCGATATTTTGTGCCATACATAATTAAACCATACCAATGGTATCAAGATAAAAAGAAATGACAATAATTTCCTAAATAATTTGTGTTTTATTCAAAATGAACATCGGCCCTTACAAATTTAACCACCCTTTATAATGAATTATTAATCAATTTTGTTTTCTAATTTGATACAAATTATTTTTAAAATGTAATAGCTTTTTTTTAAAAAGTTATTTGAGTTATTCGAGTAATTTATGAACCTCAATCGATTAATCAAAGAAAATTTAAATTGCAAAATCGATTAGTGGTTTGCTCAATTATAATCAAAGCCCGATTAAATGGATACATTGGTATTTACAGATCCCTAGTAATTACATATTAATGTTCTACTTGGTTGTAATTAAATATTTAATTTTAATACAGAAACTTATTTTCTTTAAGAATCAAAATTATTCGTCAAAATAATTCATCGAGTGCTCTAAACTTATACTGCCATTAAGCTTAATGCATTATAATATTTTGGCTTTATTTAATTCTTAAATACAGATCTATTATTCCAGTAAATTACATTTTCCTATAAAACGAAAGTTCAACTGTAAGCAACACCTGAACAAAATGAAGGTTAAACAATAACGAGTGACCGCATTTTTTATTACCATATTTTTGTTTTGTTTTTGTTTCTGGTTTAAATGTCTTATAAATACTTATGTTAACAGATGCTTGAAAATTCATTATATTCTTGCAAAAAGCATAGAAATAAAATACAGAAAAATTAAATATAGTTGATACACGAGTATACACTGAAAAAAAAAAAAAATAAATGCAGCAATCAAAAAATTGAACTAAATCTTTTAATTGATTCAATTGTTAAAAAACCTAGTTTTCTCTTACTTAATTAAGTAAATAATTAAATTAAATAAATTTGTATTTTAAACTAATTAAAACCTTAAATTAGTGCAAAAATTTGTTTCTGTGTAACAAGGAGTCCTAAAATTAAGTAAAATATATTTTTTTGCACCAAGTTAAAAAGGGAAAGTAAACAGCCTTGTAACGATTTAACACTCCTTATGTTGCTCTTAACTTTGTTTTCTCTCGGTTTTGCCTTATTTGCTTTCAAGTGTCTGACTCAGATGATTCTTTATTTAGGTTTCTGTGGAAAAGGCCATCCATTTGTTTACTTTTATTATTATTATTTAATTTTTAAAAGTGATTGTTTTGTTACTGGTGCTTCGAGCAGGTGTTAATGTCCTTAACATTTGTTTAAACTTAAATTTAATACCAGCAGCGTTACATGTTTGCTCAACAAATTAATACAATACAAATTTATTGGTGGAGGTGACATTAATTGGTCATATTGTTGTTTCTATTGCTGTGACGCTTTTTTCCTTCTTAAGAACAACAGATTACAATACCTCAGTAGAATTACTGAAAGTTGTAGATGTGGAGGAAAATAAACATTGCTTATGCTATGCTTTGAAGTCATTTTTAGTTTTTATGACCTAATAATAAAAAATAACAATAATAAAAAATTAATTTTAGGGCAATTCAAATCCCGATTCCACCTTTTATCTTAAATTTTTTGGAATTTTCGATGTTTGTTACCGCTGTTGCTTAAAGTGATTGTATCCATTTATTTTATGCCTAGAATTAAAATTGTATTACGAGCAAAGAAAACTAATATATGTTGTTGCATTGTATTATTATTACTCATACGTCACGTCTGCACTGTGTCCAGAATGGTTTCTATTTTTTTTATTGCAATGAGTGGTTGAGTGGTATTTTAAATTAATTTTCTTTACTGTATATTCTTACAAATTGTATTATTTTACAATTTAAGTTTACTTAAAGCTATAATAAACATTCACACATCCACACACGCACATATACAGATACTCAAATGCACTAAAGTCGTGGTAAGGGAGACCATCATTTTACCAATGTCAAATGCGAATGTGTGCGTATGAGCAAATAGTCATTGCATTAAGAAAAAAATGCTTTCATTATAATTAAATTTCTTGCAACGCCCTAGTATTTTTTCTAATGCACACACACACACACACTACTGAACACTCGCACACTCACATACAATCTTATACAAATATCACGCACATGAAGGTTTCTATTACACATAAATGCATTAAAAATCTCTTCATACACTTGATTGTATTAATGCAAGTGTGTATGCATGTAGATGTGTATGTCAGAGTGTGTGTCTACGCTTATGTAGGAGCGCAATAAAAGTAAATTAAATTAAAACATTCATTTGAAATAATGAATATGGAAGACGATGAAAAGCAAGAAAATAAACCAGAAACCATCATGTTCTTAAGTTGTGATTTTTAATAGCTTTAATAGCGTACACGCTCATCTTATGCATCATAAAGTTTTATATGCGAAATATTTTATAGTTTTATGGAGAAATTAAATCTATGCAGGTGTCCTACAGTGGAGGCTGAAAGATGGAAATTAATTTAATTTTTTTTATTCGATTGTAGTAAATCCTAGAGAAGGCAGATTGTGTTCATTTTTCAGATACTGCAAAGTGGTGATATTGGGCGCAAAAATGGATAAAAATCTGTAATTACCTACTTTGAGTTAAAATAGTATAAAGTAGCAATATAACATCTCAATGTTTAGGCAGATGTATTCTCTCTAAAAATGTAAATAAATATTATTGATTTAAAAAGTCAATTTTGCTGAACCGTAAAAAAGTTTTAATAAAAAAAATATTAAACATTCAAGCTCTGCAGACCGTCACATAGTCAGATCATCAGACAGTCAGATCGTCAGACCGTCAGACAGTCAGACCGTTGACAGTCAGACCGTCAGACAGTGAATTAGATCGTCAGACCGTCAGATACTGAGTCAGGTCGTCAGACAGTCATATAATCAGATCGTCAGAGTCATACAGTCAGATCGTCAGTCAGTCAGACCATCAAACAATCAGTCAGACCGACAGACAATCAGTCCGTCAGACAATCAGACCGTCAGGGTTACGGGTTTTGAGTTCAATAATTTTTCATAAACCAAAAAGTGCTCAACGAAGAGAAGTTTTCGCTTCAAAAATATTAAACATTCAAGCTCTGCACCAATGTTCAAGCATTTTAGCACCTTTGCTTTTGCTAGACAGAATGCCGTTTAAGGCCAGAATTTACTATCCTACACAATCGTACGATTTAAAAAATACTACTTAAAAAATCGTTTCAAAATGGAGTTGTAGATGCCACACTATCATACAAAACAAGATTTTGCAACTCTTATCGCATGGAAAAATACTATTTTATGATTTCTTTCAAAAGATTATCAAATCGTACAGGCTGTCAAAAAGTCTCTCTCTCTTTTAATTCACACTATCATACTTTTTGAGCACACATGCAATTTTTGACAAATCGTACGATTGAGTATGATAGTGAATCATGGCCTTTATGTAGGTGTCAAATCTTTCTCATTCTGTTTTTTGTTTGGCTTCAAAAGAAATTAATTTCTTAAACATATATTTAAAAATTGTTTTGTTCTCAACTGTTGTCGTAATATTAAACTGTTTTTCTTTTTTTTAACTTTTAAATCGAGAAACAAAAAAATGTTATAAAAAACTTTCTTCTTGTTTGCAGAACACATTCTTGGATTAAATAAATTGTATTTGAGAAGTGCAATTATTAAAGTTTTAATTGTGAAATTGAATTTTGTAAAAAAACATTATTTCTCGTGTATTCTAATTAGTTTAATTCCAATGCAAAATGTATGTATATTTGCTAATATATTTAGCAGTATTAAAAAAAAAAAATAAAACAAATTAAAAATTCTTCAATTTTTTAATGGATTTAAAAATAAGTTGTTAGTGGTCATGTTAATTAGATAAGCTGAGAAACTTCTTAAAATGTTATCTTTTTCTAACTCGTTCTTTAACGTATTAAGGTTTTCTTTTCACTGGGATGAAAGTGAGAGTAAGGTAACTTAGGTTCTAGTTGGCATAAAAGTATTATTATTATTAGTATTAATAGTTAGTAAAAAAAGCAAATTTATAAAATCTTAGTACGAATAAAGAATGAATGGTTTGGGTTGGTCTGGCAAACTGTACGTCGGCGTAGCGGTATTCACAGATGGAAGCCGGCACCGGTGCTGGGGTCCACATCCTAGGAACTAGTAGACGCATGCCGTACATACTACCAGATGAATGTAGTGTGTTCCAGGCAGAGGTGATAACGGTTATGAAAGCCACCGAACTGGTGACTGGGCAAGTTTTAGATGGGAAATAGGTCACTCTGTACGTTGACAGCCAAGCGGCACTTACAGCCTTGAAAGCAGACAGTGTCAAATCAAGGCTGGTCGGCGAGTTCAAAAAGGCTGTCGATGTGTTGGCGGACAAGTAGGGTAGGGTTAGGTTTTATTGGGTTTCGGATCATTACAATGTTAAGGGAAATGAAATCGTTAACAAATTCGAAAGATTCAGCTTGGAGGATACTAATCTAGACAGAGTAGAATCGGTGAAGTCACCGATTAATAACTACTATAGGCCTGTGGCCGATTGGGTAGTAAGGAGAACTAACCGGTCTTGGGAGGACAGGGAGGATTGTAGAGTCTAACGGTGATTTTGACCCAGACTTGACGATGCAAAAGCTAAGAAACTTTTGGGTTTTGACAAGAAAGTTCTGAGAGCTGTGATAGGTGAGATTACTGGTCATTGCGCCATTAGAGCATTGAAATTCTGTAGGATGTGCGAGGAATATGAGGAGTTGGAAACGACATCGCGCGGTGTAATCTCATCAAGGAAATCGGGTGGCTGAGTGATAATAAGATTATCTCAATATGACTAAGATTATCTCAATATGACTCCCTACTGTGCTTCAGTCTGACCAACGCAATAGAGATTGCAGGAAAGTCCTAAATTTTTTGTAAAATTTTTACATAAAACTTTCAATAAAATTTTTACAAAAAATTTTTGATAAAATTTTTAGAAAAAAATTTTTAATAAAATTTTTAGAAAAAATTTTTAATAAAATTTTTAGAAAAAATTTTCTATAAAATTTTTAGAAAAAAATTTAACCAAAAAATTTTACAAAAAAATTTTCAATAAAATTGTTACAAAAAAATTTCGATAAAATTCTTACAAAAAAATTTTCAATAAAATTGTTACAAAAAAATTTCGATAAAATTCTTACAAAAAATTTTCGATAACATTAAAAAAAAGCAATTCTATAAAAGTTTACAAAAAAATGTTCGTAAAATATTGAAGAAAAAAATTCGATAACATTTTTACAAAACATTTTCGATAAAATTTTTAAAATCATAAAAGTAAAAATCGAATGTATATTATTTTGAAATTGGGAAACAACAGAGAAAGGGAATATTTAACATTACTATGGTGAAGGGTATATAAGATTCGACATAGCCGAATATAGCACTCTTATTTTTTTCTTTTGTCTTAGTTTTAGTTAGATAAAGGGCATCACAATGAACCATCCGGGTCTCCGAGTGGCACAACTGGCTCAACCCTTCTTAACATAACCTGACCTGGTACGAGTAGATTTATTTTTTTACCATATTTTTACCTCCATATTTCTCGGACTTCAACCGAACTGATTTTTCCAATCAACGAATCGGTCATAAACTTAAATTTTTCTGATAACGTAAACGAAATGTTGCTATAGCTTATGTAGTTGAAACGTGTTCAGCAGTTGGATCTCAAGTCGTACATAACTCCCAAATTAACCGCAAGTACCGCTACAAAATAATATCATTTTATTATTATATATTATTATATTATACATATTATTATACATATACAGCCTTTATAAATTTATAATTTTTTAAGAAAATCACTCCATTTCGTTTAGATTGCAATCACCTTAGAATTTAAAGATAAAATTTGATCGTTATCGAATGCCGTAAATTGGCACCTGTATTTTTCCAATTAATTGCCTCTTTTATAAATATACACAGATATTAAAGCAATAAAAAATTTACCAGAAGACATTTGTGTGTGTGTATATTTCAATTCCACATTCCTAATGGTCCTGTTAATAATAAATATGTGTTGGCGTAAATGAGTTTAAAAAGAATTAATCAAAATGCTTTTAGAAATCATTTATATAAAACGACATTAAACAAAACATTAAACAGTAATTGAATGAAGGAAGACTTATTATCGTCATCATCGTCTTGAAATTACTATTGACACAACAACAACATTATTGTCATCTTGTAGCCAACAAACATGCAACGTCCAACAATACACTCTCCTAGTCAATCGCTCATTCATTTATGCATTCGTTCATCTTATAGTCATAATGTAATTAGAAATTATTTGATTTTAAACAGGAAAGTAAGCATTATGAGGACTTCACATGCACACACACCCATACATACGTATTAGGATGCATGTGTGTAATTTGCATAAATGCAGGAAATGTTTATGAGACAAATTAATAATATAGAAGAACATTTTACTGAAATAAATTTATTGGGGTTTTTGACTGGAACTTAATTCATTATTAAAAAATATTTTATACACTTTTGCTAATTATAAAATAATTTTAAGTACGAGTACACGAGTATTAGTTTTTATTTTTTGCTTTGAAAACAAATCTGTATTTCAATCTTAAAAAAGGTTACTGTTTTGTAAGATTTCATTAATTTTTACTTTATCATACGTAGTATAGGTAAAGTATAGTAATCGTGAAAATAATCGATGTCGGGATTTCAAAGGATCTTAAGGTTTTGAGGTCTCCTGAATCCATTTTAACCATTTTCGCGATGATGTGTATCGGTGGGTGGGTGTGTATGCCACTATTTTTGTTAACGCTTTACAAGTTATACCGTTCGATATATTAAAATTAAATTGAGCATGTGCCATTGTATATGGAGATGAACAGCTCTATAGTTTTGGGTTTAATCGGTTTGACACCCCAAATCGAATATAATTATTTTTTCGATTCGAATATACTTTGAACTTTTTTTTTTTTTATGTAAAATATCCATAATAATATCTGTTTCCATGAGGTAGGCCATTCAAGTTCTTTTAATTGAATACAATATTAACCCAATTTATAATACTGTGCATGCAAACATTTTTTTTACAACACTACTTTAAGCTTTTTGTACCCAAATACATTAAGCAGCTTTTGCCGCTGCAATCTTTCTCTTTTCTTATTTAAAATTGCATTTGTGTTTATAACGTGCGTTTTGTATTGCAGCAATTTGTTTACATTTTAAACGTCATACTTAAAAATACGAATGAGAGCTTAAAAACGAATTTCAAGAGTAAATTTATGTATGTAACGCCATTTATTTCCCTCTCCTCTCTCGTCTACTAGTGAAGAATTGCAGCGACAAAGTTTGCATAATGTAAAAAGGGACTTTGCTTGTCTGCAGAAATCGAGAATCGAACCCGCAAACTGCAGACTGATAGACTAGCGTACTGCCAATCAGTCTTTTGAGACACCCATTTCCCATAAATTGTGAACCTTTTTTATTTTAACAAGTTTACGAAAATATTATTGAATTGAAACACAAAGACTCATAAAGTTATCATAGACATAGTTTGCGTAAAATTCGAAAGTTGTTGCGAAGGAAATGTCAAAAGCGGTTGAAACACAAAAAGACACAAAATTCGAGAGTACTATAGTCTAGTAACAGATAAAATCTTGTTAGTCCTCCTGTGTTCATTTTTAGGGTTCCGTAACCAAAGGGTTAAACGTAACCCTATTGTTTTTGTTGGAATGTCTAACCGTCTATCAACGCCTTCTATCTCTGGAACAATATTGAAAGGACATTAATATTGGATTAATTTTCCATTGAACAAATCTTTTCCAAGTTAAATATTTTTTGATGAATATACTGTACTGATTCTGGGTAATTTCTCGGTAAAATTGGGTACTTGTGTAATATTCCTTTGGAAATGCGATATATTTAGGGTAAACAGTCTCTTATATTTGAAACGAGATAAATGATACCTTTCCATAATTATGTATTATATAAAAACACTCTTTCTATTTACCTTTTTTCACTCTCTGCTGTGATAGCGACTTAAAAATAGATTCTCTTTTCCCGTAATGTGAAAATAAAATTTGTAGCCATTTTGGGCCATCCAAATTTAATTTATTTTCGTCACTAAAAATCACAGTACGACAATCATTAATATGTCCTCTTACTTGAATGTTTTTCTTAAATTCAGGTATTTACAGTTTGCAATGCTTAAGTTTACCGCTGAAATACTTGCCTGGACAACAGTTAGAGACCTGATGTTAGGTGCTGATAGGGAAGATTTTGATGCAGTTCTTCAGATTGTTCTTTTTTTGGTTGCTTCTCAACTGAAGTTAAACTGTTGAATTTAATTGCTTTTGAAATTCCAAATACTTCGGTACTTCTCTAATCTCAGTGCAAGTAAAAATTCCTACTTTGATCTTTGCCTCACTGATTTAAGGGAATTTTTGTTTCAAATAAGTAAAACCAGCATCATTTTAATCCATAATTTTCACAATTATTCAAAAGTAAAAAATATTTAAAAAAATGTATATATCGAGGTGGCAAAATAATATTTTTGATCGACCAATGGCTGGAAAAGGACATCATTGCAAAAAATAATATTTTCTTTGGGGGAAAAAAACATAAATTTTTGTATTTTACAATTTTCAATGCTTTAATCGTGATCCTAAGATTACACTCTTCTTTTTGGACAAATATAAATTGTGCACTACATCTTAAATTATAAAATGAGGTCCATCAGATGTACCAGGTTCTAAATTTGGGTCCTTCATTCTCACATTCTTTATTACTTTCTGAATATTCTCCGGTGGTCGTATCGCTGATTCCACATACAGCTAACTATCAGCTGTCCCAGAGAAACTAAACAGATTTAGAATCAGAATCAGCATGAAAAATACGTCTATGATCACTCAGCAAGGTTCTAGCACAAAATCTTTGTTAACCAGTCGAGTTTAAGGTATAAATTAAAATTCAAAATGATATGAACGGAAAATTTTGTTTTTTTTTGAAAAGGTCCTTTAAAATACTGGGCCTCGATAGACTGATTGTTAGTACGTTAGTAGGTCAGTCTGGGGTTTGTGTGTTCAATTCCTGCCAAAGATTCTGAGTGTTTTATCCAGACAAGCAAAATAGCTTCGCAGGTAGTGTTGTTGTTGAAAAAAAATATATTGTTGTTATTTTTGTAAAGAAAATTCTCTTTCCGATGATCATAAAACAACAGCCAGTGACGACAGTCTTCACCGAAAGGTATGACAACACTATTTTATTTACTGGCGGAACAAGTCCAATCAATTTAATAAAACAAAGAATTTAAAAATATGTGAACAACTAAGAACACCAATTTAAATGGTCGAGAACGTATCGATCATACGACCATACTGAGGATTGATACCATCTTACTATTCATCCAAAACCTTTGGCGCATAACATACTAAATGAACCTTGTTACATTCGACTAGAGAGAGATACTGTTTTTCTTGGCCGTACATCAGAGAGATGACCCGCAAATGATTTCAACAACCGTGAAGGAAACATTCAGCCTTATTATGGGTATCGTTGCCACACTTCGACAACAATAATATTGTAATGGGTTAAGGAAAAGAATCAGAAAATTCGGATTGTTTTCTTTAATATATTACAATATTATCGTTGTCGATGTGTGACAACGACATCCGTATAGGGCTGATTATTTTTGTCTAGCACTGGCTGGACTTAAAAGTATATATTTTTGTTAGAGTAATTATTGTTAACTCAAATATATTGAAGTTAAAGGGTGATCCACTTCGAGGTACTTTTTTCAATAGCCTTTTTTTGACAGGTCACGTGCGAGTCGTGTCATGCTGTCATGTTATTTTTGTTTAACATTTTACGCCTGAATCGCTTCGCTCTATGGGTAAATTTTGCTTAGCAATGAGGCCCATTTCTGGCTCAATGGGTATGTAAATAAACAACAAACTACCGCATTTGGGACGAAGAGCAACCTAGTGCCATATTCTGTAATTCTCGTAGCGAAATCTATCTCTAAAATTCTAAAAATGCACCAACAAATTGCGAGTATTCTTACAACAACACTCACAGTTGGTTTGTGCATTTTTAGAATTTTAGCGATAGATTTAGCTACGAGAATTACAGAATATGGCATCTGAAGAGATTTAAAGAGCTGCCACTTCATCCAGAAAAAACAACGGTTTGGTGTGGTTTGTGGGCCGGTGGATCCATCGGTACATATTTCTTTAAAAATGATGCTGGTGCGAACGTAACCGTCAATGGCGACTGTTATCGTACCACGATAACCGACTATTTAATGCCTGATGCCGTTTCAGCAAGGATTTATTGAGAGAACATTTCGGTGAGCACATAATTTCACGTTTTGGGTAGGTCGATTGGCCACCATATTCCTGTAGGGATATGTAAAGTCTAAAGTTTAGGCGAACAAACCCGCTTTGATTCAGGCCTTGGAGGAAAACATCACGCGTGTCATTCGCCAGTTACCAGTCGAAATGCTCGAACGAGTCATCGAAAACTGGACTCCACGGACGGACCATCTGCGAAAGAGAAAAAAAAAACAAAAAATGCTTATCAAATGATAATAAACATTCTCCATTAAATTTGAATTTTCATTGTTTTTCTTCAAAAAAAGTAGGGAGCTTTAAAATGGATCACCCCTTACAATAAGTAACAATTAAAAAAAAAATCTGATTATTGTAAAAAATGCCCTGCGTAACTCTTATTATATTTTTATATTTTACAACTAGCTGTGCCCGCCACGTCATGGGCGTCCTGACAATATTTTGCTCGACTTTGCTTTGAAAGTATTCCACACCAATTGTAAGACTCTTACTTTTATAGTGCTTCAGTTATGGTTTATGTGTTTACTTTATATAAATGTACTCATTCCTGAATAAAATTCTAAAATTTATAAAAAATTCTAAAAATTATTGTAAACCTCTGTAAACGGAATTCAAAATATTTTAATCACAATCTAATTCCACAAAGTAAAAATACAGATTTAAATCAGCTGGCGCCATCTGATGCGTAATAGTTTCTAAAGTATCCCAATTTTTAAAATAAAAAGTAGTGTGGTGAAAATCTAACCGTGTTGAAAATTTCCCAGTTTTAAACCGAAAATTTCAGCACCTTTAAACCGGAAATTGTGTTTTCACTGCTTTTTCTCCACTTTCTCATAAAAATAAGATATTTTTGCAGAAAACAAGTATCCTTTATTGGGATCAGGATACTAAGGTACCTCCACACAAAATTTTGTTAAAATCCATCCAGTAGTTTTAACGTGATGCGAACCATACAATGAGGGACAGACAGACGGGAATGAGTTACTATTTGATTACATGTATAGATTTGCAGAAAAAAATTCATTTTTATTCTTATTTAAGTTAAAATTTAGTATAAAAAATGTTTCCTCAATGAAAGTAATAATAATAAGTTAAATTAAATTAATTTCAATTAAATATCTTTAAGAAAATGAGCTTTTGAATAGAACAACATCTTAACCGCAAATGAAAATAATAAAAGTTAAACGCTAAATGAAATTTAATTAAGCCACAATACGTAGTTGTTGTTGGTTTATTTTTTCATCTTTAATTCTTCGAATTCCTTATGCTCCTCCACTGTATTCGCTCTTTAAACTTGCACTTTAATATTATGTGTTTTTTTCTTGCCTCATTCATCCTCTTGGCCTTGTTAGCAGGAAGCAAGCATTAAGATTGTATGATTTTGACTGGTTAATTAAAATAAACATTTCCGTACGTTTAATTTCTTCATTCCTTTCCGTTGAATTTTCGTATTTCCATTACAATTTTGTTTTTTTTTATTTTTTCTGTTACTGTCTTTTTGTTCTGCTCTCGTTTTTTGCTTTTGGCCACAAGAGTGGCGAACCATGTACCATTTAGAGGTAAATACGAGTACAAGCACAAGAAGTAGCAAACAGTATTTGGAGAAATATTTTCTTTTCTTAACATCTCAAGTATTGTTTTTTCCTCTCCTTTGTTTTTTGCTACTTTCAATTGTTTTCTGGTAATATTTCCTTAGTGGTTTCATTTAATAAATAAACTAAAAGTTGTTAGGGAAAAAGGAAAAACGTTGAGAAAAACTCACCAAAAAAAAAAAAGAAAAATATTTCACTTGAATTTCACCATAAGATTCAGAGAATTTTTGTTTGTTTCAAAAAAACAAAGCACAAGTAACTGAGTGGAGTTGTAGCAAAAGCAGTGTAGTTTCTTCTTTGATTTATATGTAACAGTTTTTTCTTCTTCTTCTTGTATTTAGCCGCTTGAAGCGTTTAAGTCAATTATAATGTTTGAAGTAAAAGCGCAACAGCTGTAGGAGAAACTTAAACACTTCTTTACTTCATTGTTCGTGTTTTTGCGATGTTTCTGCAGCCTTCACTTCACACTGGTAAAAGTTATTTGTTGTTGCGTTTGTTATTTGTTATTTTTTTTAGCAATTAAAGGTTTTAATCAGTTTTATATTAAAGATCAATTAATTTTTTAATTGATTCAAATATATATATTTGTTTAAAACAGAACAAAAATATTTCCTAATTGAAAAATTATTTGAATCAATTAATTATTTAATTAAATTTTAATCTGAAACCAATTAATAGCACAGTGCAACACGGAAAAAAGTGAAAAATTTCCCGGCTACCTAAGCGCTACCTAAACGGTGTTAAGAATCATTCCTATGAAGTTCATATGTTCTAGAAAGTTGTTTATTGAGATCTTAGGTTCATTTTTGTAGTTGATTGTTTCCTTCAATTTTGAACGGTTTGCTATCTATGGACCTGAACTGGGGAAAAAAGGTAAAAAAAATTGAATTTTGACCTTGAAGATGAAGTTTTTTTGATTTTATATGTTCACAATTTTTGTTCTTAATGACAAGAGCTACAACTTTGCCTCAGAGAGTATATCAAAATTTCAAACAGTTTGCAAAATATGAGCTTGAGGAAATGATAATTTTTTTTGCAAAAATGACATCGAGGCCCCGCATCTTTGAGGGCCCATAAAAAAAACCTGGAGGACTTTGGGCAAAACTTGGAGACAGGTGTCTTTTTTTTTTTTGATCTTTTATGATGTAGTAATGTCCGTATATGGTTATTTTGCCATGACTTATAAAATTACACAGTGTGTAGGTGAAAATATTTTTTTCTGTTAGCCCATAAAATTAATAAATATACAGTATGACAAAAATGTCTTTGTACAATATTTAGAAATACTGATAAAATTTGTGGCAGTCAGAAAACTCTTTTCAACAATTAACTTTTCCTTCATAAATTATAAAAACAATTTAGAGAAAAAAATAATCACATATTGATACGTAGAGCGCATAAAATTCGTTATGGCCGTACTTTGTTTTGTATTCTAATATTTTCTTTATTTTTTTCTTTCTTTGGCTGAATTAGTTATTCTTGTTGCTTTTCTTGTGCGAATAATTTTGCTGCAAGTCCTACAAATTTCATATTTCTTGAAGCACTTCCCAACCAGCATAGAAACTAAACTAAACAGAAACTAAAGTTTGCCAAGTGTTATTTTCACGTAAATATTTCTATTGTCAGAAGTGTTTTTTTTTTTGTTTTTTTGAAGCATAATTGTGTGAAGAAAGTTCTTTTTTCCAACATGTATTTAGATATTTTTATTGCCCAACAATGACTGATGGTAATTTAGCGAAAGAAGAAAGATGGAACAACAAAACAGTGAAATAGAAAAAGTTTAAGTGGAATACTTTTCATTAAAGTCATTTCAGACAAAAGTTTCTAAATGAAAGTGTGATGTTTTTGAATGCTTGAAATTGTTCTAATGGCTTTTCAGGGACATGAAAGGTTTAAAGTGGGAAATATTATGTTTAAATTACTTAAAAAATAAAAAGAAAATAAGAAACATTAATTTATTTTAATTAATATTTATCCAAATTCCGCACAGTGTAGTAGATCGCAAACTAACTAACTGGAAGAAATTAATAAATCGCGTTGGGTTTATTTCTCACTTATGAATAAAATAATGAATGAAAAAAATAAGTTCAAATATATAAATGATTATAAAAAATCAATTTTTTTAAAAGAAGATTTTATTTTTGAATAAAAACTTTCATATGCATCGTTAAAAGATTTTTCCTCCTCAAAAACATCAACAGATATTAGTGAAAGAACTACTTTTGTTATCAAACCTCAAACTCGAAATGGAATGTGATGCAAACTTGCGATAAAAGGACCTGCAGAAATTAAGAGTCGATTGAAAAGATCGGTATGTTTTTCTCGTAAACAGCTCTCTAAATTTCCTCGTGTCCTTATTTATTGCTTATTGAGTTTCTTCTGACTGCTGTCGTTTAGGAAGAAGACAACACCTTATTATGTCTTTTCTATAAAAAAGGATTTTATGAACGCTAACTGGCATAATATACCATGGGTATTCTTTTAAGTATAAATTTCGTGTGACCACAATAAAACTTTCAAAGTCTCTAAAATGATATGAAATCGTTCAATTAATTCTTTATTGACACCACTGATATCTGAACTCTTTCTGCTACTCTAATAAACCGTCTAGCAGTATTACCCACATTCTTATTACCTCCTTATTGTGTTGGCATATGTCTATTTTGCTTTATTTTCCTTTCCTCGAGCTTGTGAGGTCGTAATAGGAAGCTTATATGATATGTGCAACACACACTCCATAAAAGGTATCCATGAATATGGAGTGGAGACATTCCAAAGGTTAAAGATCGTTCATCCATAATTTTATTCAAAATCACGGAAGGTTTATTTAGTTCACTCGGTTTCCTTCACATATGAAACACGTTTCAGTTACAGTACAAATTTTTCCGTCTATCATAGTAAGCATAAGAGTTGACTTAACAAGAACATTTTCTTCGCCATTTTTGATAGGAGTTGGGGACAACTCCTATTCATTCATCAAAAATTTCCTTTCTTGAAAGAGTGGAGGTCATACTGGAAATGTGTAAAAATATGTATGGCCGTCGCAAAAACGTGAACACAAAAAAAAAATTTGTTTTTAAACGCCTAGATACATACAACAAATACGCTTCTTTTTCAAATCGAATGCACTTGTTGACAACAAGCTTACTTTTTCATTATCGGAGTTTGAAACAACAAAATCAAAACATGAATTACAGTTACCTATTATATTGAGAAGCTCATTAAACCATTTTCTTTTTTTTTTTTCCAGCTAGATTTGTGATTTACTATACTGTGTTCCGGTTCGAATTTTATAATTTTTTTTGACGATCAATAGCAGATATTATAGATTTAAATAAGGAAAAGTCATGAGATTCGTAAAGTAGCTCTGGGTGGAGGAACACGTACGCGCGTCATTGTCGTTATCGCTTAAAGTCAATCAGGCCGTTGTTGTTGCTAGGCCTTCGAGTGGTTTACGTCTCACTCTCGCACTGGGTGATTGGCTTCCACGGTTAGCTGTACTGTAGTACAGCTAATTGGTGGTTGCATTAATCAGCCACGTGCAATCGTTCTGGTTATCGTGTATAACCACAAATTCACAAGAAAAATTAACAAACGAAAAAGAAACTTAAAATAATGAAAATATAAATTAATTTAAAAACAATTATAAACTAAAGAAAATAAAAAATGAAAATTTTACAAACAAAAGAAAACTAAAATAATGGAAAACAATAAAATATAAAAATATAACATAAATTAAGTAAAGAATGGTATGGTCACCATCCTATGTTCTAGGTAACAATATATGGTTGCGATGAACATTTTATAGTTGTTTTTATCATTACTATGGTCAGGATAAAAAAGTTGTTACTATTTGTTATTTAAATGGTTGCTACACCAAAAAATGCGTTGTGATTGCTTTGAACTGTACAATTTTTAAACCACAATCAAATTTTTTTATTTTAAAATAATATTATATTTATAACCATAATATATTATTAGTAAACAAATTATGATAAGTTTGCTAGTACGTAACCACAGTATGACTAAAAACAAACAAATAATGTTTTATTTTTTTGAAGTTTTGTGTTTAGATTTCTAAAATTATTTGAATCTAATGTCACGGGTTTCTTCCAAAAAATAATAATTGAGAGATGAGTCATTTCATATCGAATTCATATCGAATTCTTAAAAAAATAAACTAATAACCAATTGCGTATTTTCGTATAAGGTATGTTTATAAAGGGTGTTTTTTTATAGAGGTATAGAACTTTAAGTTGCAATAAAACAACGATGGATTATTCGATTGACATGAATTTTATTTATCCGAAAGATAATCTTGTGGCATTTCATTTTAAATATGATTTCTCGCATATGACCGCCACGGCTGGCGAGGATGTAGTCCAAACTGGACGTCCAATTTTCGATGACTTTTTCTAACATTTGTGGCCGTATATCGACTATAACACGCCGAATGTTGTCTTCCAAATGGTCAAGCGTTTGTGGCTTATCTGCATAGACCAATGACTTTACATAGCCCTACAGAAAGTAGTCTAGCGGTGTTAAATCACAAGATCTTGGAGCCAATTCACATGTTCAAAACGTGAAATTGCACTATTTGCAAGTACTGTTTGCACTATTGCCCTATTTGCACTATTTGCAAGCGTTGTTCAGGCGTGAGTCTATTCATGATGAATTGCCAAACCAAACTGAGAATAAATCACTTGACAGCTGTTAAATCGGTCGCCATCTTGAAAAGTAATAATCAAATAAGGTAAGTTCTGATATTAATATATCTTACTATATTTATTTAATTTATTTCATAATATAATTTTATATTTTACAATATTATTTTAATAATATGGTATGACTATAGCCGTATAACTCAATCATAATTTTTTTTCCTTAGATTATGGTTACCTCAACCATATTTTTTCTTTGTGTGTAGTGTCTAAAATTTTCTGTAAATAAAAAAATAAGTGCTGTCAAGTTTCCGGTACTCGTTAAAATTGAGTACTTTTACTTTCCAATTTCTATTATCTCTTGGAAATAAAATTTTTTAATTGAAAAAAGTGTCCCATGTTTGAAATATGGTACTGTGGCCTACACAACAAAATCATATTAAAATTTATCCAGTAGGTTTTACGTGATGGGATCACAGACAGATGGACAGATAGAGAAAAATTCCAAAAATTGCTGTATTGTATTCCATATTGATTAATATCTTCACCAGCGACATAATTTCCAAAAATATGTCATGTACAGATATGGTCCTTTTGCAGTTTTAGTATACGTTTAGGTATAGATTAAACTTCAAACGTTCTTCCTAAAACGCAATTTACTAAAATCGTATCATATGCCACACATATGATGATTATATACAGAGTTCAATTGAAATCATAACTTATATTTTTATGTTAAGTTTATGTCCTTTAAAGTCTTAAATATTTAAGGATGCTCTGGATCTTCTTTTTACTGTTTATATGATTTCTCTCAAAAACTTTTTCTCCTCTTAAATATTGTCTTTATTAAAAGAATATATTGTTTTTATCACTTTTCAGCAATCTTTGTTTTTATGCCTGAAAATTTTCTTTTAAAAATTAAGCCATAGAAATATTAAACTGAGTATTGAAGGGTGCTAAACTCTTCAATAATAAAATTGTCATTAAATTGTAGAACATTTAATCACATCAACTGTTGACTTTGATTAATCATCTCAATGATACTTTACGCTTCTCTACACAAAACTACACTGCATCTCACCTTACCTCGCTTCTCTTTACTACACTCCACTTCACTCCACTTTAGATCACTTCAGTTTAAATGGAATAAATTTCAATTCTGTTAAAGTCATTTAAGCAACAAACATTTGTACAGGATATTTCCTGTTGCAAATCAACATTTGCATCAGCATTTTGCTCATGTATCTGGCTGCTGGAAAAAGAAGTGTAGAAAATAAAAATATGAAATAAAAAACAAATTACAAAAAAAAAAAAAAAAAGAATTTATGTCGTTATTGGCAAAAAATACATTTATTCACTTGTTGCTGTTGTTGTTGTTACATTTATTTATTTATTTTTTTATTTTAAATCTTTATTTCTTTTAGGTTTTTATTTGTTGGTTCTAGGTTCTATCGCGAATTTCCATTTAGATTTGACATACGTAGTATGCATTTTACAGATACATTATGATTTCTTTGCAGATATCTGAGCGATACTTAAACTGAGTTTAACTAGAAACGATAAAATCGAAAAAAGGCCAAGAGAAAGCGAAACGCTATAAAAATGTATTTTTTTTTTCAAATAATTTTACTTATAAAATTCATGGCATACGTGAACAAATCTGCTTGACTAAATTGAATTTTACGCGTTATTTTTATACACTTTTAGATTTAAACAAATACAAACAAACATGTGTACGGTATAAAGGCGTATACACCACTCATACAGTTACAGAAGGTGATGCTACTAGCACTGCGCAGCCATAAACTATTTTAAAGATTTATTGGAAAAGTTTTGAGCGTGTAACAGGGAAATTGTTATTGCTACTGCTGATGCTACATCCTACGTTTGCTAATACTTCTGCTTTTTAAAACAGTGGTCTATGATTAAAAGAAATTCAGTAAAAACATTAGTTAGGAATGAATTTTATTTGATTTTAAATAAAACACAAATTATTTAGAAAATTATTGTCATTTCTTTTTATTTTGATAATATTGGTATGGTTCAATTATGTGTGGAACAAAATATCGGCCAAATGACCGCCGCGACCTCGGCGGCACACCTGAATCCAATGCTCCAAATTTTCGATGACACTGAGGTTCTATGCCTTTAATGTGCCGAATTACCTCATCTTTTTGCTCTTCAATTATCGCTGGCTTATCGAAGTACACCTTTTCTTTCTAATAACCCGAAAGAAAGAAGAGTAACGGTGTCAAAACACATCATCTTGGCGGCCAATTGAAGTCGCCATCACGTGAGATAACACGGCCATTGAATTTGTCGCGCAAAAGAGCCATTGATTCGTTAAATGTGTTTCAAGTGGCACCGTCCTGTTGAAACCACATATCGTCCACATCCTAGTCTTCCAATTCCGGACATAAAAAGTTCGTTATCATCTTACGATAGCGAACACCATTCACAGTAACTGCCTGACCGGTCTCATTTTGGAAAAAACACGGCCCGATGATGCCGCCAGCCCATAAACTGCACCAAACAGTCACTCTTTGTGGGTGCATTGCTTTTTAGACAATCACTCTTGAATTATCGTTCGCCCAAATGCGGCATTTCTGCTTATTGACGAATTCACTGAGGTAAAAATCTGCCTCATCACGGCAATTGATCATCCGTTGTTGCCATTTCTTGCCAACATTCTGACAATTGTTCGATTGTGTATCAAATTTCAATGGTTCAAATTGAGTTAGTCTGAATTTGAGCAAAATGTCAAATTAAATTCAGAAAAAAACTGGACGTGTAGCTGTAGTTCACGCAATTTTACCGATTTAAAGGTACTGCAAACTATTGCCAAAGCCCTTTAGGGAGTATAGAGTGAGTGGTGGCTGTGGAAGAGATAATTTTTAGTTCTCTTTGCTATTGCACTTCAATAGAAAACGTTAATGAAGTGGCGAATGTATGCAACTCCTCAACAAGGGATAACACATGGTCTTGCAAGCCACGTTCGGGAATATTTATTGTTCGGGATATTTATTGTGTAACTAAGCGCAACGGGGACATTTATAGATGCTTTGTACTCAACATCACCGTCAGGTTAAGTTGAAAAACTAGGCACTGTCGTAAATGCTTACCACTGTTCAATCTTAATAATTTAAATCTTCTTGCTATGTATTCCCAACAAAACTAATTAACAAATTCGTTCACAATAAATTGCTTGTACCATGAAAAATATAACAAACTAAAATCTTTATTGTTACCCTCCTGTCTTCTCTTCTTTTTCTCTTAAGCAAATGAGAAAAATCTACACAGAAAATTTACCTCGGATGGGTATGCAAAAGGTGTCCGTGCTTTTTTACATGCTTCTTTCTCATAAAGAAAAAAAAAAATAGTGTAGTTATTTTAACAATTGTTTCAACAAGATCTGTTACTTAAGAACCTGTTGCTGTTAAAGTAAAAGCTGAACTTGCCCGAAAAATTTTAATAAGCTCTTAAAAGATTATTTAACGAATCCCAAGTTTTTACTGAAAGAAGGTGATTTTTTAAACTCGCCACAGCTCATTGAAGCCGGAGTTCCCCAAGGTAGTATTTTGGGATCAATTTTATATTTACTGTACACATCAGATATGCCAATTAGCAACCAAGTCCACACATCAACATTTGCAGATGACACAGCTTTTTTGAGTATTCATGAAAGTGCCCAAGTAGCATCACAACAGTTACAAGACTACATACTCTATTTGGAAAAATGGTTAGAAAAATGGAGAATAAAAGTAAATGCACAAAAATTTACTCACATAACTTTCATACTGCGTAGGGACTCATGCCCTCCTGTTCGCATAAATAACCAAATGATACCACAGCTTTCAGACGTTAAATTCCTGGGTATACATCTTGACCGTCGCCTTACTTGGAAAAGCCACATTGACTTCAAGTTAACACAAATGAAACTAAAAGCAGTATAACTAAATTGGCTTATTGGCAGAAACTCCACCCTGAGCTCAGATTGTAAACTTCTACTGTACAAGTCGATCCTGAAACCAATTTGGTGTTATGGGATTCAGTTATGGGACACTGCCTCAGCTACCAATATTAAGAAAATTCAAAGGCGCCAAAATAAGATTCTACGAATGATTACAGTTGCTCCCTGGTATATAAAAAAGTGTAATATTCACAAAGATCTAAACGTTCCAACAGTTAAATCAGAAATATCGAAACATGCAGTCACATATCTAAAGGGGCTTGAATCTGATCTAAACCCTTTGGCGCGTAACATGCTGAATGAACCTGGTTACATTCGACTAAAAAGAAGAGATACTGTTTTTCTGGCCGTACATTAGAGGGATGACCCGCAATTGATTGCGAAATCTGTGAAACAAACATTATTTTTGTCTAGCACTGGCTGGACTTAAAAAGTATATTTTATTTTAGACTTAAGATATGAGTAATTATTGTTAGTTCAAAAATATTGAAGATACAATAAAAAAATTATGAAAAAAAACCTGTTACTTCCATGAGACCTGTCGAATATTTTACGCTGGTCGATTTTACCAATTCATCATTAACAAAATAACTTGCGGACAACACCTATACCAATTGATGAAGAAATTACCGAACAAACCAGGGCAATAACCAACCAACTTGCAATAGACTGATGACTCCAATTAAACAAGTATCCCTTCTGGTTCTTCAGTGATCTGGTCCGGCTCAAGACATATTATATATATATATATATATATATATATATATATATAATCCTTAAAACTAAGGAACATAGAGCCTCAATAACTGATCTCCATCGGGTTCTATTTGATGCTGCTCTTTTGGCTTCAAATATAAATTCCAGGTTAATTCAGCATTTTGGAATTCAGCTTAAACTTGCTCTCTGTGGGTTGCAATCAAGTGATTTCTTATTAATGTTATTCACAGACTTATGTAGGCTATGATTTAACCATTTATACTTGCGTATTTTGATCTCATGGTCAATTGGAGGTTGTTGAATTTTAAACCTTACATCAGAATTTCTTATAGTATGAGGACAAAATATTTTGAGAATTCGGGGAAGGCATTTACTGAAGAAGCCCTGTAGTTTTTGTATATCAAGGTTCGTTAACTTCCAGATCTCCGAGCCATAAATGCATTGTGTACATTGCTATTGATTTATTTAATTTTTTTAGAGAACTGCCTTCTAGAACTTACTAAAGATTCCAAATGCTTGCTTATGCCCAGTCAGTCCGTTTTGAATATTTTTGCTACAGCCACCGTAAGTAGCAATTATGCTGCCCAAGTAGCAAAAAGCTCATTCCGCCTCAGTCAAAAGCGATAGCTGTTCGTTACATTGAAACGCATAGTTTTTATTTTCGAGGTATATATAATCAATCCTACATTCATCGCTTTAGTTGTCATGCTATTTAACAGTTTGTTGAATGTCTTGTGGATTTATTGACAGTAAACCAATGTCCTTAGCATAGTCATGGTCTGTAAGTCTTGCAGTCGTACCTAATGTGATCCCATGCATGGGATTTATAGATTTACTCATAATAATATCGAGCACGATATCGAATTGTAAGGGTATAGGACATACCCTTGTTTTACATCTGTTTTACAGCCTTAAGTTTTGCTAACTTGATCTTCATGAAGCCCACAGTAAGTTGCATCCATATACAAACATTCCACAAATCTGATTAATTTATACGGAATTTCTTTACACTGCATCGCTTTCCAAACGGAATTTATGAGCTTTGAACAATTCAGGAGAAATATAATTGGATCCTGCGTCCTTGTGTTGTATTATTGCTTTCATTTCATTCTATTTCTACGTAAATAGGAGACTGGGTGTTTACATAATTTCTTTGATTGTGAAGGGTTTGACGCCAGAACTCAGTCACTTCATCGTCGTTTGCGTTATCAGGTATGTTTCGATAGTAGGGTTCCCATACTCTCAGTTGACCTTTTTGTGGGTATTCCAATTCATACCCAGGACCTTCATTTTGAATTAATTCCGACCAGCGAGTAATTTCGTTATCCTATACTTATTTTTTGTCCAATTCGATTCGTTGGTCTTTTGCGCCTCTGCAGCCATATGAAATATAGTCCTTTGAACATATGTTTTCTACTCACGCAAGAAAAAACATTGCACAAGTGCAAGAGTCCGACACTTTCAATGTCAAACTGTGTTCACAGTGAAATTATTATAAAATTTGTTTTTTATTTTTCATAAAAAAAGTAAAATCTTCTTTAAAGCCATGATTCACCATCATACTCAGTCGTACGATCAGTCAAAGATAGCATGTGTGATAAAAAGTATAATAGTGTGGATTAGAAATGTGTGAAAGGCTTTTTGACAGGTCGTACGAATTGATAATCTGCAGAAAAAAATCATAAAATATTTTTTTTCCATACGATCAGAGTTGCAAGATATTACTTTGTATGATAGTGTGGCACCTGCAACGCCATTTTCAAACGAATTATTGAGTAGGACATAATTTTGTCAGATTTTTTTGTGATTGAATCGTATGATTGTGTAAGATCCTGGGATCAATTAAAAATAATAATTTGGAATTTTTCTGTTGCATTTTATACCTTCACATATGTGCTGTTTAAATTTTCATACCATTTCAACCCACTGTTGGAATCCTTAGCACGCTGTGATGATGTTACTGTGTTGTAGATATATTCCCGTTCAGCATAAACATAATCCTAGAGTAAATACTTTCAAATAAGCTACATAATTTTCCAAAGTTAAATGAAAAAGTTTCAAAGAACTTTTTATTTGAAGGATTTAAATTTAATTTTCTCTTACTCAAACCCTTATTTTTTTATTTTTTGCAATATTTAAAGACAATTATTTTCTTATCTAAATAAATAGAATTTTCTAAAGAATATATGCTAAAACTCTATAATCTTAGGCACATGCATATAAGCATGTAAATAAGTAAATAGAAAAAAAAGTTTTACAATTTACATTAGAGAAGAAATATTGAGGAAAAAAGTTGTTTGTTTCATTGTTTCATTGTTTTAATGGAATTTATGTTTGATCTCTGGTTACGAGGCGTTTGGGTGTTTAACCTAAATGGGTGCCATTTGAAAGACTTCCGCTTTTGCGCTCGCGCGCGTTTGCCTTGTTGCAATTTTAATGTTTCCGCTTCTTAAGTTTAAAACCACATTTAGCCAACAAACTAGCAAGCAGCAACACTTTAAACAACAACATATAACAGCAATAGAAAACCTCTTTACTGTTAACCACTCACTCACTTATCCGAACGAACTTATTTGCCACAAAATTTATTTATGTTTGCAATCAAAAGAAGTTTTCGTTTATATAAACAAACCAACCCTTGATTGAACGGAAGTCAGTTGGCTTTTATAGCCAGAAAAGTTTTACTTGCAATTGAGATATTGTGTTGCAACTTAAATACTTTCTTTGTTGCAATAATGTGCTGCATTTTACTGGGGTGTTTAACATATAAATGTGAATCCACTGGCACATGCAGTGCCATGTTAATATCCTATAAATGTTACAGCAAACCCAGCAAACAAGCGAGTTTCAATCTGAAATTATAAATGTTTCAAAATCAAACTAATTATGGAATGTTTGGTATTTGCAATGGATTAAAAAATAATTTAAGAAAAATAGTTTTCTAAAGAAAAATTTTCGATGTTATCTCAAATTGAGAAATTTATTTATTATCATCATTTTCTCAAACATTGTTTTATAATGTTTTTTTTGTTAATATCGACTGTTTTAAAGAAAATAATTTGAGAAAAATAGTTTTCTTGAAAAAAATTTCGATTTTTTCTCAAACTTTTTTTCAAAACATTGATCTATAATATTTTCTAACTGTAGGTTGTAATTAAAAATAATTTAAGAAATATAGTTTTCTAAAGAAAAATTTTCGATTTTTTCTCAAATTGAGAAATTTATTTATTATCAACTTTTTCTTAAACATTGTTTATTAATACGTTTTAAATGTAGATTGTTATTGAAAATAATAAAACAAATTGTTTTCATATGAAAAGTTTTCCTTTTTTTCTCAAATTAAAATTTGTTTTCTCAAATTGAGAAATTTATTTATTATCAACTTTTTCTCAAACATTGTTTTATACTGTTTTTTTTTAATATCGACTGTTTTAAAGAAAATAATTTGAGAAAAATAGTTTTCTCGAAAAAAATTTCGATTTTTTCTCAAATTGAGAAATTTATTTATTATCAACTTCTTTTCAAAACATTGATCTGTAATATTTTCTAACTGTAGGTTGTAATTAAAAATAATTTAAGAATTATAGTTTTCTCTAGAAAAATTTTCGATTTTTTCTCAAATTGAGAAATTTATTTATTATCAACTTTTTCTTAAACATTGTTTAATAATACTTTTTAAATTTAGGTTGTTATTGCAAATAATAAAAAAAATTGTTTTCAGTGAAAAATATTCGTTTTTTTTCTCAAATTGAGACATTTATTTATTATCAATTTTTTCTCAAACATTGTTTTATGATGTTTTTAAATGTCGGCTGTACTTAAAAATAATTTGGGAAAAATTGTTTTCTCACGAAAAATTATCGATTTTTTCTAAAATTGAGAAATTTATTTATTATTAATTTTTTTTCGAAGTTTTTTACATAATATTTTTGAAATGTAGGTTGTAATTAGAACTTATTATAAACAACAAATAAAGATTTTTTATGACAAATTTTCATCATCATTTAGTGATCATTTAAGTAATTTATCAAAAAATATATTTATCAATTTATCAATAATTTTTTATTAGAAATATGTCTTTTTTTGTTAGAAAAAGACTTTGTATAATTTGTTGCCATGCATGTGACCATTGATTGCATTTACTGCCACAATATAATATTAACTTGGGGAAAAGATTGGTTAGTAAAGCTTGTAAGTAAATGAAGAATTTAAAATAAATTTGATATGTATTCAATATATTGTAGTATAATAGTCTTCGCAAAGTTGAATGGAAAAAAATAGCACGCAATGTTTAAACGAAATATTCACTTTTTCCACTTTTAGAAAATTCAAGACAGATTTAATACATCAACGCCCAACAAATAATGTTTACAGTAATTTATATTTTAGGTATTAATAATTTTAATTTTAATTTAATAGCGTGCTTTTAAATGAAACTGGAATTGATTTTTACGAAGTAAGTTAGTCTCTATAGTCATTACGCTAAATGCTTAAATTAGCTCATCAGGAAATCTTTACCCAATTTTTAGATAAGCCAATCTTAAGTTGAAAAATTCTTTTGACTTAATAAGAATTAAATCAAATCAATTTAACACAAAGTATCAAAAAGCTTAAAAAAACTAAAAATAACCATACCGTATATTGATATTTTCTTACTTTATTTCAAACCTACCAGTTTGTTTCCCAACTCTGGTTGTAGTTGTAACAAGTGGTACTATTTTAAACAGAAACAACAACACAATAATTTTTATTTTTACAACAAAACAACAAAAAAATACAGTGGAGTTCCCAAAGCTTGAAAAGTGTCTGCCTGTGGTCCAATGTCTAATGTTTGTCAGCCAAATTGCTGGCATTTTTCCAAAAACAATAAAATAAATCGATCAGGCGTTTGGATGCTGGTCAGATACATAAGGTATTTAACTTCCTGTTTCAGACATTGTGTAAGCCCCCTTATAACGAGGAGGCATTTTCGTCAAAGCCTTAGAAGTCCCAAACGCAATATAAATCCCAAAATTACCTAAATCAAAATTGAGCAGTCTAACTATTGTAGTTCAAGTTAGGTTCAGGCCGCGGAATTGAACATGCACATAAGCTGAGCTGCTAGCTACTGGATGGGTCGTAGGATGCGGATAGTGACACGGCACCATAGTGGGGTTAGTTGCGAATAAATATGCACCACTGACAAGCAGAGGGTGATGGATAGACTATGGAAGGTTATGTAGTAGGATCTAAAGGAACCAATGAAATATACAACCCATACCCGAAACTCCATCACCGACAGGGCGAGTCAATGCCGCCCTCTGAAATAAGAATCCAGCCTATATATTTCTCATCTATTTTTGTGAATGAACTGCAATAGTAAACGGTAGCATCCAAGTGCTTAGCCTCTGAGGAGTGTGCGCCACTACTAAGCGTTTCATTGTACTTACAAACAATGATTCCTTCAAACAAACATGAATCAAACACCAGGAAAGATACTTTATCTTCCAAGAGGTCACGGACAAATACTAAATGCTACCGCTTCGGAGCCAAGCTCCACGAGTTTGGGAGGGAGCAATTCATGTCAAGAAGGAATTACAGAAACATTTTGAGGCCCTTTTTTCAGATAGGGGTTAAGCGGATAGTGGAAGTGGAAGAACTATTGTAGTTTTCCAGATGTGCAGTAATCATTAATTCTTTTGTATGAATACCACCAAAGTTTAACTCGAAAATGAACGTTATTTTCAAAGTATTCTGTATTACATTTAATTTGTAAACTATTCCAGTTCTCTGAATATGGAAAATTATTTATTTAATTATTTATTGTAAAAATTAACTTATAATTACAAATTATAGGTTAATAGGATTGGAGCAATAGCTGCTGTGGCCTTCAGCTCTAAATAAGATAATGAGCTTAGTGGATTTGAATTCTTAAATATGAGCAGTCCACTAGGAAATGCAATGATTTACAAATGGGGGTTAGGCAGTTGCAAGTTTGGGGTACAGTTATATTCATCAGATGTCCATGAGTTAATGTGCAGTGTCCAAGTCTTAAACGCATAAATTTTATGAGGTCCCTTCTGTCCCAATATATACCAATAGTTTTTTGGTAGTTTTGGGTATCTGTTGTTAATAGGTTTAGATTTCTATACCATGTTGATGTTTTGGTCAAAAGATTACACCTGTAATCTCGAAGCAGACTGTTTACAATAAATTTATTCCAATCTTTATAGTTCTTATTTGGTGATGTAAAAAGCGGAGAAGACAATGCTTCTTTTGCTGTAAGGTCAGCTAACTCGTTACCTTTAATTCCGCAATGTCCAGGCACCCAGATTAATTTTATTGCAGGATAACTTCCAATTAGAAAGTTCCTGATTTCTGAAATATAATGGTTATCGTTGTTTATATTTGTTATGGCTTGCAATGAAGACAGAGAATCTGAGCAAATTGCATATCTTCCGCTTTTCGACCGTGCATATTTTATCGCTTCGTATATAGCTATAAGTTCTGCGGTATATATATTGTACTAAACTCAGGTAGTATATTGCTTTTGATTAACTTGGTTTCTGAGGTTATGCTAAAAGATAATAAAGTGTCAAACTTTGAACCATCTGTAAAAATAAATTTGTGGTCATGGAGTTTATACTTTAGTTCATTAAAAAGAGCTTTATATTGATCTGAACTCCAACTAGATTTCGAACAGGTGTGTAGAGAATTATTGATGGCTTCATTATTAAGATGCCATGGTGGATGTTTTTTAATGCAACTGTTAATAGTTTTGATGTTAAGATTTAAGTATTTGCAATTAAGAATGGAACGGTATATAGAGGACGGTAATTTCGGGATCTTCTTTTTGGAGGTGCATTTTTTAACTATTTGTGAAATGTAGTAGTTTTGTAGTTAATAATTCTCTTTGCGTTTCCATTGATAAAATATTCGACTCGAGGAGCATATTATTAATTGGAGTCAATCGAAAAGCCCCTAAGGACGATCTGATAGCACTCTTGACAACAACCTTGATTTTACGATTCAATGATTTGGGGGCATGACCATAAATGCATAACGCGTAGTTGACTTTAGATAAAATAACTGTTTTTATAACAGAGATAATTGTGGAAGTGTTACAGTTTAATCTTGGACTAGAAAGATATTTTATAATTTTTAGCCGATTCGCTAGTTAATGTGACTGTCCCAGTGGTATCTAGAATTTATATTCAAGCCATGTATTCGCAGGTCATTGACTTGGGTCAAACCTGTCAAAGAAGAGTGAATAGTGCATTGGCAATTACTTTTACGACATATATGAACGTATTTACATTTTTGTGCCGAAAGGATTGCTCCAGAGGTTGATGACTAATCTTCAATATCCCGGAATATGCAATCAAGCTTAATAGTAGGGTTTTTTTCCTTATTAGACCTTATAATTATAATAAAATCATCAGCGTACGCCAAAAAATTTACCTGTTTGTGAAATGAAATAATTGAACATAGTTTGTTGTAAGCAATTAAAAATAGCACGACGGTTAAGGGAGACCCTTGGGGAATACCATTATGTAATGGATGTGGAAAAGAATAACAGTTATTTGTTCTTACTACAAATTTCCTATTTTTCATAAAATTTTTTATATAATTTATAATGCGCGGGCCTATATTCCAAGAGATTATAATTATATTGTATGGAGATACCTTTTCGGGCCATCATTACTTTAGGTCCAAAATTTCAAAATTTGGCATGGTAAAAGATACAGAAAAAAAGAAAACAGACACACATACAATTCATTTTTATTAATTATATATCTCTGTATTACTATTATTAACTACACTGTTCAACTATGCCAAACAACTGCTCACATAGGCATTCAAATAAATGCTCACAAATCGCTCGTTAGTACATTTTTTAATTATAGACGAGCAAAAACAGGCTTTTACTCTAGTTGTTTAGATGGCTGTAGTAATCGATATATCGATTGGTATCTGAGGTACAGAACAGAATGGACGTTAAAAATGGAAGTTAACAAAGAAAAAATTCGTTACATTTTACAGTTTTTTTTAAAGGCCAAAATGCAAGCCAGACGGCTGAAATTGTGAATGGTGTTTATGGTGACAATACTGCAACAACTAATTACGTGTAGTTTTGGTTTAATGTGCACATCGCACAGGCAGACCCGTCTTCGAAAATATCGATAAAATCGCAGAAATAATCGAAGTTGACAGCTTAGTTAGTAGTCGTAGCATCCTCCGGGAGCTAAATATTAAACATAAAACAGCTTTTAACCATTCGCGCAAATTTGGATTCTTTCTTTATGAATCCAAATTTGCGCTTTTAGGTGCTATATCAATTAACACAAAAAAAAAAAAAAAAAATGGTGGATCGAATTTTCATCTGCGTAGCCTTGCTCAAACGGAATAAAATCGACCCATCTCTTAAATGGTTGGTGACTGGGAATGAGAAATGGCAGGCATTTGCGCCTTTATCAAAGAAAAACTGTAAGATGTACCGAATTTTCTCTTTGTTGACTTCCATTTTTAACGCCCTGTAACTCAAAACTGAATGAAACAAACAGTTGTAAGTAAAAGATTTTTTTTGAGTGTGCAATGTCAGCTTGACAACGAACATAAATTTGAAATTGTTTATTCGTTACTTTATAAGATATCGTTCACTTCAGCCATGTACCGAACAAATATTGGGTTTCTTTTCCTTGACCTATTATTTGGGTTCGTGTATATAGGACCTACTCAAGAGAATTCTGTAAGGCTTTAATTGAGCATTTCGTTTCAGTTGTATAAGAGAGTTATGTATTTATTTAATATGATACTTAATAATAATTAATTATTACAAAGTTATAAAAAAGAACACTAGCAACCAAGGCCATCAGCTCATGTTTTTGTTTGTGTGAATTAAATCTACTTTCGTAAAAATATCGATGTGAGGTAAAATGTAATTATATCACATTTTTGAATCTAGACGACAAACAAAAATTTTATAACTTTATTTTGTAATCGATACAACAATACGAAGTGGTTTATCAATTTAGTAGTACTTTGCATCAACCGATTTTTAAGAATTTTATGAAATACTTAGTTTCCTTAGAGACCTGTCATAGTTCGCTTCCTAAGCTTGTTAGAAGAAAATATGTTTTTCTACAACCTATTCTCATACAATATTTATAGACATAGATACATAGCACTTAGTCATGGCAAACAGTCATAACTCAAAAACATTAATTCGATATGAATGATATTTTTTGTACAACAAAAACATCTGTTTTTTATTGAGGAATAAAATTTAACATCAAATTAATTTAAATATTTGTTCTAGATTGAAGGGTATAAATCAGTAAATTTCTGGATATGACGTTCTTGTCGCAAACGAATGATGTGGTTATTTAAATACAAAACGATAAATGCTTTAATGTATCCTTGCATACATACACACTCACGCACATGCACACTGCTATTAACTTGTATGAGTGTAAGTGTGTTAGCAAGTTTTCTTGTTTATAACATTATCAACATTGTTCAGTTTTATAGTTTTGCTATTTGCTGTTATTGTATGTTTTGCTTAAAATATTGTTTATTTCTTGCATTTCAACAAACGAACAAATACACAGACAAATTCAGCTAAACCTACGATTGTATTTTAGTGCAAAGTGATTGTATATGTAAATGCCTATAATAAAAAAATAAGTTAAAAGTCTATTAACATTTCTTTTGCTGTCTTTGCTCTATTTTTATCTATGGGAATGTCGTTGGGTCTATCTGTGGTTGAAAAGTTTTTCCAAACACACACACACACATTTCTATGAGTGACTGTAGTGTTTGTAAACAAACTTCCACTTAAACACTAAAAATGGCAGCTACATTATTTGTGTTAAGTGGAGTGTGTGTGTGTGTGTGTGTGTGTGTGAATGCTTGCGTATTCGAGTAATTTCTTAAATTTATTTGTATTTCGAGAGGCTTCATTTTAATAAACCAAACTTTTGTTGCCATTTTATTTGCTGTTGTGTTGTTGTTTCTTGACTTTATTGCTTATTGAGTCGTAAAAATAGCTCGTTAAATGTTTATTTTTTATTCACTGATAAAAGAAACACAAATTTAACATCATCAAGCAGCGGACGCACCAGCGCCGACCAACCACCAAAGAAGTGTTCGTCTGTATTTGCTTGAATTTAGCTAAAGTTCTTTCAACCATTATTTATGATTAAAATTGCAAAATTTTGTTAGAAATTCTTGTGTCTCTCTGATTTTATGCAGAAATATTCAAATAAGTCGTTTAGTTTTTGTGCAGATATTTTTATTTGTTTTTTTTATTTCTAAAATATTTGCTTGGTGTTTCAACCAGATAAATTTAATACCAGATCTTGGAAGTTAAATGAAAAATATTTTCGAAATAAGTACATAAAAGTGAAGTAGTTTTATTTTAAGAAGATAAATTGCTTACTACTATACATGTACAAAGAGAAAACTTGATTACAAAAAGTTTATTTTTTTAACATACTTTGAAGTATTTAGTAAAGTATCCACTCGATCAATCATCGCTCGATTAATCGTTGAATTTTAGGTCAATTAATCGTTTGTATTGCCAATTTGGAATAAAAAATAACTCGAACAACGTATATCGGTTGATCGAAAAATCGACCAAAATTCGACCAATTGTAAAATCGATTAATTATTTAATCGAATCAAACCCCGGTTACAATTTTTTTTATTGGGTAAAATTTAGAATAAAAAATAACTCGAACAAATTATATCAGTTAATCGAAAAATCGACCAAAATTCGATCAATTGTAAAATCGATTAATTATTTAATCGAATAAAATCAAAACCCGGTTACAATTTTTTTATTAGGGTAAAATTTGGAATAAAAAATAACTCGAACAAATTATATCGGTTAATCGAAAAATCGACCAAAATTCGACCAATTGTAAAATCGATTAATTATTTAATCGAATAAAATCAAAACCCGGTTACAATTTTTTTATTGGGTTAAAATTTGGAATAAAAAATAACTCGAACAAAGTACATATATCGGTTTATCGAAAAATCGACCAAAATTCGAAAAATTGTAAAATCGATTAATTATTTAACCGAAAAAATTCAAAACCCGATGAAATGGATACTCTAGTATTTAGTGTAAATGACGATGTAATTTATTTAGATCTAATAGTGCCTGCGACGTCTTCAGCGTCCTGTTCGAATTTTTAAACTTGCTTTTATTTGGTTTCTATGTGACCGCGCACAGAGAAAGGGATCTAAGGGTAGGTTGGCCGATTTTTTTTATTGGGGTAAAATTTACTGAAGAATTAAATGGAAAAAAATTTAAATTTTTAAAAAATTTTTTGAAAACTTTGAGTTTTTTTAGTGAAAAGGGTGAAAAGGGTTAAATAAATTTACTTTGTACATAGGTATCCATCTCTGGCTAATTATTTATTTATTATTGTGTAAAGTTTTTCGTTTACCAAAATAATACTTTACATTATTATCACTATTTTCTGATCGAAAGGGTGAAAAGTGTCCCATATGGTACTATGGCACATATATAGTGTACAAATGAGGTACTAAGGTACCCCCCATACAATTTAATTAAAATTTTTTCAGTAGTTTTTACGTGATGCCAACACAGACAGACAGACAGACAAAATATCCGAAAAATTTTTTTCCTGTATTACATAAAAATTAATATCTGATAAGCTATTTTATGTGGAGTTTCTGTATTACAAGCGAGCGATACATCTGAATATTTTCTATGGAAATAACTCAAAAAATTGAGTGCTTTTCATAAAAAATTTCTAGACGATTTGCTTGCTTGCAATACAGAAACAGCGCATTAATATATTGTTTTAGGCTTTTAGATATTTAAATAATTTATAAATAAAACTTAAATGTGTTTGTTTGTTTGTCGGAAAGTTAAAGTGGACCGATCTCCCTGAAATTTTCACAGTTTTTCATCTTCTATGCGGTGGGTAAAATAGGGTGTTATAAAGTAATTATTTACGATCGTGTTTCTTGAGAACTCTAATAAGCTTAACCTCTCTTATTAATATGCATAATGTGGTAAACAAAACTTTTTGGATTTGAATAGTGGGCGTAGACTCCCATACAAAGTGAAAAATTATTATCGTTCATCTAAAAAACTGTAATGGATAGAGTCTTTTAAATTTTAGACTTGATACATCCTATACAAAGTGAACAATTATTGTCGTGACACTAGAGAATAACAATAGGCGGTTTTGAAATTTCTGTGTGTTTTCGAGTTAAAATTTGATGATTAAGACGGGATGACTGCTGCTAAAGGCTTCTCTGATAAAGTCGTGCATTTTTAAATTAAAGCTTTGTCCTACTTTTACATACAAGCGTTTATGTTGTTTTTTTAAGTACACCGGGGATAGCTAGTAAAATATAATTTTTTTTTAATATTTTTAATAATATATTTCCCCCCAAAATAAACCGATTTTAAATTTTGCAGAAGTATTTGCATATTTTTTTCATAAATCTTAAATTAAGTTAACCAAATTTTAAAACTTAACTATCATTTGGGAAAGGAACAATTTCCCACAACCTTAAATAATCAATTTTATCAATTTATCACAAAAACATATAACACAACTTTACTTATATAAATTCGTTTATACACGTAATACATAAGTATAAGTAGGTACACAAAACAATTTGAAATTGAAGTGATAACCACAAATTAGTTGCACGACCACAGTTTATCTACAAATAAATATGCGAATAGCAAATTTATTATTATCAGCGATAAAGCCAAAAATAACGGTGATTAAAGCAGTAACAGAGAAAGAGAGAGATAATGTGAATTTAAAGTTAACTATTGTTATATGCGAGGGTAAGTCAGCAAGGCCTTAAGAAATTTTTAGATTCACTACAATAATTTAGAAAAATTAATAATAATATAGAATCACACAGACCCATAAGCCTTTTGTTAAATATGTCCAATCTTAATAATAAGGGGATTTCGATTCTTAGCGATAAAGGATGTATTCCGAATCATCAGTTCGGATTTAAGAAAAACATATTACTGTCGACAAAAATACAGATTAGTACTTATAGTAAAATACCTTTAATAAAAAAAATATTGTTTTGCTCTTTTCATCGATCTTTCTAAAACATTTCTTATTGCTCAATTGAACCTAAGCTTGCCTAAAAATTTCTAGAAGGTAGTCGATAGTAACCACTTTAATCATTTTTATAAATATCAATTGAAAAACGCATAGTAGTATTTTGTGATTCATAAAATGCACTGAAATTTTTTTTTTTTAAAGAGAAGTACCACTCAGGCAGTTAATGCCTATATTAACTGTGGTACTTCCTTTGGAAAGGGATAGTAGTAGATAAGACAGATGGTTAGTGATAGTAAAGCTTCGATTCTGGCAACACTGCAATTGCACGTTATGATTATTTTTAGAACAGTATTGCAGCGCCTCTGGTGTTATTTAGGCGAATTAATTCGAAGCTAGCATAGCCAATTTATGATTATTTTACTTCGCCGGCGATTTAGTGCTATGTGGTAATACCGGCGAAGGAAGGCGATGTGATATGCATTACTATAAAGAAAAATCAATACATATCAGAAAAATTGATGTTGAGATTTGAACTCGTGACCATTGCTTAGTAGTCAACGTGCTAACCACTTAAGCTACAGCACCCAATTTGCTGATTTGACAAAGATTTTCTAAGCATACATGAACGTTCCGAAGCAGCATCATGATATTTATTACACTTTGTATATCAATTAAAGGTTTTAATTAGCTTTAAATTAAAATTTAATTAATTTTTTTATTGATTCAAACATATATTTGTTTCAAACAGAATAAAAAGATCCTAATTAAACAAATAATCAAATTAATTAATTAAATTTTAATTTAATCCAATTGAAACCTTTAATTTGTGAAAACTTTTGCGAATCTATGTATAATTATGTGTGGTCCTCTCTCAACCTAACATACATACGACCATTAGAATCAATTGGGTAAAATTGTAGAAAGTATGGAAAATAAAAATGAATTATAATGTACTAATATTACATTGTGGAGTCATGCCCTTCTCTTCGAATTAATAACCAATCAATGCTTTAATCACAGGCTAATATTCAACGATCCTGACTGGCAATTAGTAGATCATGAACTTAGTACATATTCAAAGGAGCAAAGAATGTTTTGATATTCATCAAAGCCACTCCCTGGTATGTTAAAAATTCAAACATTCTTAAGGATTTATAATTGTGATTGGTTAAAGCAGAAATCGCGAAACAAGTGGCAATGTACATATTCAAGGAAACATGAAACACATTCCAACCCTCTGAATGATAACATCCTAAATGATTGTGGTTGACTTCTACTTGATAGGAAAGATATTGTGTCTTCTTCTTGGTCGATCACTAGATCAATGAATATAAACCAAAAAAATACATTTGTTTCCAGTGCTTCAGTAATTGAAGATAGCGATATCGATTAAGATAAGATATATGTATAAGTATATAAATCAGAAAATGTGTTAGTTTATCGAAAAGCTATAGCTGTCTGCACCGATCTTCCTTAAATATTCACCGATCGTTACTAGCTGTTTTCATTAATAAAATTTGATTTATATTTCAAGTGGGCACAAATAATCGTAAGGTGTAAATAAGGTTTGGAATATCCGACAAGACCACCATGGGCCTATTATGTGATTTAGTAAACCTGAAAAGGTGTAGGGAGGCTACTGCATGTAGACAGGCTCGATTGGTGCTCAAAGAGTCCCTTGGCCCCTTGGCAGGAAGGCCAGCAAGGTGCCTAGATATAATAGAGGAGCTGTATACCTGTGTTAGTGACAGGTCATAGAAACTTCAAGTATCATCTACTTGCAGACTATGCCTGGAAGACGCTGAGACGGTAGCGCACATTGTGCGTGAATGTCTGGTACTGGCTAGCATAAGACTTAGGACCATGGGCAGAAGCTTGTTAAATATAGATGCCATGGGGGCCTTGGAAAAATGCTAGCAATCACTAGAGACTCCATGATGAAAAAGTCGACCAGTCGAAAGTCTGAAGCACTTAGGTCTAAATTAAAGGGTTGTAGATCGTGACTCCATGAAAGTAAAGTTGCCGTAAATTACCAGTCGGTTGCCTATAAACATTGAAGAACGGAAGGGGGTCGAAAAGGGACCCATTTAGGAAATGGTCTAGTTCGAGATTCCCTCTAGATTATTATATTTTTGGTTCAGTGATTTCAGTGATAAGAAATGGAATATGGATGCAATGGATTAGAAGAAAAAATAAACGGAATCATTTGATGGAAATAGTAGGTTGCTAACAGCTCTTTCAACATGACAGTAATGACCTTATATTTTGTTGATGAGATAAACATTTATAGCTATACACGGCTATAGAAGCAACAGTCAATTTACAACTGCCCATCGGTTTAGTGTTGATTAGGGAATTAGGGAATCAAGAAATGAGCTGGTTTTTTTGAAAGTGGTATAAGTCCATTTTTTCATATATTGAACTAATTTAAAAATATTGGCCAACTTTAATTAATTCAAGTGATATTTTTTTAACTATACTCATTTAAAGGTCTACAACGAAATAATAATAATTACTAAAATTATTTAACAAAAAACGTTTTTTTCAGCTCCACATGGGCTTAAACCACTTTCAATTATAACATATTACAAGAAATAAAAACAGGAGCAAATTTAAGTTCTGGTTTTTTATGTAAAAACTAATAGTTAAAATGAAGACATTTAAATACACGTATAACCAAATTTATTAAGAGTTTATTTCAGTTAAAATTGTAAAAATAAAAATTTAGGCAAGAAAAAAGTCTATCAAAATAATTATCGAATGCACTTCGAATAGATTCTATGGCTAAAATAGCAGACTTGAATTTAAATTTGGCGTCCAGCATATTTTTTGTTCCAATTATAAAGATGTGTTTCGAAAAAATATTTTAATATTTTGATCCCTACAATTGAGGCTTATTTGGAGATCCTCCAAATTGATACCTAATTAGCCGGAGCAATTTGGAATTGCTCCATAAAGTGTATCGAGCTAAAGGGAGACCGTTCTCAAAACAAAAACGATTTTAATTAAAATAAGTTGCTTCTGTATGTTTTTGTATAGACTTATTGAGTTCCCCTCGTATCTTATAAAGTATTATTAAACTGTACAAAACTAATGAATGTGTGTACGGGCACAAGAACACAATTAAACTGAAAAACACGTATTTGACTTGTAGGATAATGTTGCGCGTATGTGTGAGTTGCACGTTTACTAGCGAAATTATACGAGTGTTTATGGATGTGTGTAATTTAATTACTTGTTTGATATTTTGTGGTTTATGTGGCATCTTAATTTGTGGTCAATGTGTAATTTTCAAAAACTATTTAGTTTAATATTTTTTTTCCCATTTGCTGCATAACAAGGTACTTGCTACTACATGAAGCCCTGAGCAATAACTTAAGTAACCCAAAGATAAGTAAAATAAGTTTAATCTGTTGTAATTTGTAAGTTAAAGTATTAGTAAATGAGATATATTGCAAACAAGTGTGTTGCAAGTAACACCTTAACATCTTGCCTCAGCCTGACAGGTAAAATGGCAACAATAAATAAAGAAAATTGTTTCTGGCAACCTAAAAGTATTAAATATTCAAGTAAACATTAGCCAGGTACTTTAGTTAATATGTTTACTTCTTCACTTCAAGAATTTTTGTTTCCTCCTCCTCCTCTTTCTTGTCCTTCTAGCAAGAGATTGATTACTTTGGCTAATGGAAAAATCTGTTGTAATGATTTCATTATATTTGGTAAACACAAGATTTTGAAAATTCAAAACAATTTGTTAGCAAAAAAAAAAAAAAAAAAAACCTTATATTGTTTATATTGACATGTATTTCGATATATTTTTACTTTAGCTATGAAGGGTACCATTTCCGAAATGTTTAGTTTTAGTCGAAATTAAAAATCTATTTTATTTTACGCAGCTGTCAGCCGCATGTGTTAAAAATGGACATGTGTCATTTGACACTTGATATGAAACTAATATGTTGGCTGTTTTCTTAAATTTTTTTTTCTAACTTTTTTGGGTTCAACTCAAAAAACAAACACTGAAAATAAAAAAATATATGCGTTGGAGTATAAGAAGAAGGGGAATGAAAAACAAAGATTTCAAGACTTACTGGCTTTCTGAGCTTTTATTTCCTTACAAATACTTGCAAAATACATACATATGTATATGTATAAACACACATTAATACTAACGAAATTGGTCTTATATGTAATCATATAGTTAAATATTTGACTTTGATGAAATATTAGCAACATGAAAAATCACTTTGAAAATATGCTCAAATTAACTTTGCCATCAGTTCATGATGTTGTAGTTCTATTTTCTGTATTTTTTTTTACACACAAATCAGCATAAATAAAATTTAATATGAGACGAAAAGTGATGGGGAAAATGTCTTATGATACAAAACATTTCAAGTTAATAGTAGACTTTGAAAATAAATGGGTCCTTTTGGATTATAGTGAATAAGCAGATGATAAAATAACATGCTCAACTAAAAAACTCATAAATAAAATCATGGAAATAGGTCAGCTATAGAAAAAAATATATATACATATTTTTCGCATATTTAAAAAAAATCGATAATAGGAAAGGCCTCGCAAATGTTAAATCCTTGAATTTTTAAACAAAATTTAACCGCCCTTTCCACAATTAACGGCAAATATCAATGAAAGTATTGTATAGGACTGTGACGAATCACTGTTTAATGAGCTCTTTTATAAAGCCTAAAAGATAAATAAATAAAATATTTTTCACAATAAAATAATAATTTATTAAGCTGTTAACCGATTTCTCAAGAACTATGATGAAAAGAAATAAAATTTCCAAAACCTTAACTCGCCTGGGGATATATAAAATGCTGATTGCTAGTATTTTTCTTTTTAAATAAGTAAAGTCCCTTGATGGAGATCGTAACTTAGTTCGGAAAAGCTTTACTTCAATATTTCGTTCGTAAACACAGTTAGAATAGTGTTCGTAAGTTATATTCGACCAGTCATCGAAACTTCAAATATCATCTCGCCAAAATGATAATTGATAAGGATGTTGCTTGTAGATCATGCCTGGAAGAGGCTGGTACAGTAGCGCACAATGAATATCCAGTAAAGCGAATATTGATAGATTGACAACAACGGGTAGACTAAATATCCAATAAAGCGGCTATTATATAGCCTTAGAACAACGGGCAGACATGTATTAAATAAATCAGGCAAGTGCGACTCAGACACACACACACACACGTTGAGTTCCTTACTATGTTCAGTACAACTTTAAAAATACAAGTTGTTAATTTTTTCACATGCATATTATATATACTTCATATTCGCAAAAGTCACATTACTATCGGAACACCCTTTAAATTTTAGTAATTTTTGTTATAGCGGCCGTGGTAATACACTTTCTATGAAAATATCAGGAGCCTTGCTATTATCATTCAAAAATTAGGGCATATACTTACATTAAAATCATGTCATTTTCGGAACACCCTTTAATTTTTACTATTTGTTATAGAGGTCTATAGTAATACACCTTCTGTAAAAATTTCAAGAGTCTATTGGTTATGGTTGAAATATTAGGCCATATTCATTAAAATCAGGTCACTAACGGAACCCCCTTTTAATTTTTACTATTTGATATAGTGGCCATAGTAATACACCTCCTTTAAAAATTCAAAGAATCCACCTGTTATCGTTCAAAACTTTGGCCATATACATACATGCAAATCACGCCACTATCGGAATACCCTTTAATTTTTAGGTTTAATTTTGTATACTTGTCTATAAAGCGAACAAAGTTTTAATTACTGTCTGCAAATTTTAAGTGGTTGCCTCCTACAGCTCAAGAAATAAAGACATAAACGCAAGTAACACGTTACTTTCGGAACACCCAATAAGTTTTAGCGTTTGTTGGTATAGCAGCCACGGTTATACACCTTCTGTGAAAATTTCAAGAGTCTACCTATTATGGTGCAAATTTTAAGTGTCGGCCTCCTACAGTTTTAGAAACAAAAATATATACGCGAATAACACGTCACTTTCGGAACACCCTATAAGTTTTAGTATTTGTTGTTATAGCGGCCACAGTTTACCTATAATGGTTCGAGAGCTAGAAAAGGCGCTGACAGACGGACAAACATTTTAGCTAAAACAATAGGGTTACGTTTTTACTTTTTGGGTAAGGAACCCTAAAAATGGCGATGCTGGTCGACAGTTACAAGTGGTTAGTGTGGAATCCACACAGTCCAGATAAAGGCTAGTAACGGTCCCTATAAACACTTCCCTAATTCGAATACAAACAATAAAAATATGTGCGTCGTGTATTAATACAGCGAAAGTTAGATTATTTGTTTGCAAAGAACAATTAAATATTTTAAGTAAATGATTACATAGACCCCAAAAACCTTTGTTTTTGTGCGGCATGGATTTTTAGTATCAATTAGAAGACATGTAATGACAGAGTACATATAGCCTTTGACAAAACGGTTTATCCCCAGGAATCAGGGTCAACTGAAAACATGTAACTTGTAGGTAAAATCTAGATCATTATATGTATTAATATTGACTAATAAATCCCGTGGCACAGAATCAGTGTTGCCCGGTGTTATTTACAAAGCTATATATATATATATATATATAAAGCATACATGTTTAATGAAAAGTGCTAAAATTTATTTAGTTTAGAATCTCCTGTACTTTTATGAAGTATCAATCAAAGAAAATTTTCAAAGCAATTTTATGTTGCTATATGTGGGTTGCTATATGCCCTTCACTAGTTATGTTAAATAGTTATGTTAAATATTCCCTTAATCCGTTATGTTTCCCATACATATATACATCCGGTTTTTACTTTTGTAATTTTCAACTTTATTATTTTTGTTTTATAAGGGAAGTAACACTCAGGCAATTAACTGTCTGTGTTACTTCCTTTGGAAAGGGATAGTAGTCGAAATTTTATAGTAGTTAAATTTTATCGAAAATTTTTAATTATAATTTTATGAATTTTTTTGTTAAAATTTAAAAATTTTTTTTTTTTAAATTTTATCGAAAATTTTTGGAAAAATATTATCGATAATTATTTGTAAAAATTTTATCGAAAATTATTTGTAAAAATTTTATCGAAAATTATTTGTAAAAATTTTATCGAAAATTATTTGTAAAAATTTTATCGAAAATTGTTTGTAAAAATTTTATCGAAAATAATTTGTAAAAATTTTATCGAAAATTATTTGTAAAAATTTTATCGAAAATTTTTTTTAAAAATTTTATTCTGTGTTTTATAAAAATAAAACACCTATATTGGGTTAGAATGGTCAGACTATCCCAGTGTGCACCCGGTCTATTGGCTACCTCTATGTGTATTGCCTTCTATAAAAGCCTTTAATACAAATCAAAGCAGAAAACCCCTACCAATCTAAAAAGTAACAAAAATCGCCCTTCGCAGGAGGTTATCGTTCCCCGAAATATGTATGTACTCCAAGCAATCTACTGGTCAAGGTCTAATATTTATTTTGCAAAAAAAGCTAAAGAGAATCATTACAACAGAGATAAATAGTTATTTAACCGGACGAAAATTTATTGTGAAAGAAGGAGATTTTTTGAGCTCACCCCAGCCAATCGAAGCCGGAGTTCCGCAAGGTAGTATATTGGGGCCCTTTTTATACTTATTGTATACTTCAGACATGCCAACTAGTAACCGAGTTCACACATCGACATTTGCTGACGACACAGCTTTTTTGAGCATTCACGAAAGACCCGAAATAGCATCACGATATTTACAAGACCACATATCCAATTAAGAAAAATGGTTGAAGAAATGGAGATTAAAAGTGAATGAACAAAAATGTACTCACATAACTTTCACACTGCGTAGAGAATCTTGCCCCCCTATTCGGATAAATAACCAAACGATACCCCAGCTTTCAGACGTCAAATATCTCGGCATACATCTTGACCGGCACCTTACATGGAAACGGCACATAGAAACAAAGTTAACACAAATGAAGTTAAAAGCAGTCCAACTAAACTGGCTTATTGGCGGAAATTCTACTCTAGCTTTAGATTGCAAACTTTTATTATACAAGTCAATTCTAAAACCAATATGGTGTTATGGCATTCAATTATGGGGCACTGCCTCAGCTACCAACCTAGAAAAAATTCAAAGGTGCCAAAACATGATTCTTCTGCTCCTTGGTATATAAAAAACTCGAACATCCATAAAGATCTAAACGTGCCAACAGTTAAAGCGGAAATAGCGAAACTTGCCATAAGTTATTTAAAGAAGCTTGAAACTCATCCTAATCCACTGGCCCGTAACATACTAAATGAACCTGGTTACATTCGACTAAGAAGGAGGGACACCGCTTCTCTCATCCGTACATCAGAAGGATAACCCGCAAATTACAGTAACCGTGAAACATACATTTTTTTTTGTCCAGCACTGGTTGGACTTAACATGTATATTCTTATTTTTAGACTTAAGATATGAGTAATTATTGATAGTTCAATTATATTGAAGATACAATAAATAAAAAATTGCGAAAAAAAAAATAAATAATAACAACGTTAAAAATATAGGTGGGCGTGGTTTTTTGCCCGCAGCCTCGAATGAAATGGTCTGAAGTTGATAGTTGCATTAGTGACATTTTTGAAACTATACCTGGCAGATTGGTGGGCTGAAATTCTTAAATTTCTGTATCTGTTGATTTCAGCTCGAACACAGAGGGTCAGACGGACATTGCTTAATTAACTTCTCTATGTATAAGGATCCAGCATTTTTATACTTTAAGTGGTCGGAAATGAATATTGTATAAATTACACACGGAATGATAAACTTATATATACCCTTTCTACCTGTGGTGAAGGGTATAACAAAACAAAACTATTTATAGTTAAATTATTTCATCTTTGTGGCATTTAATGCATTAAAGGCAAAAAATAAATAAAAATAAAAAGTGTTTCATTAATATGGTTTAAATAAAGGCAAATCTTATTTTTGTTTTCGTTATTATTTCTTTGTAGATCTTATGATTTATAATTTAATTTTGTCAAACAATTTGTATCCATATTTAAGAAGAATCTACGTTTACGTTCCTAAATCTCTCTTTAATCTGTAGTCAGAGCAGCATATTAAAAGGCATTACTTCACATGCCATCATCATCATCATCAACTACCATTGTCAGAATTATTCATTGTAATATTCTTCCTTTTTTCTAGTTGGTAACTAAGGATAAACAATAGCAACAAAGGCAACTATAAAAATCAAACAACAACTAAATGACAAACGTGGAAAAAAAACAACGATAATGTGCTTTTGTTTGACAAGAATAATGAATTTCCTGTTTTGTTTGGCTTTGTGTAAGTCGGTGTATGCTTTTAGGGGTAAAAAAATTAGTGTGTGTAAATAAGCGTGCATGTGTGTGTGTGTAAAGAGGTTGGTAAAATCTTGACGAATTATATTAATTTGCTGTTGACGATAATGTTATGGCTGATAATGATGAAAACTTGTATGAATGTATTTGTACACAAACAAAACACAAAAAAATAGTTAATAAATATCAACCAACTGTTGTCGTCTTCTCAATATGTTTTAGTATATTGTTAGAAAAGGCAGATTTACACAATATTAAACTGCGCAACTTAACATTCTGATTTCCTTAAATTTTGTGCTTTACTTATCTATTGTGTTAAAAATAAATCTATTAGTTTTGATTTGTTTATAACTATAATTTTATTATTACAACTTGAGATCATATATTCTCTTCTTTCTTTTTATTTCTTCTATTTAGTAATGTTTAATTTCTTTATTAAATAAATGACAAATTAATGCTTTGGTTTTAATATAGATTTGTGGTTGTGGTTTAATATTGATTTGTCTTAAGCTATTGGCTTTTAATTACGGAGGCGTAAAATATGTAGACTTTTACACAATATTAAAAAAGCACAACTAAAACTGATACATTAATATTTGATAGTGTGTTATTAAGTGCTGCTTTAATAATTTAATTTTATTAATATTGCGAGGAATTGCCCTTTTGGGACAAAAGTAATTGTCTATAAAAAGTAATATTTTGCGAGGGATTATTTATATGAAGATAGTGTACTGTATATATAAATAAATAAATCAGTCAAGTACGAGTCAGACTCACACACGTAGGGTTCCGTATTATCTTCAGAATAACTTTAAAATGCAAGTTGTTATATTTTTCACGTCTTATGGGGGACCCTTTTATTTAAAATTATTTTTTATAATCGAGCATAGTACTAAAAACCCTATGTACATATTAAGCATAAATCACGACACTGTCGGAATACCCTTTAATTATTTAACTATTTGTTATAAAAACACACCTTCTGTGAAAATTTCAAAAGTCTATCTATTTTAGTTCAAAAATTAGACCATATTAATTCAAATCACGTCACTTTTGGAAAACCCTTTAATTTGTGCTATTTGTTATGGAGGCCCAAGTAATATACCATCTGTGAAAATGTTAAGAGTCTATCAATTATGGTTCAAAAATTAGACCACATTCATGCAAATCACGTCACTATAGGAACACCCTTTAACTTTTAGGTTTAATTATGTATACTTGTTTAGAAAGCGAACATAGTTTTAATTACTTTTGACAAACTTTAAGTGGTTGTCTCCTACAGCTCAAGAAATAAAGACATAAGCTCAATTAACACGTCACTTTCGGAACATTCTATATAGTTTTAGTGTTTGTTGCTATAGCGGCCACGGTTATATACATCTTCTGTACAAATTTCAAAGTCTACCTCTTGCGGTTCCACAGATAAGAGGCGCTGACAGACATTGTAGCGTCAATAGGGTAGCGTTTTTACCTTTTGGTTACGGAACCTTAAAAAGGGACATTTTATTAAGAGATATTTTGGAAAAATATGACTTTTGTAAAATGATGCGTTTTTTGAAAAAAGTGATTTTTTTAATATAAAAATTTTACTCTTCGAAAAAGTTGTGTGTACTTGTTTGCAACTTTTTGGGACAAATGTGACTTTGTGTAAAAAATTAACTTCTTTTAGAAAAATCTTACTTTTTGTAAAAGAGTATTATTTATTACTAGCTGTGCCCGCCATGTCGTAGACGACGTTCGATTTAGCCAAATCTATTCGATTTAGCCAAATCACACAGAATTTTAAGACTCTTAGGCCCATTATTATAACTTGCCTTTAGCTAAAGTTAGGATTTTGTTGGAGCGATAAGTGGTCTTTCCTTATAATAATAAGGATAATGCTCATAGCTGTAAGTTGTCCTTATAGTACGTGATAGTTAAAAGTGTTTTTAACTAAGTTTTAATAACGAAAAACTATTTATCGCTCCAACAAAATCCTAACTTTAGCTAAAGGCAAGTTGTAATAATGGGCCTTACTTTTATAGTGCTTCAGTTATGGTTTGTGTATTTTCTTTATATAGAGGTACCCATCCCATTGTAAAGTTTTATAAATAGTGTTTAAAATATTCCACTGCCAAAAGTAAAAGAAGCTGTGAAGTTTGCAGTACCATTTAATCGGTAAAATTGGGTACTTTAACTACATTTTCTGTATTTGCTCTTGGAAATGAGATATTTTTGCGGAAAAAAGTATCCTATATTTGAATCGAAAACTTTTATTAAAATTAATCAAGTAGTTTTTACGTGATGTGAACACATACAGATGGACAAACAGAGAGACAAAAATCCAAAAATTGCTGTTTTGTATTCCCTTTCGCAACAAAATTTTCAAAAAATATTTCATGTACAGAAATGGAAATAGATTAATGTAGGGGAATATCGAAGCAGATCATTTCCTTAGACTGTATTTACAATAGACAGAAATAATGCAGACATTTTTTGAATTCTGTTTTGCGCTGTCTTAAACCTTTTACAATTGGACATAAACAAGACAGATTTTTGCACATTCTACTTTCGGATTTATTTACTTTACATGTGTTTGAAAATCGGTGGTATATGTTCCTTGTTGAGAAATTTTAAGTAAGTAGATGCCGACTTGAGAAATGTAATGTTAAGCAACACAGAACAAAGCGAAAAGCAGAAAAGTGGAACGAAAAAATGTCCAGTACGATAGTCATGAAATATACACTCTACCTCTTCAACCTCTTGTCAACAATTCTCTTCTGTTTGCACTGTTTCTGTCTATTGTGAAAGGGGACTTAGCAGGTCTCTTTCTGACCCCCTTCCATCCACAGTGATTTTAGGCAACCTCCTTGTAATTTAAGTCAACAGTCTTTCCTCTAGTGATTTCAGACTGTCGACTGGTAATTCTCGCTTTTCTTCTTTTTGTTGAAAATGTGATTTAAAAATATTGTTTATTTCTGACATTTTATTGAAGAAAATATTTTTTTGTGTAAAAAACCTGGGTTTTAAGAAAAATGGCTTGAAGTAAGATAAATTTTTTTTTGTTTGGTAGAAAGTGACTTTGTGAAAAAAACTGACTTTTTTCTTTTTTCAAATTTTGAGAAAAAAAAAAAAAAAAAAAAATATAGAAGTGAAATGAAAAATCTCTTTGTGAATTGCTAATTTATGTGCAATTTTCTTAAAAGAATATAATGCCTATTTTTCTAGTTACAAGTCACTACTGTACACAACAGTTAATAAAAATATAACTAAAAACTTCTTCACATCTTTTGTAATAATCTTATATTAGCTCTTACACACACGTACATTTATGCACTTACAACATGATACATACATACATACATACATATATACATACATACATACATACATATATAAATTTAATCAGGATAACAAAAGTAAAATATAAAAAAAAAGAAGTTGCTGAGAGACAAATAAAAAAGCAATAAAATAAAACGAATTAAGCATTTAAGTTCATTTGTAAGCTAAACACGGATGCGCGTATCAGTTGCTTCGTTAGTCCGTTTAGAGTTTGAACGGAAATCAATGAAATGGAAAATTATTTTATTATTCGATGGAAAAAATGGAAAAGGGGTAAATATGAGTAAAGATATTATTAACAAATGCCAAAGAAAAGAAGAAATAAATAAAAGTACGTGATATTGCAAAAGTACGCCATGGATAATTATGCCACTGAAGACAGTATAAAAGCCAAGGAGTTTGATTATAATCTTAAAAGAGAGATTGATAACGTATAATAAATGTAATTTAATAATAAAATGACTTCCTTTTGATACTGATTTATTTAGTTTAAAACGGATAATAAAGTATTATTTTTCAAATATATAGCAAATTTAAGTTATAGGTCTTTTTTTATTGAATAAAAGCTAGAACTACAAAAAAAAAAACTACTCAGGTACACGAACTCATTTAAAACTCAATAAAGTTAGTGGTGGTTTTGTTTAAATTAAAATTTAGAATTTAGTGCTACTTTTGTTATAAATGGTGTTTTTTTATAGAGGTATAGAACTTTAAGTTGGCATTACTTTTCAAGATGGCGACCGATTTAACAGCTGTTAAGTGATTTATTCTCAGTTGGGTTTGGCAATTCATCGTGAGTAGACTCACGCCTGAACAACGCTTGCAAAACGAGATTACCGTTGTTCCCGATTTTCATAAGCGAAGTTTGTTTAGCGATGAAGCGCACTTCTGGTTGAATGGCTACGTCAACAATCAAAACTGCCGCATTTGGAGTGAAGTTAATCCTCAATTGTATGTCGAAACAGCGTTACATCCAGATAAACTGACTGTTTGGTGCGCTTTATGGGCTGGTGGAATCATTGGTCCGTAATTTTTCAAAAACGATGGTGACCAGAACGTTACAGTCAATGGTGATCGGTATAGAGCCATGATTACTAACTTTTTCATTCCTGAATTGAATAACCATGATGTCCAGGAGATGTGGTTTCAACAAGACGGCGCAACATGTCACACAGCTCGTGCCACAATAGATTTATTGAAAGACACTTTTGGTAACCGCCTAATTTCACGTTTTGAACTTGTGCATTGGCCTCCAAGATCTTGTGATTTAACACCGATAGACTACTTTCTGTGAGGCTATGTAAAGTCATTGCTCTATGCGAATAAGCCACAAACGCTTGACCATTTGGAAGACAACATTCGTCGTGTTATTGGCATTGAAAATTGGACGTCCAGATTGGACTACATCCGCGCCAGCCGTGGCGGTCATATGCCAGAAATAATATTTAAAATGTAATGCCACAAGATTATCTTTGGGATAAATAAAATTCATGTCAATCGAATAATCAATCGTTGTTTTATTGCAACTTAAAGTTCTATACCTCTATAAAAACACCCTCTACAAGCAATAAAAACATTAGGAAGTCTTGTATTCGAATATCATAAATCATGACTTATGGAATAGAATAAATCAGGTTCCTATGGGTTTAAGTATAAGATCGCATAAATTTGGTTGACTGAGACACACATTGAGAAAGCCAGCTAACGATATAAGTAGACAGTCCATCGAATATAACCCTCAAGGTTCTAGGAGACCTGTCAGATCTACAAATATTTGGAGACGTAAAATTTAGAACGAGTTGCATGAGCATGGTGTATCCTGGAGTGAGATGTATCGTTTGTGTAATGATAAAACACAATGGAAAACATTTGTGGCGGTCCTATGTCCCACTGGAAATTAAAGGATTAAATATATAATATATATAAAAAAAACTCGAACATCCACAAAGATCTAAACGTGCCTTCAGTTAAAGCAGAAATAGCGGGAATGTAACGTATTTAAAGAAACTTGAAGAACATCGAAAGCAGCTGGTCCATAACATCCTTAATTAACATAGTTATCATTTGACTGAAAAGGAGGAATTTCGTTTCCCTTGACCGAATGAATATCAGAAGAATGAAAAATACCTTATTTCCAAGAGATAATAAAAAGAAAAATCCTATATAACCTTATTGTGTTGGGGGCTTCCAAATCCTAAATAAATAAATAAAAGCAGTAAAAGTACGCCGAATTTTTTTTAAGGCATCTTTTATTTTTAAAAGCGGGATATTTTAAACACGATTGCGCAACAGATGGCGCTGTTTTTAAATTATGACAAAATGTGAATTACTTACTGCCAAATAGCCAATTGAATAAAATTTGTATTTTATTTGTATTCTTACTTTGTGAAATTACATTGCTGTTAAAATATTTTAAACACCTTATTTATTTTAAGTCACGCATGATTCCTTTGTAAATTTATTAAATAAATATTTTATGATTATAAAATATTTATTTCCAAAAATATAATAATCGAAATTGATTACTATGGGGAAAGCCTATCCAGATAGCTATTTCGCTAGTGCTCAACTAGCTCATCAGTGGATTTTTCCCAATTTTTCTGAATAAAAACTCAGATTCTTATGCTTAAAACTTAATAGACTAAATGAGAAGTTCAAACAGTCTATAAAGAAAGCCAAATCTAAATTTCTAAACAAAATAAAAAACCATAGTAACCATTTCGATTTCAACAAGTTTATTTTATTTTTCTTTCAATTTAAATATAATTTTTTGTATATTTTAAACACCTTTTATAGAGGTTTACAATAATTTCTAGAATTTTTTATAAATTATAGAATTTTATTCAGGGATGAGTACATTTATATAAAGTAAACACATAAACCATAACTGAAGCACTATAAAAGTAAGAGTCTTACAATTGGTGTGGAATACTTGCAAAGCAAAGTCGAGCAAAATATTGTCAGGAAGACCACGACGACGTGGCGGGCACAGCTGGCTTATACATAAAATAAAACAGTAACTCATTTCCTGTCTGTCTATATTTCTTTTGACTTCGTATCACGTAAAAAATACAAGAAGGATTTTAACAAAATTTTGTGAGGAGGTACCTTAGTATCCTGATTCCAATATGGGGTACTTCTTTCCGCAAAAATATAATTTCAAAAGGGAAAGTGGAGAAAAAGCAGTGAAAGTATGTAAATTTTTTTTACCGAATTAAAGGTATAATTTAAGGCATCTTTTATTTTTGAAAGCAATATATTTTAAGCAATGTTGCGCAACAGATGGCGCTGTCCCTTCCTGACTGTCGTTTACAGAGCTTTACAATAATTTTTAGAATTTTAGAATTAAATATAAATTTTGGAATTTTATTCAGGGATGGGTACCTTCATGTAAAGTAAATACGTAAGAGCCTTAAAATTGAGTGTGGATAACTTTTAAAGCAAAATCTATCAAAATATTGTCACACAACGTGTGTGGGCACAGCTAGTAAATTTTAGAAGTATCCGACCATTATTAATTGCTCAATCACCATCATGGGATTATAAATATCGCTAAAAGTATGTCTTCCTTGTTCGATTGCATGATTTGGCGACTTTAAAAATACCCACGTGTCTAAAAATTATAACTTATATTTTGGTAAACAAAATTGGTTATTCTATTTATTTTATATTTTCATAAAATTTACAAAAAGTTGATATCAGTGCTAACCGAAAGTGAGCTGAAGCAACAACAAATATAAGATGGTAAATATTAAAGAAAAATATCAAACAAAAGGAAAGCTTTAGGTGGTGCTAGACTTCGTTCTCACTACTACCTGATTGATTTTTTTGTCTGAGTTTGATTGGTTAAATAGATGATGTTTAAAACTTATCACCACCCAAAATAGATATGTGGATGCGAAGAATGCTGAAGACGGATAAAACGATCGAGAAAATTTTAAAATTTTTTTCTTTAAAATTAAACACGTAATTTGTACTTAAAAAATATTCTTTCAACTTAAGCCTGGTATTCTGTTCAGTGTGGCAGTGGCAACATTTTCTAACTTTTTCATGACTTTTTATATGTGTATGTATGTAGTTACATACATACACATATAAAAAAGTTATGAAAAAATGTTGCAGAAGTAGTATTCTGTTTTTACTGTGAAAAAACATATGAAATGTTTCTGGCAACATTTTATCAAAGTTGTAAAATAAAGCAAAAGGGCATTATTTCATGCGGAGTTTGTTTAACAACAGCTGATCACATAGATTTTGTTAACATTTTTAAAACAATGTGGTATACGTAAGAACAATAGATTTGTTAAATTCTTCCAAATCATGAGATAGACACCACATTTTAAATGTAAAATTTTCCTTGTGAGATAATAAATTTTGCCCAACATTTTTCACAAATTCGAACAGAGTACTAGGCTTTAGAGAGGTTGAAATGAACTTAAGCCTGACTTAAAAATTTCATCTATATATATGCGAAACGTGCTGCGCAACATTTATTATTACGCTTGAACATTTTGAAAGAATGCAGTGGTGACAATACTGCGGTTTAGACGAAATCTGTTGCTTTTATTACCTCTAAGTAAGCAACATTGTTTTAGTTATGTTCTTATGGAAATTATCTAAAATACATTTTTTTACAGCTGATATAAGTCATTAATTTATTTTTTTCTTTATTCTTTATAATTTTTATTAAATTTACATTTTTTTTCCATTTTTTGGACACAAAAGTAAAAATATAACCACAAATAATTAACTGAACAGATGATGTTGACTGCAATTCCGTGAGAAAAAGTGCTCCTCATATTGTTTGGCAGTTGCAAAAAAATTTTGCCAGAAACATTTTTCAGTAGGAAAACATGCTGCCAGAAATATTTAGTGCACAGAGTACTACTTTAGCAATATTATTTTACAACATTATTTCTTATTTATTTACTAAGTTGTAATATGGGCGTTTGACAACATTTCGCACTATATCATGAACAGAATACCAAGGTTATGATAAAAAAATCTAATTAACAAAAAATTTTCAATATTCACATATTATTTTAGTTAGTGAGTTTGCTTCACGTAAAAACTACTGGATGGATTTTAGCAAAATTTTGTGAGGAGGAACCTTAGTATCCTGATTCCAATAATTTCCACAAAAAGTACGCAGTAATTTTAGTAGTAAAGTAAATACATAAACTATAACTGAAGCACTAACCACTAACAGATGGGCACTGTTTCAAAAATTAAATACATAACCATAACTGAAGTATAGTTTAAGGCGGCACTAAAAAAGTATGGGTTTTTGGTGTGGATTGCTTTCAAAGGAAAATCGAACAAAATGTTGCAAGGACGCTCACAAAGTGGCGGGCCTAGCTATACAGCAATTTTTTTCTATACATTTTAGTTTTGTAGTAAATAAAATACATAATAAAATATTTCCTAGAATTTAAACAAAGTAAATTTAGCAGCATTTAAGTATTAAAATTGGAGCTGTAAACTTTTGTTTATTTATTTTAATTGTGTTGTATGGCAAAATACTATTGAAAGCTAATATTCTATTACAAGCTATTTTGAAGCTTTATAATATTAAATAATTTAATTTAATTGCAGTGTTTATATAAAATATACACAAATTATTCTGAGTATAAACCAGGTTATTTAACGAAAGTTGTAATTTCCGGTAAAACTAAAACTTCCACACACTCACATTTCTCCATGCAAACATCATACGATTACTTACAATATCCTTTGAAGTATAATGGTATGTTTTGAAAATATTTATTATTATTATATTTAGTTTTACAAATTGGAAAACAGGTGGGCTAGTGAATGTTCTCTGAGTAATAGTGTAATCATACAATTTAAATAAATTAAAAAAACTCAAAAAATTGTTTTTATGAAACTTTAAACTTTAAATAAAAACAAAAACATTTATCTTAACTAAGTTGTAAACATCATCCATATAATAATATTACAAGAATAATAGTATAATACACTTTACTAGCTAGCAAGGTTTATGAATAGTTCATTAGCAACATAATAAAACTTTACCCCTGTTTTGTAAAAACAAAGCTGTGGAAATTGAAGCCATTAGATGAAAATGTTAAAGCCAAAGAATACAAAATAAAAACTTATGTGAGCTTCACGTACTCGCTTACTCTGTCTAGTTACTGCTTAATAGGATTGAAAGAGAAATTTGGATAGTGGTAGAATTCGTTCTCACCAACTGAAGTTAGATGATTGGAAATAAATTTCTCGTATTCTATTATCTGAAATTGGTTGGATAATTAGTTGATAATTACTAATTAACGCAACTCAAAGTATGTCCTCTCTCTGTTCCCTTTTAAATCTTTGAATGTAGCCTTTTCTTCGGTGCGTTACACTTTGTTTTTCTCTGTGAAGTGACCAGCAGTAGTCGCCATCATGTTTTTATTCCAACGTCTCTAGTAACTTTTTTCCATCACCTTCATGTCCTGATGGAATCATTCCCCTTGTTCCTCACTTAAATCAACCAAGTTTTTGGGGAAACAATATAGGTGGTGGCGAAAGAGGTGAGACTTTAAGGCTCATGAGACAACTTCCAAAAGTCTGTCAATCATGGGCCGGGTAAGTTAATCTATACATATAATAAAAAAGTAACTCATTTCCGTCTGTCTGTCTGTGTTTAATTTGTGTTTGCATCACGTAAAAACTACTGGATGGATTTTAAAAAAATTTCGTAGGGAGGTACCCTAGTATCCTGACCCCAATATAGAATACTTTTTTCCTCAAAAATATTTCCAAGAGAAAGTGGAGAAAAAGCAGTGAAAACGCAATTTCCGGTTTAAAGGTAATGAAATTTTTGGTTTAAAACTAGATTATTTTCAACGAGGTTATTTTGCAACACAATTATATTTTCAACACACCTTTTTATTTTTAAAATTTTCGGTTTAAAACTAGGATATTTTGAACTCGGTTATTTTTCAACTATTACGCAACAAATGGCGCCAGTTGAATACAATTTGTATTTGATCTTTACTTTGTGGCATTGCATTGTTTTAAAATATTTTAAAAACATATCACAGAGGTTTACAATAATTTTTAGAATTTTAGAATTTTTTATAAATTTTAGAATTTTATCCAGGAATGGGTACCTTTATATAAAAAAAATACATAAGCCATAACTGGAGCACTTTAAAAGAAAGAGTCTTTCAATTAGTGTGAAATCCTTTTAAAGCAAAATCGATCAAAATATTGTCAGGACGCCCACGTCGTGGTGGGCACAGCTAGTTTTCTTTAAAATTGCATCAAAATTTTCGTAGACAGTGAGGCATAAGTATATTCATTGGGTAACATTACAGCTGCCAATCCTCTGTCAGTTTTTACAACTACTATTATCCATACTTAGAGCATATTAGAAAAATACTACAAAGTGAGGTTATGTTGACCAAATCAATCCAAACAGCTGTAAGTGAATAAGATGCGCTATATGTGAAAGCAGTCATCATTGTTGTTGCTCGCATTTAACACAACGGCAATCTAAAAAAAAACAAACAAGTATTAGATAAAAATGCAAAGAATTTTTTATCTACATCTTCGGTCTTAGCACACCTAAAAACATAGGATTTTAGTAAAAAAAATCATTTTTTCAGTAATTTCTCCTGCCGAAACAATTTTTCACGGCTTTGTTTTCGTTTTCTGGTTCTAACTCACGAATGGCTTGAATGATATTAGTGTTAAGGTCAGTGTGGATCTCTTGATTATTCACAGCATTGGTCTCTAACGGCACACCGCATGGCCGAGGTGGCCAGTTAACATTACCAAGGCTAGTTATAACACAACGACCATATTTCGTACATAAAAGATCAATTGTTTGATGAGATGTGTAATACGGTGAGCCATTCTGCTGAAATAAAAGATTACCAAGCTTATATGAATTTTAATTTTTATTTTAACTATTTTTAATGAATAAAAAAATTAAGGCTTAAGTTTCTAATTATAAAGAGATAAAGAAAAATTGGTAATCTATATATATAAAGCACGAAATGTGTTTGTTTGTTTGTCGGAAAGCTATACACCAATGAACCGATCTTTCTGAAATTTTCACAGTTTGTTATTAGATACACGGATGGTAAAATAGGGTACTTATTTTTTTGATATTCGACGTGGGCGTGTCATCTCCCATACAAAGTAAATATTTATCATCGTGTTTCTTGCTAACACTAATAGGTAGCACCTTGAAATTTTGCACCAGTAAACTCTATATCAGCGTACATAGTTTAGAGAGAGATGGACTGGATTGGAATAGCGGGAGTGGTACCTCCCATACAAAGTGAAAAATTATTATTTTGTATCTATAGAACTACACTAGGTGGAATTTTGCACAAATAACCATCATATTAACGTACATAGTTTAGCTAAACACAGACTGGATTGGAATAGCCTGAATACAAAGTGAAAAATGATTATCGTGTTCCTGGCGAACTGCAATAGATATCGCCTTGAAATGAATTGGGACGGTGGGCGTGTTATTATTATTGTGTACATAGAGAAATATAATAGGTATGGACTTTTTACTGGTACAAGGAAACCCTATACCCACGCGTATACTATAGAAAAATATAGGCTGAATTGGGACAGTGAGCGTGGTACCCCCCATACAAAGTAAAAAATTATTATCCTCTTCTAGAGAACTGCAATAGGTAGCGCTTTGGAATTTTGCATCAGTAACCCCCTTAATAAGAAACATTGTGTAGAAAAAACACAGACTAAATTTGTATGGAGGGCGTTATACTTCCTATATAAAGTGAAAAATGGTTAACGTGTTAATACGTATAGTCTATCAAAAAACAGGTTTGATGGGAACATTTTTGTCGGGTGCGTTTTCGCGTTAAAGGTTGGTCATACTTTTCTTCCAAGTGTTTTTATTGTATTTTTTGTGAATGGGTGTAGCGAAGCGTACCGGGGATAGCTAGTATAATATAAAGAAATATGTCCTTATGCAAAATAAATAAAGTCTACTTGAAGTGTACTTCAAGACAAAATTTTCATATATAATTTGATATAAAGTAGACTTGAAGTAAACTTTATTTCTTTTGCGTAAGGGCAATAGTGTTTAAGAGTGTAAAAACAAAAGCTCTATCTCCTATGAAATATAATATAAAATTTTAAAATTTTTCATATCCTTTTTCTTTGATAAGTTTGTTTAAATAAAAAATTAATAACAATTGAAACTAAATTGTAGATATATACGAAGATTGCTGATGACGGACGTAGCTGTCTAGAAAATGCATTCCACTCTGCTTGTGTCTAAATTTTCTATATCTCTTTATAATTAAGAACTTAAGCCTAAACAATTATTTTATTGATTACTAAGCTTGATATCTTTCGTTTCAGCTCCCAAAAAGGTTCATAATTATGACTCTTTAGTGCTCGCCGTTCACCAAAATCATGTTTCCAACAGCATTTTCGGCATAAAATGGGCCACCACTCCAAGTTTGGTTGGAGGTTCTCTAAGGCCCATACTGGAAAGCATAAACCGACTAATTTTGGTACTCGAAGGTATGATACTGACTGATAATCAAGATATTTGGGATCAAAAAATAAAGCCTAATTTAAAAATATAATTGTTTTTGGATCACCCTTTGTATTAAATTTTACTAAAGATTGTTTTTTTAAATTAAATTTAAAATAAGTTTAATTGCGTACTATACAGCTACGCTCTGTTGTTAGTTGGTTAGCTAGATTAGTGGCTGTTCCCTTTTTCGCAGTAAATCATTCCCCTCTACAAAGTAGGTGATGTATATTATCCAGAGCCTGTCCACCAAATTTCGTTTATAATCAGAATGATAATGCCAATCAATTGAAATGAATTGCAAATACTAAGCATTGAAAGAAAATGTATAGCTAACACTCTCTTGGAAAGTTCTTATATTGCAATATTCAATTACTCGATCCCGTAGTCATATTTCGATATGCAAAGGAAGATTTGACTATTTTAATTTGTTTCATTAGCGATTGGTTAGCATTTTGGGTTTCGGTTAAGAGGGCTCGTGCCATCCTTTTTTCAGCGGTATTAATTAATTTTCCTGAGACGGAGGTACCTTAGTATCTCGTTTCAATATAAAGTACTTTTTCCCCGTAGAAATATTTCATTTTCAAGCTTGATGGCACTTTAATTTTCGTCAGCGAAAAATTATGAACACTATTTTCGGAACTCTGCAATAATTTTAGAATTTTATAATAACTTTTTTTTGAATTTTATATAAAGCCTGAGTAATTACCCAGGGATGAGTACCTCTATATAATGTAGCACTTTAAGCACTTTAAAACTAAAAGTCTTAAAATATGGTAGGGCCTACTTTCATAGCAAAATCGAACTAGATATTGTCAGAACGATGGCGAAGTGGCGGGCATTGCTAGTATTATTATATTTTTCCAAGCCATGAAATTGAAGCAGCCAAAATTTATTTCACGAAAATTATTTCTTATTGATTGAAAAGCAATTTGCAGTTGTAAAATAAAAGGTATGGATTTGTTACTTCTAATTCAGTGACATACAAAATGAATACAAAATTATGTTAAAAAAATGTTCTTTCTATTTTGTAAATTTAAAAAATCCTCACAAAGTAAGGTACGGCCTGTTCTAGCAATTTCACTAAATTGTCCCCAAGTGCGGACTATTGAAAATAATGGGGCAGCTGCTAAAACTAGAAGATGCAATGGCAGAAGCATGGAATAAATAAATATGTGGCAGAGATTAAAAAACAAGTTGTGCAGCGCTTAAGAAAAAACGTGCCCCAAAAGTTTACTTGAAATGAGGAAATTAAAATAAAAATATTGTTTTGCGTTATTTTAACACGTAAATAAATAGTCTTTTTATATCTTATAGTGAACAAAAAATAATGCTCTCTGCTCTATTATAATTCCAGTATTTGTTAAAAAAGTTTTATTTAGTTCATTAGAAAATTCCCCAAAGAACTATTTTTTAACAGCATTAAAATTAACTTTAAACTTTTCTTTTGAATTTCCTTTCAAGAAAAACTTGATTTAATAAAAAAGGGGAGCTTCATAAGATTAGGATGCATTTATATTTATTTATAATTAGCTTAACTTATTAAGCAAGAAAATTGTTTGGTAAAAGAATTTTAAAACTTTAATTAAATATTTGAAAGGGTTATATCTTCAAGAGGGTGTGAGAAATAGTACGAGTTTTTTTTTAAACTATATTGACTAATCAGATTAACGAAGCAAACGAAGATTTAAACCCATTTAGTTATAAGATGATTTTAAATACTTAAAGATAATACAATTAAACTTTAGTCATTCACTGGTAATTCTAATTTTAAGGTAGAAGGTTTTGGCAAATAACCTGTCAAGACGTTTTCGCAAGGCGCTTTGTTTTTAAAAATAAAATAATTTTAAAATCAGTTTATATGTGGAGAAAAATAGACTTCTTGAGAACTTTTTAAATTGATAATAAAAAATAAATCACTACTGGAAATGACCATTAGGAAACGGTTGGACTTTAAAAGCATCATTTGATTTTTTTTGTTTAAGTAAACTTTAAAAAACCTTTCGTCAAGATTCTTTTAGGAATTATATTTTAAAAAGTGCTTTCTAAAAAAGTACTTTCTAAAACGTCTCCTTTGATGAAAAATTGAATTTAAAAGTGTACAAATAAAACACAACCTTTTGAAATAGTTCCCTTTAAAAAGGGCTTTTTAAGCTAATACCTTTTAGTAAAGTACATTTCCCTTAGTAAAAAATTCCCCTTAAAAAAGATCCTTTTTTTAATATTATGTATTATAAAAGTATATTTTAAGAAAGTTCCTTTTAAAATATACCTCATTTAAATAATATTTAAAAAGGTAGCTTTTATTAACAATATATCTAGGAAATACTTTAAAACATAATTTTACAACAAGTTAGAATGCTATATACGGTTGTGTCGAATCTTCTATACCCTTCACCACGGCGATTTTATTTTGGCAGAAATAGCCACAAAATTGATTTAATTTAAGAGACAATTTTTTTCATTTTTTTCACTAATCAGCAATATTTCGTATACGGTAGTCACCTAAAATGTCTAACTATGTGAAAATTTTATAGTATTTTTTTCAATTTTATAAAAATATTTTTTAAAAAATTTATAGAATAATTTTTTTGTAAAAATTTTATAGAAAATATTTTTTGTAATAATTTTTGAAATTTTGTTTGTGAATTTTTAGTAAAATTTTTTTTGAAAAATTTTAGTAAAATTTTTTTTTTAAATTTTTTTTGGAATTTTTTTTAATTAAATTTTTTTTAAAATGTATTAAAATTTTTTTTAATTTATTTTGTACATTTTTTTGTAACATTTTTTCCTAAAATTTTTTTTCGCGAATTTTTAGTTAAAATTATTTGAAACGGTGTTGTAAAAATTTCTGTTTAAATTAGTTTGAAAATTTTTTGTAAAAATTTTTTTTATATTTTTGGTAAATTGCTTGTAAGAAGTTTTGTAATAATTTCTGATTTTTTTTTTTTAGAAATTTTTTAGTGAACTTTTTGTAAAATTTTATAGAAAATTTTCAGTAAAAATGTTTTTAAAAATTTTTATAAATTTTTTTTTCATTATGGTATATTTAAAGAACTGTAGCAGGTAAAGTCTTGAAATTGTGTACGTTGAATTTCCTAATAAACAATGCACGCAACAAACTGACTGGATTGGAATACTAGATATGGTAAGATTTTAAAATTATACACCACACATGCAAAAAAAACTTGGTTGTTGTATGGTCTTGGTAACCATACTTTGTGTTATAACTGTTAAATATAAACTATTAATCACTCAATAGTTATACGAACCAAAAACCAATATGGGTGATTTGAACCATATTTAAATTCTAACCACATTTAATTTTTTGTAATATTTAAAAATAAGTTAAACTTGCAACCATAATACATTATTATTATTAAACATAGTATGTTAAGTATGACTATGTTGGTGTCTAAAAATTAAATTGTCTCAATTTTTTCTTTAATATTGTTACCTAATTTTTTATTTAATTAATTCTTATTTAGAGAGAGTAAAAACGAACTTTAGCTTGACTATAAATTTCATTGTATGTAATACATAAATAGTTCGACTAATAATAATTTAAATTTTCAATAATAAAAAAAAAAACAAACAAATAATATTTGTTTTTAAAAATATTTTGGGTTTGGATTTTTTTCAGTTCCGTAATATGTGTGTAAGCTATTGGTTCATCTATCTATAACCGTAAACAAATTACCTATAAGTTTGTTGTCAACAAATCTGTGGCAATATGGCATAAGTGCTTAAGTCGACTAAAGCAAAGTTTAGGTTAGTGCCACCCAATTTTGTATTCTTCTCACTCCAAAGTCCTCGTGTGCAAAGATTCAATTATATTATACCATTTTTCAGGAATTTATAGCGAAATGACTTTCTGCTTATCTTTCTTCAATGTTTAATCGCATTTGGAAAAAATCTTAGGAAACTACAAGCTATTTCTCCAAATCATAAAGACTTCTTTTACAACTTATTAATTGCGACGCCTGCGTAATTTTGGCAGATATCTAAAGTTTATAGACAAGCTATTTAAACAAACAAAAATAATTTTAAAGTTTAAAATGTTTCTCCTACAAAACTTAGCTTAGTTCGTTCTTTCTTACAATTATATTTAAAACAAAAACAAATTCAAAAATTTTGTTTTTGTTTTGAATGTATGTAAACGAAAGAACGAATTCTTTCGACATTAAGAAACCGGCAGAAAATTCTATTTTTTTTTTATTAACGTAAGTCTAAATGCAAATATTTCAGTGCTTTTTATATAATAAATATTTTTGCACATTGTCTCATTAAACCATTTACATGTTTTATATACAAGTATGTATATATATATATATATATATATATATATATATATATATATATATATATATATGTATGTAAAACCTGTTATGTTATGATCTACATTTATATACATATGTATGTTAACCATAACATGTTTGATATGACTACAACCATATAATTTAACCGTAAGATGATGCTCTTAGATTATGGTTACCTCAACCATGTTTTTTCTTTGCGTGCACTGAGCATAGTCGAACGAATAATTTTATTTTCCTAAGAGTTCTTTTTTAAATAGTATTTGAAAATCCATGTTTTAAAACTACATCTATATTTTTTTTAAATAACTACTGATATAAGTTTTATTTTTGCTTTAAATTGTATTACATTTATTTCTCAGTACTTTACAAAATTAGAACATCAGTTGGGTGAAAATTCTAACATGTCTGCCGTTGACAGTGTTTCCTATTCTATTTGAGTTGTTTAACAATTCGATGTAAATAATTCACAAATCACTAGTGTTTGCAAAACTCATTAAAGAAAAAAATAAACCGTAAAAATTGTATAACAAAATGGTAAATTTTAAATTTATACAAATTATATTATAAATTATTGAAGTGGAAACAAATAACAGAAACGGTTGAACGCATTAAAATAATATTTGCTTTCAAAGGTGGGAGGGCAGAGAGGGTAAAATTTAATTGTTTTTGTTATATAATGTTTGCTGTGTCTAAATGTCAATTAAAGAAGTGAACAGTCAAATTCACAAACACAAATATACAGCTTTATAAAAATACAATGCAATACAATGTACATAACACATAGGTAAATACAACATTATCAAAAATAAAAGAGAGAGAGAGAGAGAAAAAAAAACATATTTGGCAATAATTGTTATTGTTATTTGCTTAATTTAACCTCATTTGCAATAAAATCAAATAGTGTCAACTAAATTAAATGATGCATAATTAAAAGCATCACAGCAATACGTGAACACACACACACGCACACACCCAGCCATGCACAGTAATACATAGACAAAAAAGAAAATTAAATAAAGTATAATTCCAGGCATACAACTAAAATAAAATGAAACAAATAATTGCCTTTTCAGTGTAGGAGAAGAAAGAGAATCACACAATAATTTTATAATTTATTTTGAAATTTTAATTTATTTTAAAATTTTATTTAAAATTGGAAGTTAAAACGAAAAATAGAAAAAAAAAAACGTATTAATGCATTTATGAGAACTATTTTCATATAAAAAAGCTCTTAAGTTCATTTTAAAACGTATGAATTTAAATTTTTCTGTTTATTACTTTTGTTAAGGAAATCTATAATCGTTTTTTTTTCTTAAATCAAATTTATTGTAAAATTAAATATTGCACAAACAATTGAGTTCCAACACATAGTAAGAGCAGTAAAGCATAAAAATATAGAAAAAAATATGTATATAAAAATCAATTCATGTGTAAAACTGCAAAGAATATAAACGTAAAGGATGTTGGAAAAAGAAAAACCAAATTTTATTCATATCGAAAAAAAAACAAATTTTTGAACGAGCATGAAAAGTAAAAAACCTTTGAATATTTTCAATTTCCGCTCATTGAATGCAGTCAATTGCAAACCATATTTCAATAATAAAAATTAAAATATTTGATAAAATTTATGCTAAAATAAAATCAAGCATGAAAGTAAGATTTAGGCGGTACACACGAATTGAATATTTCCTAAAAGTGGCGAACCTTAAGATTTATAAAAATTTTCTTTTGCTAAAAGTTCAGTTTTAAAAGACATGCCAACAAACTTTTCTACAGATGTTTTTTTGGCCAAATAATTTATAAAGAAATATTTAGATATTTAAGCAGTGATTTTTCAAATTATATAAGTCAGCTGATAAGTTGGGAAAATAAATTCAAAACTATAAAATGAAACATTTTATTCTTTTGAAGCCAAAACCTAAGCAATGTCTAAAAGACAATGTGTGCTTATGTACAAAAACAGGTTTTATTTAAAATAATGAATTTTACTTTTTATTAATTATACCCTTCACCACAGATGGAAAGGGTATATACATATAAGTTATTTATACAATATTCATTTCGGATCCCATAAAGTATATATATTCCGGATTCATATGTCTCTTTGTCCGTCCATATTCGGGTTGAAATGTCATTTGCCAAGGCACCAGGGAAGGTACAGAAAATTTAAGCCCACCAATCAATCTGCCAGATATAGTTTCGAACATTTTACGATTGCAATTCAGCAACATCAGTCCGTCCCCGTCCGTCCGTCTGTCGGTTTTAATGATTCTCTTTTACAGATAGATATCTGTTGCGGTCAAGGAGGGAATATAGATCTCGGAGGAGTAATAATCCCTCCGAGGGGCGATTTTATTTTTATTTTTAGATTGGTAGGGGTTTTCTGCTTTGATTTGTATTAAACGCCTTTATAAAAAGCAAAACGCATAGAGGCATTCAATAGACTCACTGGTAATCAGAAGCAGTCGATAAGGACATTGTGTGTGTGACATTTTTTTTAAGGATTTATTTTGCTTTAGTCTGACCATTCTAACGAGATATAGATTACAGGAAGGTCCTAATTTTTACAACACAACTTTAAAAAAAAAATTTCAATTTTACCAAAATTTACAAAAATTCCCAAAATAATTTGTGAAAAAAAATAAAAAAAAAAATTACAAAAGAATTTTCCAAAAAATTTGCTTGAAGTTACGCCAAAGTCACCTAATCTTAAGCCGTTAGAGTATGCCTGGAGTAATTGGACACAACAATTAACGAGACCTTAAGATTTCTCAGCAAGAAGGTCTTGCAACTAAATTAATTACCATTTATACATAAAAGGTTTATCAAAGCAAATAATAAAAATCCTGAACTTAAATTGAGAATGTTGGCTGGTTGGTACAGGATTGGAGAACTATGTAATTAGAAATGTTTATTATTGTGAGAAAATAAAAAACAATTTTATCAATAAGTTTTATTTAAAATTGTTCAAAAAAAGCATTAAGTGTACCAATGTGCCACTGATGTGACGATTGTACCAAATATGGTACAATTGTACCACAAATCCCAACACTGGTTGGGACTTGTCTTGTAGTAAAATCTTGGTACTAGTGAGGAGACTTTAGCATATGTAGCTCTTTGTAAGCGCCAATTTTTCTCCATTACAGGGAATTTTATGAATTCTATTTTCTATTAAATCAAATATAAAAATATTAAATCAAAATAGAGGACTAAAGAGGAAAAGGGACTCATTAAAAAAGTCCTCTGCTCCCCTACATTAATAATAAATAATAGGAACTGCACAAGACTCAGTCAAAGTAAAGCAGTCGGCAATTACCAAGTGAGTTTCGGAGATCATTGAGAAATGAATGGGGTCAAAAAGCGACCTCTAAATTAGTAGGATTATTAGGCATATATGAATATATAATATTATGCTTCGAAGCAGTACCTTTTCTAAATGTTAAAACTGTCAGTGCGATTTTTCAGAAAGAACTCCTTAAATTGTTTTTTCTATGAGAATTGTTTGCATATGAACATTTAAAATGTCGTATAACCCATTAGGAAATATTATTAAATGCGTTAGAGGATAGAGCTGTAATTAAAGGTATTGAATTAAAGTATAATTAATACAATTATATATGATTTATTCTCAGTTTGGTTTGGTAATTCATCATGAATAGACTCACGCCTGAGCAACGCTTGCAAATGTGCCCAAAACGAGATTACCGTTGTTCCCGATTTTCATAAGCAAATTTTGTTTAGCGATGAAGCGCATTTCTGGTTGAATGGTTACGTAAACAAACAAAACTGCCGCATTTGGAGTGATGGTAATCCTCAAGTGTATGTCGAAACACCGTTACATCCAGAAAAGCTGACTGTTTGGTGCGCTTTATAGGCTGGTGGAATCATTGGTCCGTACTTTTTCAAAAATGATCGGTAAAGAGCCATGATTACTGACTTTTCCATTCCTGAATTGAATAACCACGATGTCCAGGAGATGTGGTTTCAACAAGACGGCGCAACATGTCACACAATAGATTTATTGAAAGACACGTTTGGTGATCACCTAATTTTATGTTTTGGACCTATGCATTGGCCTCCAAGATCTTGTGATTTAACACCGCTAGACTACTTTCTGTGGGACTATGTAAAGTCATTGGCCACAAACGCTTGACCATTTGGAAGTCAACATTCGCCGTGTTATTGCCGATATACGGCCACAAAGGTTGGAAAAAGTCATCGAAAATTGGACGTCCAGATCTGTCATATTTAAAATGTAATGCCACAAGATTATCTTTCGGGTAAATAAAATTCATGTCAATAGAATAATCCATCGTTGTTTTACTGCAACTTAAAGTTCTATACCTCTATAAAAAACATCCTTTATAAACCTTAATATAGAGTCCTTAATGTTTTTTTTTTGTTCTATACAAAGCAAAACTTTTCTCTTTTTTAACAAAAATAAATAAATTGTGATTATGCTATTAAAAAAGTACTGCGTAAGTAAAACTAAAACAAATTCACATTAAAAGCAAACTATAATTTGTTTTAATAAATGGAAAATTAAAATAAATAAATGCAAGTTTTAACGAAATTTTCCAATATTCCATAAATTCAACCAAATAAACTTATTTAACAAAGAAAAAAAAAAAAAACACCAAATAAGTTTAAATAAATGCTCGAAATCTACTTGCTGTCTTGCAACTAACAACTGTGTAAAAGTATTGCCAAACAAACAGCACACATACATACACTTACACTTACTACCACATGCAGTAAAAACTAAACAACAAATGCTCTGACTATTTCAGTTATTCACACTGACAAATACTAAATACAACCGCTGGTAGTTGTGCAACAACTACCAAAATTACATGCCACTGCAGCCTGAGTACTCAAATGCTGCTGTAGTCTAGTTGTTCGCGCTATTTGTGTAACTCTGCTGCATAAACTAATCCGCAACAGCAATATCTAAATGCCACATACCAATACGCTTTACATAACTGCACAACCATTTGGTTGTTGTTTATTATTATTTTGTGGCTGCAAATGAATTTGAATTTAAAACCGCAAAAAAGCGAACCAACCAACGAAATAAAAACAAATATACAAATATTTAAAAACTACATTTGTTCGCTCGCACACACACACACATGCACGCGTACAAACACAAATAGAAACCCCAACTAAATAAAGCAACTCAAAACCAAAAGAAAAAAAAAAACTAAATAGATGAGAAAAAAATATTTAAAACTTTTCGAAAAACAAGCAGTTTGTTCTTTGAGTTTTTTTTTCTTCTATATTTTCGGTCATAAATTTTAAACGGAAATGCGGCGAAAATTGAATTTTATTTCGAGCAACAGGAGGAGCAAGCAGCTATAAAGAAAACTTGAATACATCTGTGGCATTTATGCGTTCGTATGTCAAAATATATTTGAAAGTAAAATTATTTAAGTAAAGCGCAGTGTATGTGTGTGTGTGCATGTGTGAGCTTAGAATGATAACGACGACAATGATGATTACGATATGAATGTTGCATGAATATTTTTTTTGTCAGCTGCGATTTAACGAAGCGTAAATGCTCTTTTCACGCTTGTTTTACGTATTTCATTTTTTGTTTGGTTTTACTTACAGTTTGTCTTTCTTAAAATAATTTTTTATTCCGATATTGTTCTTGTATTTGTATTTTAGTAATGGCTGGCAACTGTTGTAATGGAGGTGGCTCCAGATTAAGCTCGTATATGCACTCATACATTCATGGTTGTAGATAAATTCTAATATTTTTTATGTATTTTACAGTAACTAGTTTCATTTGTAATCGCCAGGTTTAGCATGCATGGATAAAAAATCGAATTGATTTTGTTTTTTTTTTTTTTTGTTAAATGGCACAGAATTTTTATCAAACAATTTTTGTTTAAACACGTTTTCATAATCCTGATTTACAATTAAAAGTATGGAAGAGAATTTCTGCACAACCAATGCAATGCTTCCCTCTATTGATTGAGGGAAAAATATTATAAGGATTTTTTTAATGTTCAGGAGAAAATTTTAAAGAGATGAAAATACAGTAAAGAAAATGACTTTTGGGAAAGTACGTTAAGGATGGGTTTGCCCTACTGAAGTGAAACTTATAAATATTAAAAAAAATATTAGTGATAAAAAAGTTAGCTATTGAGGCTCCGCTACTATCGCATAAAACCTGAATTTTTAATCGTATGTATTCATAATTCAAGGGGGTGTGCATACCAAACCAGACTACAAAATTTATGAGTCCATTTTCGAGACCCTTCATTCTTCAATCGTATCTACCCGATTCTTAATTTAGGGCTATGCTATAGAGCTGGAAAACAATCGATACTATCGATAGTTTTGTTCCATTGGACTATCGATAGTTTTTTTTCGATAGAGATACTAACGTCGAAAATTCGATACAGTACTAAATAGATTTATAGAACAATGCTAATCATTATTTTTTATAAACCTTTAACTTTTACAGTATCCGATATAATGATAAGCAAATGAAAGGTAAAATGGTCACTTATTTCAGATAGAAGATCTAGCTTAAAACCTAAATATGTGAATATTTTTTTATTATTTGATTAATATAATTTTTTATTTAACACACGGTGTAATTTTTTAAGTCATGGCAAAATAACCATATACGGACACCACTACATCATAAAAGACCAAAAAAAAAAAGACCCCTGTCTCCCAGTTTTGCCAAAAGTAATTCAGGTTTTTTTTATGGGCCCTCAAAGATGTGGGGCGTCGATGTCATTTTTGCAAAAAAATTATCATTTACTCAAGCTCATATTTTTCAAACCGTTTGAAAATTTGATATACTCTCTGAGGCAAAGTTATATATATATTATAAAAGGGTAAATGTTATTTACAAATACCTTACTTTCATTGAGTTTCATGCTCTCATTTTACTCCCAAATGTAGTGATTTTAGACTGGCGAATAATAAATGTCGATCTTATTTCTCATCACAGAGTCCCTCATAATTGCCAACATTTGTCTAAGGCTAAGGCCTCCCATAGCATGCACATTAAATGTGTGTCAGCCCCTGGTCCAAAACCTAATATTGCCAGTTTGCTGGACATTCAAACTCAATGTGCGCTACTGTCGCAGCCTTTTTTCAGGCATATGTTTGAAACTATCGGCTTATTTCATCTTGGTTAGATGATACTTGCAGTTTTCACGACCTGTAGCTCAATGAAAGTAAGGTTGCCATAAATAACAAGTCGGTTTCCTTTAAACATTGAGAACTGAAGGGGTTCAACAAGGGTCCCATTAATATAAAGTTCGGCTTCGATATTCTTCCTACATTAATATATAAAACCAGTTAAAAGTAACCAGGTTTTATTTAAGAACATTTCTGATCTTCCTGTCGTTGTTGGGCATCGAACCCACAACCCTGCATTGATAGACTAGCACACTAGCACACCAAGGCACCAGTACGGTTATGTTACTTTCATTGAGCCTCGTTGGCTTTACTCTCGGCTGTAGTAATTTCGGACTGTCGACCTTCTTCTTCATTACGGATTCTCTTTAGTGCTAGTCTGTCTGTCTGCATCACGAAAAAACTACTGGATGGTTTTTAACAAAATTGAGGAAGCACCTTAGTATCCTGATTTCAATATAGGATACTTTTTTCCGCAAAAATATCTTACTACCAAGAGAAAGTGGAGAAAAAGCAGTGAAAAACGCAATTTCCTATTAAAGGGACTGAAATTTTCGGTTTAAAACTGGAATAGTTAAAACACGGTTGTGCACCTTTTATTTTTAAAGAGGGATATTTTAAACACTATTGCGCAACAGATGGCGCCAAATGAATAAAATTTGTATTTGATTTGTATTTTTGCTTTGTGGAATTACATTGTTATTAAAACATTTTAAACACCTTTCACAGAGGTTTACAATAATTTTTTGAATTTTAGATTTTTTTTTTTACTTTTATTAAAGTATATACGTAAACCATAACTGAGGCACTATAAAAGTAAGAGTCTTACAATTGGTGTGGATGCCTACAACGTGGCTTGCTTGTCCTAAACCTAATGTTAGCCAGTGCCATTTTTCACTCATAATGTGTGTTACCATTTCAGCAACTTTTGGGAGCAGTCTTCGATTTGATTATTAGCCAGATGGTACTTTAAGTAACCAATACTTACAAGAAACTTCAAGGTAGCTAAAAAATATCTAAGCAACCTTCTGAACATACTGGAGCGGGCTGTTGTCTCAGGAGTTCTTTTTAGAGATTAATCCGTCCCCCTTCTGCCATTTATTTTTGTCCACCTTTTTTGTCTCCATAAAATCTAAAGTTCTTTCAGAGATCAAACTCTTCTCCTCATGTGAGGCTTGCTTCTCCATCGTTTTTGAATTCGTACGCTTCTATTTTATTTGATAATGTAGACAGACAAGTGTCCATCTACACAGAGCTCTATATGTTAAGGTAAGTCTATATTAAAACTGTAAGTCGGCAGGTAACCCCAGCACGCTCGACTTAATTTAGCAGAGACAAGCCGAACTAACCCAACTGTTGTAGGGCGGAATCGCGAGGTTGTATAAATCCTACTACTGACAGTACACCAGGCATGGAGAGATTTAATTACATTTGAATCACATTTAAAATTAAAAGGTAATGTGTAATTGCATATTCTCAATTACATATAATAAGTAATTGTGATTTAAATCAGGGACTAAAGTGAATTACAACTACTTTTAATTGAAAATTCTCAATTACACAGTGCATGTAATTGTAATTGGAAATTTTTAATTAAAAATTATGAGTAATAGTCATTGTAATTAGGCAATAGTCACCCCTTTTCATTGAATAAAATTCTATTGTATTTCTTAAAATTTTTCATTACATGTAATTATAATTGATTTTTTTTCAATTACAATTACATGTAATTTGTAATTGAAAATTTCCAATTACAAGTAATTGTAATTTTTTAATCAAGTAATTGTAATTTATATCAGGGACTGAAGTCAACTACAACTACTTGTAATTGAAAATTCTCAATTACACATTGCATGTAATTGTAATTGGAAATTTTCAATTACAAATTACAAGTAATAGTAATTGTAATTAGGCAGTAAACATTACTTTGTGTTGAACAAAATTCCATTGTATTCCTTAAAATTTTCCATTACATGTAATTGTTTTTTTTATTACAATTACATATAATTTGTTATTGATAATTTCTAATTACAAGTAATTGTAATTTCTCAACTACAATTATAAGTAGTTGAATTATAATTGAAAAATTCCTATTACAATTACGTAATTGCATGTGTAATTAATTACAAATTGTAATTGAAATCTCCCAAGTCTGCATTATACTCTTTTCTGGCAAACCATACCCTTGTGCCTGCCAGCCAACAGCCATATTTTTATTTAACCAAATATAACCTGTAATTTTCTAACTTAAACAAATATGTATTGTTTTAAAAATTATTTGAATTATTGAATTATTTATATTTTCAAACTAAATATTTTGCAATTAATATTTCATCATTTATAGTTTGTTTTTATATTTCATTATTTTCCTCTGCTAAACAGAGTCATACATTTATAAATTAAAATAAATAAACGAATTTATTTTATTTTATTTCGTTTTATACTTCAAAAGTTTAATGTGATGTCGACAGAGATTTTGTTATTTCCTTTACATGTTTACAACTAAATTTCATTTATCAATTTATGTAGAAACATGTTTGTGTGCATATGTGTATGTGTGTGTGCGTGTGTGTTTAAACATTTTCATTCCACACAGTTAAACACCGTTTTAAATAAATAAATTTAAAATATAAAATCTACTTGTTGGAACTAAAATTTAAATACCCGCTGTTCGTATAATAAAATTTTACACATGAAAGGAAACTCAACGAATCTGATAAGGGGTGGGGTGTTGGGGGGAAGTGAATGTAAAATTTTGGATGACAACTAGAATGATGATGATAATGATGATGATAAATGTGATAAGGATAAGGATGATGATTATTTTCATCTAAAATAAATCAAAAACACATACATACATACATACTTACATAAATATATGTAAATGTATTAACCCATACATGCAGGCAAAATAACACAAATGAATGGTTCACAATTTAAGTTGATTTGTATGTGGGCTAAGCCGCATTAAACAAACATCAATCATTGCTTATGCGACTGACTTGAGCACGGAAGGCAAAACCAAAAACAAAAACAAGCATCCCCCAAAGCAACAACATTTGTTATATTAATACGTTAACAATAACAATAGTAATAAAATTATTTAAGCAGTAACAGGTGAAATTGTAACGAACTGTTGTTATTTGTTTTCAACTTAAAATGTCATCGATTTAAAATTTTAAACAAAAAAAAAATTTCAAACAAAAAATGATTGATTTTTCAATCTGTAGCTTAAGAAACCTGATTTAAAGGAAATGTGTAATATTGCCGGTATTTTTTTTATAATATTTGATCCTTACTGTAATTATAACATAAATTTATGTCAACATTTAGATTTCACATTTATCTTCATAAATACTTAATTCCAATAAATAAACATGTTTGTAAATTGTGACGGTTAATTTTTATATTTCGAAATTATCTCAAAAATGTTGAAATATTTTAAAATATTTGTTGGTTGGTATTTGGACAGTCACAGAGGAACGGTTGAATATAATGTTCCTCCTTTGAATCCAGACAGGTTCTACAATTCTCATTACGAGAGATTCGAGATTCCGATGTATATTCATTTATACAATTCCCTTTAATGAAGTTTATTAGAAGTGATATCGATTTTGTAAGGAACGCCTGTAGTGCCTTCCTCCTTTATTATCGAGTGCTAATAAATGTAGTTTACGTTAACCAAGTGGTTAATGTAAATCACCTGTAAGCCGTTTGGTTTTCTGCAAACTACAGAATCGAGTTTGATAACTCGGTCATGTAGATTCTTTAACTAGGACCACTGACTGAATGCACTCGAGTACACATATAGGCTTTACTACCTTCGAACCAAGTGTTTAATAACAACTAGACTGTCCACCAAAATATTAACTTTTCTTGTCCTCATTATAAATTCCCCAATACCCGTGCAGCTACTCCTTTTGCATATTTTTCCACCTGCAAAATAGTACACGTTTCGGATAGCCTGATTAAGACTGAAAGGTTAAGATCTCCAATCTTTTGCTGCAATTAAGGTTCCAACTATAGCCACCAAGTTACTCCCCAAGGGTCCTACCACTAACCGATTACAGAGATTTCGGGAATATACCCAGGAAGAATAGCTTTAGGTAGTTAGAAGTCAATAAGACAATATACCCCCGGGTGAAAAGTACTTTACGAAACATCCTATCAGTGTCGTAACCTTAAGATAGTCCATGTTCTGACTTTGGATCTGGCGTATACTTGACGAAATATTGAAAATATAGCCTTTTTATGTCATAGTTATGCATAAATGTGGGTCCTTAATGCATTTCAGATCGGAAGTCTGTGTGTCGAGGAAAGAAAACTATTTAGACGTTACTCTGGATAAGGAAATTACCTGGGACGAAGACATTGCACTGAAGATACAGAGAGCAAAAAGGATCCTGCATCAATATAAACGAGTGTGTGACCGTAAGTGACGAATCCCGCCAAAGTCTGCATACTGGATTTACACAATGATGGCGCGACCCATCATGCGTTGCACTACAACTTTTCATAGCTTTGGACAGAACGTCGGGCATAAGAGCATTCTAGACCTTGTTAGTAAGGAGGCCGGGGAAGCTCAAATACCGATGGAACGCATGAGTAGACAAAAAATAGTCGAAAAACTATATTTGACACTCATTGCCGAAGACTTTATACACAATAAGTGTATGTAGAACGGCAATATCTTATTTACTGATGGCACTGTTTTAGACGGTAGAGCAGGATCAGGTGCATACTCAGCTGAGTTGAGTCTGTCCTGTAGTCTACGCTTTGGCGAATTCGTCTTCGTTTGCTACGCAGAATTGCTTGGGCTGCTGCACCTGGATCACCTGTTGGAATATCGGGTGCATGACGGAAATGTAATCATTGAACTTGACATCCAGTTGGTTATTTAACACATGGGGCAGGTGAACGTAAAATCTAAACTTGTGCTGGAATGTGTTTTAAAACTTAACAGATGTGGCTTGGTTAACGAGGTAACATTGATGTAGATTAGGGATCATATAGGGAATAAAGCTGGGAGTGAAGCAGAAGACCAACTAGCAAAAGGGTGGTCCGCCGAGAATTTCTGTAGACCAGAACCAAGATTATCATAATGCGAGCGAAGGTCCTTTAATGGATGAACTTATTAAACCTGAAAATGTGGAAGAAGGCCACCTACGTGTACGTAGCCTCGAATGGTACACAAAGAGCTCTGTCAATGGAACAGGAAGGCCAGCAAGTTGCTTAGATATAACAGAAGTAAAGTAAAATAATTGTGTTAGTGACAGGTCATGAAAACTTCAATTATTATCTAGTCAAGATGAAAATCGGAGATGATACTTGGAGTCTATGACTGGAGAAAGCTGAAACGGCAGTCCACATTGTGTGGAAATATCCATTACTGGCTAGCATAAGACTTTCGACCACAGCCAAAAGATTTTTAAATATGGATGCCATAGGGGGCCTGAGACTTAAACAAATGTTAGAAATTAGTTACTAGAGGCTTTGTGATGAGAAAGAAGATCGACTATTACCAGTCGACAGTCTCAAATCGCTATAGTCAAGAATAAAGACAGCTCGTGGCAATGCATATAAAGTTACCATAATTACAATTTGTTTGCCTAGTTATAATAATTAATGGCAGAAGGAAGCCGGAAAAGGACCCATTAAGGATACGGTTTGCTTCGATACTCCACCTACAATAATAATAACCCTAATGGTTTGTATTGTACCTGTACATACAATTGTCACCACCAATACAATGAATGTATTAAAAAAGGGAAAACGTAAATCTCTCAAAAAAACTTCAAATATTTTTTGCTTTTATGTTCTCTATAGAGAAAAAAATTTGTTTTTATTAACCAATTTCACATGCTTACATTTTAGTTTTTATTAAGCAACAAAATAAAACTATTTATATTTAACATCTATTTACACACTTTATTAAAATTTATTTCAATCAAATTAAAATTATTTGCAATTGAAAGTTGTTGACTTGTTTGCATTTATTTCTCACTCAACATTGACACCTACTGATTTTCTTTGTGCTTCGTATGTTAAACAAGTGTATAAGTAGTCGTATTTATAAATGTGTCAGTGCAAATATTCTTTTAAGTTTTTTTCTCTCACAAACTCACGAACATGTAAAAACGTGTTGATGATGATGACTGACTGACGGTAGCAACAGCGTTGATAAATTTTTTGATTTTTATTTTATTTACAATATATTTTCTCTTTTACAACTTTTTGTTCATTAATTTAATTTAAATAAAATTTTTACGGGGTGATTATAACATGTTACATATGATTGCTTGTGTTTCTACACATTTCAGTGTGTGAGTAATAATTTAAACAAGTATATGTGTGTGCTGCGTATACACATGCTTAAGTGTGTATGGAATCAGCGCTAGGTTTGAATACATCTTTTTTTTTATTAATTTTTATTAAAGTTACATACAGTGGGGGGCAATTCTCTGAAAACTTTATTCTATTTTTTTTGGTTTTTAATAACAAGTATTTTTTTTTAATATTAATAATATTTTGGTTATGAAATTATTATGTAAAACTGTTAAAATAATGTTTGTTATAAAAACTAAAATTAAGGAAAATACTTTTCAAATCACGTTTCCATTTAATTTTCACCCACTGTATGTACATATGTAGTATGCAAATGTAGTTTTTTCAGAAGCTCTTGCAAATTATATGTTGATGTTAAAAGTTAAAAGTGAAAAACACTTGTGCTTATTAGCAAATTGACTGCACAGTGGTTGTGAATTGTTTCTTACAACAATATTAAATTTAAATAATAAATATCGCAAGAGTTTTTATCAAACAAGTCCTTAGGATTATTAAACAATGATTATTAGATATACGTTTGATAAAAAGTTCCTTAATATAAATTTAGAAAAGAGGCATTTTACAAAAAATATCTTTAAAAATTTATTTATAAATAGCATTTATATAAAGTTCCATTATAAAAGTACTTTATATTTTTAAACTTATTTTTGCTAACAGTACCTTTTACAAAAAGTCCCTTTTTTATTAGGGAACTCTTTTTTTTAAATATACAGCGCCTTTTTAAATTTAAATAAAGTACTTTTTGTAAATTGTGAATTTTAAATTAAGTACCTTTTTAATCTCATTAAAAAAGTTGTTTTTACAAAGACAACTTTTATTAAAATTGTTATTTATAAATACAGTAATAATCCTGTTCTGGGTCACCTTACTAGATGCCCACTCTTGATTGTTGCAATAGCTTCTGTTTTTTGCTTTACAGACTCGGTACTTGCTGCATTATTAAATTTATAATTTGGTTTTGTGAAATAATAAAACCCATCAAAGTTCTTTAGCTTTATGCTACAGTTTGAGTACACTACAACACAACATAATGGTAAATGAAAAGAGTACTTTATTAAAAAACTAGCTATGCTCGCCCTGAAAACATCTTGTTCGATATTGCTTTGAAAGTAATTCACACCAAATTTTTAAACTCTTACTGATATAGTGCTTCAGCTATAGTTTATGTATTTACTTTATATAGAGGTACACATCCCTGGATAAAATTCTAAAATTTATATAAGATTCTAAGGTAGTTGTAGAGTACTGTAAATATTGCTTTCAAGTTTGCAGTACCTTTAAATCGGTAAAATTGCCTACTTTCACTACATTTACTCTAGTTTTCTAGGAAATGAGAAATTTTTGCAGAAAAATGTATTCTATTTTTGAGCCAGGATACCAGGATACCACCTCACAATTTTTTTTATTAAAATTCATGAAGCAGATTTTACGTGATGCGAACACATACAAATGCTCTTTTGTATTCCATTTCCATTCCTATCTGCAACAGCAACAAAATTTTCAAAAAATATTTCGTGTACAGAAATAGTCCTGTTACAATTTTATTATATGAATTGATGAAATACCTTCTGTATTTAGAAAATGGTTGAATACAATTTTTGATTGTACACAGGTCAAAAAGCTGTTATTTTTAATGGAACACAGATTAGGTCCCTTAGTTTGTGAAATGAATTACTGAAATCGAATTCAAAGCTTGGAGTTCATTTGTTTTGGTTATGAGTAATTTCCTAGGTAATAACAAATCTATTGACCATTTCGAGCTTGTTGAGTGCATGCTATCGAACTTGCAAGAGTTAGGGTACAACATGAGCATAAAGATCCCCTTTCTGCACACGCATTTAGATCGATTTTAGTGAGGAGTAAGGTGAAAGGTTTTATAAGAGTCTTACGACAATGAAAAAGCGTTATCAGGGAAGGAGTGGAACTTACATATGATGGCACACTACTGCTAGAGTTTGCAACGAGATATACCTTAAATTATTCATTCAAGGAAATCTTGTAAAAGATCATCTATGTTTAATAGAATTTTTTTTAAAATGTGTATTGATTTTATTGTACTTTTAGACCAAATAATAAAATTTTGTGTTATTAATTCGCAGGGTAGTACCTATAAATAAAATATATTGTTAGCCAGTTAATTGTGTCCGTCTGCAGGTTTTTTCATTTTTTTCGGAGTTTTAACGATTAAAAGTTCATGTTTTGTAGATTTCCATGTTTTCAAGAATGTCTAGTCTTCGTCCTTTTTTGCTAGGATGCAGCAATGCCATACATTCATCTAATCGCCTTGATGAATGTTCCTAAGTATCAAGGTGTAGTGCAACGTTGGTGTCCTCTCTTTCTCTTTTGTTTTTAGTATTCTTCCTGTTTGTCCTATCTTGCATGAAAATCTCCATGAAGATTGCGGATGTTGAGTTTTCCATGCTGAGTCCGTCCGGAAATTTATAGAAGGCGTTATTAAATCTGAAATATGTAGTTCTGTTTTACTATCGTCTTTGCAATATCCATAATTTCATTGACGTTTTGGCTGTTGTATAAATTCACAAGTGTGTGTGTAACACGGTGATCTTGGTGTCTTTAAGTTGTTGTCAAGGTCTTCTAGTGTGATTCATTGGCAAATCGACCACGAATGGATAAGTTTCCTAATGTTATTTGGGCACATTTCATTGCAGTAACGATGAAACAGCGAAAACGAGTCAATAGATTAGCTTGCTCGCCTGCTCCTGCTAGCGGCTTAGTAGCTCAAAAAAAGACTTTTGGGCGCTGCTCCATACATGGGAGTTGTATTCCATTTTAAGCTAGATATATGTTATATAAATAGTAAGAAGATCAGATGAAGAGAAGTATCTGTTACGCTGTTTCAAAAAAGCATCTTTTGAGAATTGAAAAATGTCCATTGGACATCGCACTGGATTTTCATGCCAAGAACATTAAAAGCTTCTGGTTCCTTAATACATTTATTACCACAAATACTGATGAGGCATAATTTTCGAAACCACATCTGTGCGAAAGCGTAGAGCATTGAATCTTTCGACCTCTGATTTAATCTTCAATTCGTTAGACGAATTCACATCTATAACAACTCCTATAGTACAATCTCTGAAAAAGCACAACATAAATCGAAAAAAGTTATCAGCGACAGTAAATGTAATAAGTTTTGACAAAATTACATAATGCCACACTCTAACGAAATATCTAGAGCCACAACCTTTCTCTCGCCGAGATGGTGTATGGAGTGACACCATTTTTCCGAAAGGAAAGCTATTCACTTTTAAAGCGACCCCTACGGTAACGATACTGGCGATCGCTTAGCTTAAAACTGTATTTAATATTTACTTAAACTACGTTTTTAATAACACTATTCTGCAAAAAAATCTTCCGGTATTTATTTGTTTAAGGTTCTTTTTCTTTAAGTAAGGTGGTGAGGTGTTTACCTAAGTTATTTGCTTTGGCTGGTCTGTAGGTAACAATGGAACTTATTGGTATGTTTTCCTGGTGACTTTTCGATTGTGCCCTGAGTGTTGGTGGTCCTGGGTTCATGTTCATGTAAACGTATTGCAGCGTTTTAGCAGGTTATGTATTTCTGTCTAGAAGGCATCGGTAGGATCGTTTTTAAATTTTGTACAATTAGTTTGTTGTATAAATTGATATTTTTTTTGTCTATATAGTCTTTTTTTGTACCGTATTGTAGCCGTGTTTCCTTTGTCTGCTGTAGTAAGTAGCAGGTCATTCTTTCTAAAAAGTATCTTTTGCAGTGAGAATCTTTTTAAAATAAGTACTTTTTACAAAAAGTGCCATTACATCTTTTATAAAATGTACCTCTTATTGTTTGCAGAGATATTGAATTTTCAACTACTGTGCAATTATGTACGAGAGAAAGATTTTACATAAAAAAGTGTTAGTTTCTCGCTAGATAAAATGAAGTGGCAAAATTGTATTAATTAGTTAGATATAATACGTTAATAAACTACAAAATTTAAATTGTTCATTAGCTTGAGGTAACTACAAGAAAATTGTTTGGAGAATACAATATGTATATTGATTTGCAATATGGTATATAACAGAAAGTTACTTCTGATATATTTTGTTTAATATCAGAAGTAATCAACTGAACTTTTGAAAAGAACTGTTGTTTTAATATTTCTAATTTGAATTAAACTTCTGGTGTTTATGAAAAAAACCTTATGTTTGCGAGCAACTAACTGAGGCGTATAATTAATAAAATGTAAACTATATTTTATAGTAATCATACGTTACAGTTGAAAACTCATTTTAGCAATGGCATAGAATTATCTTTAGCAAATACATATGTATGTGTATAAAAGAGTTTATAGTTTTATTTAGAATTAAGCAATTATTTTTATTTACACTAATGTTCCATGGAAAATTGTATTGTGTATTTAATTAATATCAAAACTATAATCAAAAGCATATAAACTAATTGCACAATTACCCCATATTTATACTAAAATCTTAAATAGTAATGCTAATCTTAACACATTTACTTTCTACCATTACTACCAATTTCATGCAAAACGAATACGTTTGTATGCTTAGTTCTCATAACAAATTATTATGCAACCTGTTTACACAAATAACAAGCAAATCTAAAGAAATAAACTCATACTTTATCAATGCATATACCTGTGTTTGCATATAATGTGCAATTAGAGGAGAATATTTCTGATATTTTGTATTTATTTAAACAGGATTATCAACATGACCAATACCATCATGATCAAGAAATATTATTAAACACTTTCCACTTAAAATATAGTACACACACAAACACACATGCACATCGTAAATTATATTTATAATTTTGTTGTTTTTCATACTGGTGTTTGTAAATATTTTGTAAATTTCCTTATTTGCTTCAAATGTAAATTACAAAAACCACATTCCAGTTTAGTATGAAAAGGATTATAAAGTTTATATAGTCACTTCACTTTTATTTGGAAACCAAATAAAAAAATAATTAATCATCAACCATGGGACAGAATGTATTAAGTAAATAAGATACATTCAATGTTACTGTTCTACTGGAAGTTTGAGAGTGTTATTAATAGTTTGGTTACAAATACTATTTTGCATTGTATAATCAGCACATGGTTTTGAATTTTTTTATATGTAAAATGTAACAAAATTATAAAAATTTTTTACATTCATTTCTCCTAGGAGTTAGAAATTTTAGATCTATATTATACACTGATACGATCTTTGTCAGAAACCAACTAGCATCAGACGTGAATACAATTTTTAAAACTGATCAAATTAAGAAATTATAATTTGAAAGTTTTATTACAAAATGCTTTTGCATCAAAGTATATAAACAACTTTTCTTAAATACTATTTTTGTAATACTTGAAAAGTATTTTAGTTATATAGAAGATAGTATTTCCTAATTTCTGAAGATACTTTTATTTATTTATATATTTGTAAAAGGATATCGAAGCAAACCACATTCTTAATGGCTCCCTTTTCGAACCCCTTACTTTCATTGTGTCACGTGCTACCACCAGCCTTTACTCTTGAATTTAGTGATTTCAAACTATCTACTGGGAACTGTCGGTTTTTTTTTCTCATCGTGGAGTCTCTAGTAATTGCTAGCATTTGTCCAGGGCTCAGTTCTCCCTTAGAATCCACATAGGCCGATTTTGATACTTAGCCTCTTCCAGGTACAGTCTGCAAGTATTATCTTCTTCGATTATCATCTTGGCTAGATGACACTTGAAGTTACCAAGACCTGTCACTTACGAAGTTATCCAGCTTAAGGTATTTCTTATATGCCTGAGCACCTTGCGGGCCTCCTGTCAAGGCGCTCTTTGATCACCCTTCGAGCCTATCTTTATGTAATAGCTTCCCTCTATCTTTTCAGGTTTAGTGAGTTCAGCTATTGTAGGACCTTCGCTCGCATTAGGCCATTTCCCAATGCTACTCTGGGTTATGGTTTATTAAAGTTCTTCGCATCTTTATTTATACTTAAACTAAGAGCGTCAAGTTACGCTTACTTTACATGCTGTCAAAAGTCCATCGAATGTCAGTGGTTATGGTGAACGGATAAAATTTTTAGGAAATATTTTCAGTAAAATTTTTATAAAAAATTTTCGATAAAATTTTTTCAAAAAATTTTCGATAAAATTTTTACAAAAAATTTTCGATAAAATTTTTACAATAAAATTTTCGATAAAATTTTTACAAAAAATTTTTGATAAAATTTTTACAAAAAATTTTCGATTAAATTTAAAAAAAAAATTTTGATAAAATTTTTACAAACAATTTTCAACAAAATTTAAAAAAAAGACGTTTATTAAAACTTTTCATAAAATAAAAAAAAATGTTTAAAGAAAATTTTCGATAAAACTATTTTCTACAGTTACTATAAATTTCCACAAAAACTTTTATAAAAAATTTTCTATAAAATTTTCTATAAAATTTTCGATAAAATTTTTTGAAAAAATTCGATAAAATTATAACAAAAAACTTTCATTAAAATTTGTAAAAAAAAAATTTTCAATAAAATTTTTTCAAAAAATGTTTGATAAAATTAAAAAAATTCGATATCTTTATATTATATTTATAATAATGAAGTGGAAAATCATAAACGTAAGAACCGAATGTTTATATTTTTGAAATTGGGAAACATAACAGAGTAAGGAAATATTTAACATTACTATGGTGCAGGTTATATAAGATTAGGAGTCATGGCTGAATATAGTACTCTTATTTGTTTTTTTAATTCTATAAAAAAATATACTTCTAAATATAAACAAGTTTCCAAATTAAATATTTTATAATTAAAAAACAGTTTTCATCATACTTGTTTTACCAAAAAATTTACAGAAATTTTGTAAATCGAAGTAAAATTACAAAAGAAAATTTCTTTTCCATATAAAAAAAATAAATTAAATTCTATTAAATATATACATATATTTCTGTGGAAAAATATATTTTTAAATATTGTTTATATTTCAGTTAATAAATAAACATCAGAGTCTGTCAGTCATTTTGATTTTTGCTTAATTGAATTTTAAAATAAAGCATCTGCTAACAATATTTTTCTTGAAATACAATATTTTCCTAGTGCAAAGTACATTGCAAAATTTAGATAATTACTGCAATAAATAATAAAAAAAATTGTATTAGTTTTTTCTTTCAATTAATTCAATTTTTATTTACATACAGTGGCAATGAATTTTCCAAAGTCCACTTAAAATAAACTATTGTTTTTTTTTCTAAAACCACAAAACGAAATATATTTGTTGCTGTTGTTTCGGAATCATTTTTATATTCTATTTCCTTGTTTATTTCAAGTTAAACGATGGCTTATGAACAACACAACTAAAATAAAAGAAAAAGAATCATCATTAACAGCAGCAACAATATTTTCTGTAACATTTAAGTACTCTAGAAGAGCTACAAAAAAAAAAAAAAAAACTAATGGATATTTTTCAACATTGTTTCAACAACTAACAACAACAAACGATGGAGCGAAATCAATGGCCAAACAAACAAGCAAACAAACGGACGAACGAACGATAACAAAATACCCCAGAGTGATAAATGTACTGTACAGCTGACAACTAGAAAACCAATTTGTATCTATAAAATAAATAAAAAAAAAAAACACTTACACACACAAACATATATAAATACAAAATTTTGAAAAAAAGGAAAAAAATTGAAAAAAAAACAGTAAAACCACATAGTCTTTTATTTAAATAAACCATAAAATATTTGTTTGTTAAGTTATTTGCAAAAAAAAGTATTAAAAATGCAACAAAACATAACAACAAATACTCTAAACACACACATTGAATATCAATAAATACATGTGCAAGCATTTTAATAGAAGTGTCCATGTACACAAATGTATCCCCAAACGAGAAGATATTGAAAAACAAAAAAAAAAAAAAAAATAAATATTTTGTTGAATATTTGGACTCTATAAATTAATATACAGACTTCAACACAAATACACACACATATGTATTGTAACTTACTAATACTGTGTAATTTTACTTGTAAACATTGTAAATTATATGGCAATTTATCTGTTCATTTATTTATTTACTTACGAGATTTACAATTAAACATGCAAGAATAAATATTTAAGATACTCCACATCAGAGATTGCCATTTTTTAATTACTGAAATAAATTGAAATTTATCTTTTCTCTACAAGGAGCACATCTGATTGAATTTAACGTAATTTGGAAGGTTAACTAAGGATATCTACTCATTTTTAAAAATATAACTCATACTGCAAGTTATTGTTCACTTAGAAATGCATTTAGAATATAATTTTGGGAAAAAATACTTTTTGATAAATTAATTTTTTGTAAATAATGAACTTTTTGTCAATAAGGGGCTTTACATTGTTATTAATATAGGGGGAATATCGAAGTAGACAAAATCCTTAATAAGTCCCTTTTCGGCCCCTTCTGTACACAATGATTATAGCCAACCGACTTGTAGTTTACGGCAACCTTACTCTTGACTTTAGTAATTTCAGACTATCGACTTGTAACTGTCGGCCTTCTTTTTCATCACAGAGTCTCTAGTAATTGCTAGCATTTGGCTTAGTTACCCATGTGCATCCACATTTAACAAGTTTTTGCCTATAGTCCAATGTCTTATGCTAGCCAGTGCTTGCTAGGCATAGTCTGCAACTGTCATCTTCTTTGTTTTTCATCTTGGCTAGATGATACTTGAAGTTTTCATTAGATGTCACTAACGAAGTTGTCCAGCTTAAGTTATGGCTTTCCTGCTAAGAGGCCCTTTGAGCACCATTCGAGCCTGTCCACATATTAAGCTTCCCTCCAACAATTCAAGTTTAGTGAGTTCACCTATTGTAGAACCTTCGCTCTCATGAGGACACTTCCGAATGCTACTCTGGGTTCTGGTTCACAGAAATTCACAGCAGTTCACCTTTTTGCTAGTTAGTCTGCTGCTTCATTCCCAGCTGCGCCTATGTGTCCTTTAACCCACATCAACGTTACATAACTAACCGAGGCACATCTATTAGAGTACATGTTCACTTATCTCATGCGTTTAATAACCGACTGGTGTTCAAGTACAATGAAAACCTTTCTTCCTAGCAAGTGATCCAACGCATGCAGCAACCCACGCAATTCTGCTTGGTAAAGGGAGACGTAATACCCCAAATGCAGACTATAGGACAGGTGTAGCTTAGCTGAGTATATACCAGCTACTGCTGTACCGTCCATAAGAGTACCAGTGCATATAACGTCTTCAGCAATGATTGTCTCATGTAGGCTTTCCAATATTTTCTTGTACTTATGCATTCCATCGGTATTTGAGCTGCCCTAACCTCCATACTATTTAGGTTTAAAATAATGTTATGCCTGATGTTTGGACCAAGGCTGTAAAAATTGTCATCAATCTTTATACGCAAATCAATATTGCAGTCATTGGCCGAATCAATAATTCCTACGGCAGCAATCCTAACATTGCCTCAATTGCCTGTGTTGTAGCTGTGCGTATTGCACCACATATGATTATACAAGAATTCCCTTAAACCCCATCCGACTTATGCTTAATTGCTATTTGAGAGGCCACCAAACCATAGAGCCATAAGTTAATATGGGTCGCGCCATCATTGTGTAAATCCAGTACCACGAACTCTTTTACATTGAAGCAAAATCCTTTTGGATTTCCGTAGCTTTATTTCAATGTTTTCGTTCCAGGTAAGTTCCTTATCCGGAGTGAAGCCTAGATAATTCAAGTTCTTTGACGTACTGATTTTTAATATAAGAAATTTTGTCAAAAGTTTACATCTTTTAAAAAAACAGGGTACCATAATGCTCACTTACTGCTCAATCAAGTGTGAGTATGTAATTTTTATTTTTTTTCTATTACTGTTAATACCTATGTGAGAGACTAGTTTGCTCATTGGTAAGTGAGATGATTTATTTTTTTCTTTTTATTTAAAAGTTAATAAATGAAAAAAAAAAATGTTTTTCACGCAAGTGCTCATATATGAGAATTTACAATTGTGTTAACTTTTTATAAATGATCGTAGAAAAATTTTCTCATTAGGCACTCGCATATTTTGTAATGTGCAACTGCAGGTAATGCGTATGCAGTAACAAATTGGTTAGAAATCTTATTTATGAGAAATTTGCCAAATAAAACTCATAAAGGAAAACATTAATAAATAAAAAATAAAAAATGACAAACATTTATGTTAAAGAGCTTAATGCTCTGAATGAGCTAATTCATTAGTTATCACCTATAAATAATGCGGATATCTTCGGTTTTTACCGCTTACGTTTGTATGCTAAAAAAATAAACAGTTATACTCATTAATGAGTAAGCTTAGGCAGAGCATTTTTTGTTGTTCAATTATCACCGTAAAAAATTTAATATTTTGGAAATCTCATTTATGAGAAATATCATAAATATTGAAGTTTCGATGCTCATGAATGAAAAATTCTGAATCCTGGAAAAAACAATGTAACGTTTTACTTTTTCATAAGGTTCTTTTAATTGCAGAACTAAACACTTTTTGAAAGCAGCATATTTTAAGCAATGTTGCACAACAGATGGCGCTGTTTTAGAATAATCAGTAGCTCATTTCCTGTCTTTAGAGTTTTAGAATTTTATCTAAATTTTAGAATTTTATCCAGGGATGGGTACCTTTATATAAAGTAAATACTTCCAAACAAAATCTAGCAAAATATTGTCAGAACGCACACAACGTGTGTAAGCACTGCTACTTATAACATAAAAACTTATTAGGTTTGATAAAATGTATACCTTTCTATATTCTTACTGACATTAATCAAATTTATTTTTATTTTATTTTTGTATGGCAGACAATAGCAAAAATGTTTATTCGTTTAAATTAATAATAATTTAAAAGTTGCAAATTTAATGTGCATAATAAACACATTTTTTTTTTATTTTTGAAAAATCTAACTGCCATAAAAATATGATAAATTTTAAATAATGGAATAGAAAAAAAAAGTATGAAGAGAAAAAAACAAAAATAATTGCACAAAAAAGTCTGTCAAATACACATGTAGAATTTGTTTCTATTCATACGTATACACTCACACATGCGAATATTTTTTATATAAAAAAAATAGAAGTAAAATGAATTTATTTATTTTTAAACGACTGCTGCAACTACAGCAATTACAGCAACTATAACACATGTTAACATTTTGTAGGAGTTGTGTATTGAAACGTGTGTGTGTGTGTGTGTGTGCGTTTTTTTTGTAGATTTAAAAAATAAAATTCAAATTTCCGATTGATCAGTTTTAGCATTACAATCCTTAAAAAAAGTTGTACTATAATTTCATTTGAATAAAATAAAATAGACAAATAGAATTAATTTACTTTTTTATTCACTTTTTATTTATTCACTCGCATACGTTCCAAAAGTGCACGTATACGAGTATATTTTTTTAATTTAAGTGCCATTGTGTATTTTTATTGGATTGAATATAAAAGAAAATAAGTCCTGCATCAATAGGAGACTCACACTTTATAGAAATAGATACAAAAATAGATACATTTTTGTAAGGTTGGATATCGAATGTTTATTTATTTTTAAAAATTAGGTTTTTTATATTTATGCGCTTACTAGAAAGAACTAAAAAAAATTACACAGACAGCACCGATTTTCTTTGAAAAATCATCTATTATTTTAAGAAACTAAAATATAAATTCGTTCTCGAATGTACAAGTTGTATAACTCCTTACAACAAAAGGAGAGAAATACAATGAACAAATTTCACTGTGATTTTAATTACATTTATAAAATAATTTCGAATAAATAATGTATAGAGCACAAATACAGGGTGCCTGATGAAATTAACTACATTATGAAACTGGAATAACTTTTTTTTGCAATGCATGGAATTTATTCAATTTAAAATAGTCCAATTATTATTGTAGATAATTGAATTAAAATCGCTGCCCTGCTCCTTGATTTTTGATCTTTGTTCATTACTGACCACCGCAAAGTTGAGACTGAAATTAAAGCTATGGTCGCTCGAATTGATTGTTTTAGCTCACTCACATTTATCGGCAATTTGTACACTACAATGACGTTACAAGAAAAAGTCTGGAGTAGCTAGGTCACGCGACCTAGGTTGAGTTTCTTGAAATGAGCCTGTTGGGAAATTTTTTTGGGTAATTCGTTCATAACCAGGTGTACGTGCAGTTGCACCATCTTCTTGGAACCACACAGAGTTCAATGGTATTCTCTTTTGGCGTAGTGCTAGATAGAAAAATTATTTTAGTATGCTTAAGTAAGGGTCTCCAGTAATCGTAACGCTGTATTGGTTTGTTTAAATAAGTAAACGAGTATCGCACGAGAATACAGCGTGAAGGAACTGTACACCTCACTGTGACGGCTATTATATGGAATTCCCTCTCATGCAGTATTTCTGGGTTGGAGCCACTTTATTTGCGATAATTTAATTTTTTTGCATGCCGTTAAAATCGAAATGAACCTCATCAGACATGAAAATACAATTCAGCAAGTTTTCGCCCTCTTCCACCTTTTCAAGCATCTTTTGGCAAAATTCCAAGCGAATCGGCAAGTCTGCTGCATTGAGTTTATCAGCCATTTGTATTTTGGATGGGAATAAGTTAAAATCCTTGAGCGTTATTGTCTGCAAAGTCTACCTACTGACACCTATTTGAGCAGATAATCTGCTTGTTGAACGACTGGGGTTGCTTTGTTTGGCAGCAGCTATGGCAGCTCAACTTTGCAAATTTATTCATTAGCCTCATAATAATCCATTTACTCGGAGGATTGCCGTAAACGTACTCCTATATACTCTATTAATCAAATCTACCGACTCTAATGCGTGATAGTGGCGGATTCTTTTCCAGTGTCCCAATTTGGACAATCACAAATGATGCTCCTCTGCGTATCGAAATACTGAGACGTTAGTGGAATTGGATAGGTCACACACTACGTAAACCCGTAGATGACCTAACACGGGCAGCCATTGAGTGGAACTGTCAAGGGGATACCTGTCCACACGTGGAGTAGACAATTGTATTCTAAAGAAGCAATCACAAGGAATTGCAGGAATGAATTCAAACTAATAACTTGTAACAGATTACAGTGGAATGCAATTGTTATGGACCTATCTTATAAATTGAAACGACGGGAATTAATATATCTATATGTATATATTAGAAAATAATTGTCATTCTCATGATTCAAAATTTTTAAATTCAAGCCATGTCTGAGTTTGGTATCCCTACAACATTAATACGGCTGTGCAGGATGACCCTAACTGCTAGGCGATCTTCAGTTAAAATAGGAGAAAACCTCTCCGAGCCATTTTAGTACCATACGAGGTTTCAGACAAGGCGATAGTCTATCGTGTGACCTTTTTAATATCAGGCTAGAAAAGGTTATACGGGATGCGAATCGAACTGGCAAGCTATACACTAAACAACACATGTTACTCGCTTACGCTGATGATATAGACATCATGGGTCGAACATTGCGAGCGGTAACTGCCATCTTTGAAAAAATCGAAAAAGAATCTGCCAAAGTGGGTCTGGCAGTAAACGGCGATAAAACCAAGTTGATGGTATCAACGCACAAGACGTCCAGTAGACTCGGGCAGACAGTGAAAGTTGAAAACTACAACTTTGAGGTAGTCAGCGATTTTATCTACCTCGGTACCGCCATTAACAAAACAAACAACATCAGTTTTGAGATAAAGAGAAGAATAATACTGGCCAATATATGCTACTTTGGACTAGGTAAGCAGTTTAAAAACAAGGCCACCTCTCGACAGACAAAAATCACTCTCTACAAGTGATACTACCCATGCTATTATATGGTTCTGAAGCATTGGTACTTGCGAAAGCAGATGATGCTGTGCTTGGAGTGTTTGAGAGAAAATTCTTCGAAAAATCTATGGATCAATCTGCGTTGGCGGAGAATATCGGTGTCGTATGAACCATGAGCTGTATGAGCTGTATGCCGACATAGACATAGTCAAACGTATCAAATTACAACGATTGCGTTGGCTAGGTCATGTTGTGAGAATGGATGAAGATGCTCCAGCTAGAAAGTCATTTGAATACGAACCTGGTGACGGTTCACGCAGAAGGGAAAAACCGAAACTTCGATGGAAAGTTCAAGTTGAGGAAGACATCTCGAATCTTGGTGTCAGAAACTGGAGAAGAAGCGCAGAAGATCGAAGCGCTTGGAAATCTATTTTACGTTCGGCTACAGGAACAAATGTTCAGTAATAGCCACCTAAGTAAGTAAGTAACTTAATCTTTTGTTTCATTAGTTATAAAACTTTGAACATTACATGAGAGCAAACTCTATATATTTTTTATAACGCACTTCTGACAAAACTTATTGCTTTTTTTAAAGGTTTTAATTAGTTTTAAATTAAAGTTTAAGTAATTTTTTAATTGATTCAAATATATATTTGTTTAAAATAGAACAAACAAAAATTCGTAATTAAACAAATAATTAAATCAATAAATTATTTAATTAAATTTTAATCTGAAATTAAAACCTTTAATTATTAAATATATTTGTTTTTGTTTAGCGTTACATAAATATTAAGAAGCGGTGTTCGGTTGCCTTTATACAATTTAATAGTGCTCCGTTTTTTTTAAACGACGTAATAAACGTGTCTCTCAAAGTATATTTCATCATATCTTTTCATTATTAATTCACCTTTAGCTGGCCTAAAATAGAAAAAAATTTCCTTTCTGTTGACTCTGTAAAACCTCGACGCAATATAGAATGTGTTTCGATATTTTATCATGACTACAGTTGAATGGGGTCTACTGAAATCATCAAACTTGATATCAGATACCACTTTTTTGTGTATAACGAGCAAACGGCACATTACACTGAAAATTTGTCTTTAGCCGAACAGCTCGTATCAAATCAACTTACTCGAATAAACTTTACTCGTATTGAAACAATTTATTGCAGAGATCTTTTCTGCCAATTTAATGTGGAAAAATTAAAATATCCATAGCAATTTTCCCTTTATCCTTCTTCCACTAATATAATTTCCTGATCCTGCCACAGCCCATTATATAAGCAGATATCAGCTCTTGAGTGCTGGTATAGTTAAACATTTTTATTTTTACTTAAAAGCTTTTACCACAGTTTGTTTTGTTAGCCACTGTCTGTTTGAATTAGATTTAGCTGTATCAGTTAATTGATATGGAAAATTTGATTAGATTTTTATACTGTAAATGTGCATAAACGTATGTTATATCTTCACATCATTTTCGTTTATTTTGGTCGTTTTGTTTTATGCTTTAATGCTTTTATGCATTTTTTATGTTAAAAAGTAAAAATCTTCCAAAATGATAATGTTAACCAATCATTCATATTAAATCTTTCGACATGTTTTTTAAATGGAAATGAAAAACGTGGCGTATTTGTATGTTTGCTGAAGTGTCCATTTTTTATATTTCCGTTTGCTAGTGTTTGTATGTGTGTGTGTGTGTAAAATACTTAAGTAATATAACTGCATGACTGTATGGGTAATAATGGTGGATGTTGTTGTAGTAGTAATTTTATGGCCAAAAAACATCAATTCAATCATAAAATTATTTATGCATACACAGACAATTTAAGCTGAGGTTTATATTTTATATTTTATCCTTTCAATATCAACTTCTATGTAGTGCTCTTTTTGCGTGTGTTTGTGTGCAAAGTGTGAAAATATAAATGTATTGAGTATAAATTGGTGGGATTTTTTATTTTTTCGTTCGTTGCTATTTTTGTTTTAATAAATACATTTTTAATAAATCTGAGTTATATGAATGGAAGGAATGGCTGTTAGTTTTTCTGTGATTTTTAATAAATTTAAATTAATATTTAACACTTTTATAAAAAGCCTTGAATGCCTTACGGTATTTACAGAAATAATTTTAAAAATATTCAGTCATGACCTCAATATTAAATTAATGTAATTCATATTATTTCATTGATAAATGCGTTTTTTGTGTTGAAGCATTTTTGTAGGGAAATGTGTTTTCGGTAGATTGAATTTTACAAATAACATGAATAAATTATGAAGCCTTTAGAGGGATCGTTTTTGGAAGTATTAAAAACTCTACATGTAATAATATGAATTAAAAATTGTTTAATTAATTGAAACACATAGTCAGTTTTAAGAGGTACATGCTACTTTTGACAACGATAACATTAGAGTGAACTCGATGCTTATAGAGTTAGCATGGGAAGGCTTTAGACGTTGTATGCTTGGTATTTTCCGCCTCTCGACGAAGAGCAATCTTTAACAAAATTTACCGTCACATTCTTTTTAGTTGATACTTTGATCTCCAAAATGGACCACATGGAAAAATCCATTGGGTTTAAGTCTGGGGTATATAGTGGCCATTGTTATGAAAAAAGCAGGATACATTTTCACATCTTAAAATGTGCCATAATACCTTTTAATTTTTTTTATGGTTCCGGACCAAAAGCGTAAAAACGTAATCCTCTTGGTTTCGATACAATGTCTGTCCGTGTCTTGATATTTTCACAGTTATTCCAACATATTGGTTCTTTTTTTAACCCTAATACCCAGACACTTTAAGTTAACATAGAATAAATTTGTTTTGCCATGCCTACAATAATAACAAGCATCAAAAATAAAATAACAAGTAAGAGTGCTATATTCGGCCGTGGCGGATCTTATATATCCTTTGCCAAGGTTAATACCGTACCCTACCCCGCTATACGACCGCACTATATTCACTAGATCTACAGTGGTCAGATCAAAGCAAAGGAAGAATTAAAACTTAAAAAAAGCGACCTCTATATTGACACAACCCCAGCACCCCTTGTTGACCGTTGGGCGCTGCTGAGTTTCATTGGCCTTAAAAAATTTTATTTTATGTATGACTATAATCGAAGCAAAAAAGGTTTAAAAACCAGAAGAACACAAATCCCATACTGCCGGCGCCCCATATTGGTCTGCGCTGAAATCATTGGTACTAAAACGGTCAGACCTAAGACAAAACCGAAAAAAACGATCTTAATATTAACCGCAAACAACCAACTTCCCCCGAAAAGGGTCCATCGCCCTGCGCCTGAGCCCAGTCGGGCGTACTGCAAGCCATATTGCCTTAGTATGATCAGACTAAAGAAAAAACTTTAAAAAAATTTTGCCATATTTTCCTCGCCCTCATGGGGTCCATTGACCCCTTATTCTGGTACCAAGGGGCCACTCTGTGGGTTAATTGGCCTCCTCTACGTTTATTGCTTTCTATAAAGCCCTTTAATACAAATCAAAGCAGAAAAACCCTACCAAACTAAAAACAAACAGAAAATCCCTTTTGCAGGAGGTTGTTGCTACCCGAGATCTCTATGCGATCTATTGGTCGCCGTATAATATTTAGTAACAAAAAAAAAAGTAAACAACCACACACAACCTCAGCTAACTAAACCTAAGAGAAACAGAGGGAAAAAGATAGTCCTATATGCTTCCTGCTACCTATCACTCAGCCAACCGATTTCCTTGATGAAGCCGACGTCATCTCCGATTTTACACCGCGCAATGTTAAAGAGCCAATCGAGAAATCTCTCACCAAGCCATCTAAGTCTTCGATATGCTCCACAGATGCCAACTCAAAATTTCAATGACCCGGGTCCCAGCACGAACTAACCCTATACTTGTTCTCCAGCACATCGATTGATTTTTTGCACTCGCCTACCAGTCTTGATTTGACACAGTCAAATATATCCTACCGAAATCAAACTCAGACTATAAAGTCTGTTAGCCCAAGAGTTAATGCAAACGGTCTGGTGAGTAGCAGAATCTTTGTTTCTCCTACATTATTTGACCTCACCAACACTGACTAAGAAAGTATAAGTAAACCCCTTGCCGCAATTCCGACCACGAAGGAAGTAGGTGCAGAATGATATCCAAGGCTGCTTGACTTGTACTTCTTCTTGCACTTGTGATGTTAATCGAAGCACATCTCTGGACCTTGGCGAGAGTTTTCCTATGAGCCTGGGTTCTCAATGCCTCCCATCAAACAGCACATTCACACGTAATCCAAATTACCACTTTTGATCGTAGTCCAGGCATAATTGGCATTTATACTTTCCTGAATATTCCTATTCGGAAGAGCTTAAGATATCTAAAAATGTAACTTATTTTAATAGAATTTAAATACATACAAACCTATTCTATAGAATATTCCTTTTTTCCCTTACGGCCGGCCAACACACTTCATTAGTACAATATTTGAAATTTGTTAAGAAATCTTATCAAAAATTAAATAAAATTATTTATCTACAGCCCTTAGCAATATTGAAGACCAACTGTGTGTCAGTAGCAACATGTCATAAGATTTTCCAAATGACAATATTTGTTGTTAATTCTCTTGGATAACAGGTGAAAGGGAAACAACAAATATTACAACACAAAATTCTTCGAAAAAACAAAAGACAAGAACAAATTATTCTCTAAACAATATGATGATGAAAAGAAGAGAAATTCAAATAAAACTAAACTAATGGAAAGGATTCATATGAGAATAAAGTATTTATGAAATATGACAGCAACAAGCATAAGTTAAAAGCAAATACACAAATACACAAATACCAAAATACAAATGCAAATGCAAATAAGGTTGTTTGTTTGATTTATTATTAAACTCAAAGATACAAATCCAAGCATGTACGAATACACCCAGGCAATGCAACTCTATAAATTGAAAGCTAGAAATGAGATGTTGTTGGTTGTTGTAGCCAGACAAACTAGACAGATACAAGCAAGATGTTTTTTGATGTGCGCACTGTAATGCATTGAATATCATGGTTAAGGATTTTTAATTGTAAAATATTTCGGACAGAGGGAGACACTATAAAACTTAAACTAAACACATGTATGTACATGTTTGCATGTACACTTAGGCAGGCAGACTCGTAGACCCTCAAATAAATGCAAATGTATTTGTATGGAAATAAGACAAGTTTTGCTAGTAGTACAAATATTAAGTATAAAATTTAAGATACAAATGATTCTTTATCTTGACTATGTGTAATATAAATTTACATAAAAGTTCATGTAAAAATACAGGGTGTACCAAAATTCACCAATTTTTTGATTTTCCGCCATTTAAAGCAAATGAAATAGACTTCAAGACGCCTTACTTTTTTTTTTTAATCTACACAATAATAAAAAAGTAACATTTTTCCTGTCTGTCTGTGTTCGCATCACATAAAAGTTACTAGATTGATTTTAATAAAATTTTGTGAGAAGGTACCTTAGTATCCTTATTATAAAAAAAGGATATTTTTTTCCGCAAAAATATCTTATTTCCAAGAGAAATTTAAGAAAAAACAGTGAACAAGTTGAGAAAAAATCGGGATATTTTAAACACCTTTTGTAGAGCTTTACAATAATTTTTAGAATTTTATATAAAGACTAGCTGTGCCCACACACGTTGTATGCGTTCTGACAATATTTTGTTCGATTTTGCTTTGAAAGTTATCCACACCAAATTTTTTAGACTCTTACGTTTTTACTTTATATAAAGTTACCCATCCCTGGATAAAATTTTATAATTTATATAAAATTCTAAAAATTATTGTAAAGCTCTTTAAAATTTATTTTATATAATCCAATAACAATGTAATTCCTTAAAGTAAAAATGCAAATCAAATACAAATTTAATTCAATGGGATATTTGGCAGTAAGTAATTCATATTTTGTTATCTGCGCCATCTAATGCGCAACCGTGTTTAAGATATACCACTTTCAATTCATATTTTCTCATTATTTTAAAACAGCGCTATCTGTTGCGCAACCGTGATTAAAATAACCCGCTTTTAATTAATTTTGTCATTATTTTAAAACAGCGTCACATGTTGCGCAACACTGCTTTCAAAAATAAAAGCTGCCTTAAAGTGTGCAGTACATTTAAATCGGTAAAATAAAATCGGCGTTCTTATATTGCTTTTTCTCCACTTTCTCTTGGAAATAAGATATTGACGGGAAAAAAATTATCTTCTATTGGGGTTTGGATACTAGGGTACCTTCTCACAAAATTTTGTTGAAAGCCATCCAGTAGTTTTTACGTGATGCGAACACAAAAAGAAAGACAGACAGACAGATAGACAGGAAATAATACAGAAATATGTGTAGAAAATACGTATACGCGAAGCACAAAAGTAAGAGTCTTAAAATTTGGTGTGGATTACTTTCAAAGCAAAATCGAACACAATATTATCAGGACGCCACAACGTGTGTGGGCACAGCTAGTATTCAAATAAAAATATTGATATATCAAGCAGGGCACAATTTTCTATCGAGAAAGAAAAGCATCTACAATATGTCACTGATTGGAGCGGAGTTAAGGTTAAAGTTAAATGAATGATTAAAAATGGGCCTGGTTAAGGTTTATATTGCCATATGGTAAGTGAGTCCCTTTTGTATCACTTCCCCTCTTAATGAGTTCCGTTCCGTTGATAGCCTTTATTCTCAGCTGTAGTGATAGACTATCGGCTGGTAACTGTCTTCCTTATCATTTGTCTGAGGCTGAGGTTTTTCATGCTGGCCAGCGCTAGGCATTCACACACAATGTCCGTTACCATGTCAGCATCTTTCGGGGATAGTCTGCAAGTATCGTTATCTTTGATTTTCCTCTTGTGTACTCGAAGAACATCGATTATATTCAAGCAACCTTAGGGATATCCTGTCAAGCGCTGTTATCTCATCACTTCTTGAGATTATTCATGGTAATCTCTTTCAGCCAATATAAAAACCGGAGTTTCTTCAGAGACTAACATCTGATCCTTATGCTAGCCTTGCTTATCCATCCCTGCTAAATTCTCGCGGCACTGTTTAATAAAACTATTTTGATCAAATAGTTAGAATTTAGAAGTCTCCCAGTAATGGAGAAAATAAAGCCATCCACACAGAGCTTTTTACGTTCAGGTAAGTCTTTACTAAAACGGAAGATCGACAGGTTTCACTCGAATTAATTTAGTAAGCCTCTTTTTGCTAATTTTGTTGCTAAATTTGATAATATTGATGAGGACGGCATGTAGTTTTAACAAGACGATTCACCATGCAAAAATGCCCGTGATAAATTTTAATTACTTTAATATTTTGATACCAACGCTCCTGAGATATATGGGCGCACCAGTTCCCGAGGCTTGAACAGGTCCTAAAAGTGGAAAATAAGAATTTTAGAGGTCTGACCAGTGTCCAAATGGTTGGTACCACGGAAACCGGTAGCCCTAAAGAGCTTGCGCCACAATCTCAGTGTCCGATTATTGGTGTAGACCTTCAGAAAAGGCGATTTAGTCCGGAGTCCTATTGCACTTCAACACAGGCACCAATTAAGTTTCAGGAGTTAGTCTCCAACTCCTAAGCAAGGGTTATGAGTATGTTCTAAAATCGCTAGTGGCTATGAGCACCGAGGGCATTGTGAAACACCCTGTTTTCAACCAGTTGTAAGACCAATGCCAGTATTAGGCAAAATGCCAGGTAATAATTGAGTGTCTCAAATTTTACGAATTGTATTCTAACTGAACTAACTAAGGCCCGTTATTATAACTTGCCTATAGCTAAAGTTAGGATTTTATTGAAGCTATAAATATTTTTTCGTTATTAAAAGTAAGCTAAAAACAATCTTTATCTGTCACGTACGTTACGGACAAGTTATAGCAATGATCATTATGCTCTTTATTATAACGAAAAAATTCTTATCGCTCCATCAAAATCCTAACTTTAGCTATTGGCAAGTTATAATAATGAGCCTAAACCTAACAACGAAGACCTTCACTGATTTTAGGGAAAGAAAGATCCAGAGTCTTTGGAATTAATTGAACAACATAACCTACAGATTGATAGACTAGTACTCTACCTACTAAAAAGCAAAAAAAAAAACATGTGGCCTATTTAGTTTAAATCTTAAAGGTATCTTGGATCACCCTATAATTATTATGACAGAAATGAAAGTTCGTAGTTAAGTGTGTGTGTGTGTGTTTGGGAGTGTATACGTATATTAGATTGTTTTCAGTTTGTGTTGCATTTAATATGCAAATATAATCTACACGCAAACACACACACTTTGGTTATTCAAAAAAAAAAAAAAAAAAAAAAAACACAAGTACAAACACACACACACAGACACACACACACGCACACACTTTCCTCGAAGGTAAACTGCACATATGTTTAAACAAAATTTCGTTACTTAAGACAAACTTGGTTAGAGAATGTTTTCAATAACCCAGTTAAATACAGGATTATTAAAACTTAAAAACTAAACTTCTTAAATGTAATTTTGGAGTTCTTATGCCACGAGTAATGCATGCATTTAATAGGGGGCAACAAGTAATCCTTGGGTTGGAAAACAGAGATGTAGCATAAGGGGAAATTATTTCTTACTTTTATTCGCTGAAAAATTACTGGTGTATGGTGTTGCAGAGCACGTCTTCCTTTAGGAGTTGCTTTCTGGTTAACAACGCAAAACCCTATTACTAACAAATGCTTCACCAAAATTCAAAAATTTCGTCTAAGCAATAATCGGACGAGCAATTAATATTACATGCTTGCTAGGATGTTGCATAGTAACGAAGATGACTTCTTAGTTTAACTCAAATCTCTTACCACTTAGTTATTTCTTTAAATTTGGAAACAAAAAGTAGGGGTTGTGGAGTTTTTTTTGCTGAATTTGACTTAAATATGAGACTATACACGTGTTCACCCGTGCATTGTTTGAATTGCGAACCCATCGAGCAGATAGATAGATAGATAGTCGTGAAAATGTGTTATACTTGCCTCACCACTACACGCACTCTTATTTTGCGATCGTACAGTATATTAATATTTAGGTAGGAGGATATCACAGAAGACTACTTTCTTCGACCCCCCTTCCGCCCTCAATTATTTTAGGCAACTAATTTGTAATTTACGATCTACCGATTTTATTGATTATTTCTGGAGTGGCGAACTGGTTTGAGGGACCTAAATACAGACAATTTGTTTTTTCACCAAATTAAGGTTTTAATCAGTTTTTAATTAAAGTTTAAATAATTTTTTATTTGATTCAAATATATATTTGATTAAAACAGAACAAAAAATCCTAATTAAACAATAATTGAATCAATTAATTATTTAATTTAATTTTAATGTGAAACCAATTAAAACCTTTTGATTGGTGAACATATTTTTTTCTGTGAACGTTTGCACTAAACCGCTTTTCCACCATTGAAATTTATGGTGCAGAATCACCATAGTATTTATCATGTCTTTCTGGCGTTTTGGTGATGAAATATTGAAGTCAAGCTTTAGTAAGTTTTGTTCTCTCTAAGTGGAAAGAATTTTTTTTATTACAAAATTATATTCAATTATCTATAGTCAGTTGGTGAGAACGAAGTCTACCACCACCTAACTTAAAGCTTTGTTCTTCCTTGATATTTTTCTTTAAAATTTACCACCAACCGACGTTAAATGATTTATCTTCAAAATCGAATTTTATGCAGGTTAATAAATAGTTCGACTAAAAAATATACAAAATTAAAAAAAAAATTTAATTTATGTTTATTAAATATTAAATTTGATGATTTTTGTTTAAGTTGGTGTGCTCTCAGTAACAATATAGAATAATTTTTTTCGAATCACATCCAGTTTTTTTTAGGCGACTGTATGACTATTGTATTCGATTAACTTCCATCTTATACACGTTTGTTACATCGTAAACATGCCACGAAAGTATTCTAACAAGCCCGACAGTTTCTGTTATGTGTGTGGAGAATTGAACAGAGGTATTTAGACTATTTTCAATTTCCTGTGAGGCATCAAGATAAAACATGAATTCCACATATGTTGCGTTGTGTAACGTGTGTGAGACTGCTATAATAAGAGCTAAATAAGAACCCAGACATATGCCATTTGCTATACCAATGATTTGCACTAAACCAAAGGATCATGTAAATGATTGTTATTTTTATTTGACTCAAACAAAAGTCATTAACAACAATTCCAAACACACTATTCAATATCCAAACTTATCTTCGTCCGACCCATCCTACATAGTGCTGAACTACCTGTGCCAAAGCCTCTAAATCGATCAGAAAGTCAGGATTCTACGCTAAGCTATGCATAAAGTTACCAGTAGGCTTATATATCTTAAAGATATACAAACTCAGCGAGGAAAAAATTAAAGAAAAAAAATATTGGTAAGTCCGCGAATACGCCAACTGATAAAGGATAAGAGCTTTGAAGAAAAATTAAAATTTTCCTGAATGATCAGGAAAAACTTGCCGGGATATGTTTTGTGAACGTTGTCCAAAATTTTCTGGGAAACCATAGATCGGAAAATTACCAAGACTTAATAAATAAACTAATACTGAATATCATATAAGGCTTTGATGGACTCTCATCTGAATTTCTTTCCGGCAAATTTGGGTGCTGTTAGTGACGAACAAGGCGAGAAGATCTATCAGGACATTTCCTTAATGGAGAAGCGTTATCTAGGGAAATGGAGTCCAGGAGTGCTAGCAGATTATTGTTGTAAGCTTAGAAAATACCTCCCAGAAGACAAATATTCACGAAAATCTTAAGTATTTATTCTCTATAAAGCAATAATATCTCTAAATGTAGCTGATGGTTGTACTTTTTTACGTAAATATATGTTTTGATATAAATTTTTTTCATATATTAATATTTGGTGGCCCTAGTATATTAAAAATTTGATATAAGTTCTCATGTGACAGAAAAAAGTTAAAATTTTGTTGACCAGTGTTATTTATCTAGCAGAGTAGCAAAGACCTTCAACTGTTGTAGTGAAATACAAAAATCCACAAAATTATCAGACTTTCCTTGTATTCAAACAACAGGAATTTTTGACTATAGACGTTATCGACCTCGTAACACGTAACTCAGTGCCATTAAATCTTTGTTATTTGCTATAAGGACCTGGCTTCCATAATTCTTTTTGGGTATCTGTCTAAGACTTTTATTTGGTTGGACATAGATGTATAGACAAGCTTATCCTCTGCTTGCATTTTCGTTAGATGATATTTAGATTTTTCATCGGTTGTTACTAGGGCAGTTAGGAAAGTCCCCTCTTGGCTCTTGTACTCAGAAGATCTATAAATGAATTCCAAAAGTACCCGAAAACATTTTTTAAAATCCCCATTTTTCTTTTTTTTTGTAGAATCTAGACGTTGCATGACCCTTTTATTTAGTCAAGTCTGCGTTAACTTGTTCACGGAGATACATGACTTGAACTTCAGAACACATTTAAACATCAGTTGATTATCACTATTCGTCTATTGCAAGCAATGAACCGACTGGATGCTTAATGCAATGAAGTTTTCTTCTCTCATGCATAATTTATTTTAATAGGTGAGCTGCGTAAACATTTATGTTTCCTATACGAATAACTGTTTAGGCAGAAATTCCACAAAAAAATTCAATTACAATAACTTTTTATTAAGCAAAACCTTAAATTGGTCAACTTGCTGCTTTATATTTGTCTGAGAGGTGAAAACTGAGACCTCATCTTTATGTAATACCCTTTCTTTGGTTATATTTTTGCTTAAGTTTCTGCTCATATCTTTCAGGTATTATTTATGCAGACTTTCGAAATTTAGTTTGATGTTTCAAATTTGTTTCACCTAAATGTTGCATGCTACCAATGCCACAGTAAACTAAAGAAAAAGTGAATTTTTATGTTGAACGTCACACTTTTCTGTTGTGCTTGTATGTATGTATGTTTATGAGGATACTAAATACCTGTTAGGACAAACGAATGTACGACTGAGCAAATGTGTTTGTCAGTATTTGTGTGTGTGTGTGACTACAACAACAATTACTACCGTACAAACATAGTATGTGCAACTACATGTGACTGTGGCATTCTCTTTAATACCTTTATAAATGTTGAGAATTTCAAACAGACAATGTTGTTGATCTGAACATATATGCAGGCATATATATTTATGGTATGTGTATGTGTGTGTGTGTTCGTGTGTATGTATGTGAAATTTTGAGTGTTGTTTTGTGTCACCCAGGTGCATGCATAAACATGTGTTGTTGATGTTTCTTGCATCCTTGTTTTTGTTAGTTTTACACATTTGCAGAAAAACCCCATACACACGGTCACACGTATACACAAATATAAGCACATAACCTAAAAATTCGTATTGTCTGTGAGCTTTTATTTCTATAGAAATGAATGTGGCTATGTGTGTGTGTACTCGAGTCTAATCATATTTAATATGATTATGGTTTCTAATTTAACTATTTTTGTTGCTGCCTGTTTCTCTTATTTTTAATAATATTGTTTTTTTTTAGTTCTTTTTTTTTTTGGTTGCAAGTAATAACCTGTTATTTGCATTCTATATAAATGCAGGCAGGCATGTGCTTATAGAAATATCTGGTTTCCTGCTTGTTATAATGTTGTTTTATATTTTATATTACAGAAATAGAATATTATATTATGTGAGGCATTTTTATTAAAAATTTTATAATTTTTTTGAAACTGAAAAATTTTATTAACTTTAAAAATTTTAAATTTAAATTTGTATTATATTTCAAGCATATTTGTAATTATTATTAGACTTCAGTTAAAACATATCTATACTTAAGGGTGATCCATTTCGAAGTACCTTTTTCAATAGCCTTTTTTTTTTGACAGATCACGTGTGAGTCTTGTCATGCTGTCATATTGTTTTTGTTTAGTATTGTTTGAAATTTCTTAATGGAAAAACTTACGCCTAAATCGCTTCGCTCTATGGGCTTTTGAAAAGTTCAAAGAAGATCCGACGTTTTTGAGGCAAATTTTATTTAGCGATGAGGCCCATTTCTGGCTCAATGGGTATGTAAACAAACAAAATTGCCGCATTTGGGACGAAGAGCAACCTGAAGAGATTCAAGAGCTAGCTACCAGTTCATCCAGAAAAAAAAAACGGTTTGGTGTGGTTTGTGGGCCGATGGAATCATCGGTCCATATTTCTTTCTTTAACCGTCAATGGCGACCGTTATCGTACCATGAAAACCGACTATTTGAGGCCTGATATTGAAGCTCGTGATCTTGGCGACATTTGGTTTCAGCAACACGGCGCCACTTCCCTCACATCGCATCAGTTAATGTATTTATTAAGAGAACATTTCGGTGAGCACATAATTTCAAGTTTTGGGCCTGTCGATTGGCCACCAAGATCGTGTGATATCACAACCTTAGACTTTTTCCTGTGGGGATATGTAAAGTCTAAATTTTATGCGGACAAATCTGCTTCGATTCAGCCAGGGCACCGCTCTTACATGTTTTACTAACAAAATGTATATAAATATATAACATACTAGCAGTACTCGCCACGTCGTGGGCGTCTTGACAATATTTTATTGGATTTTGTTTTGAAAGTAATCTACACCAAATTTTAAACCTCTTACTTTTATAGAGCTTGAGCTATCGTTTATATATTTTCTTTATATTAAGGTTCCCATTTCTGAATACAATTCTAAACTTCATATAAAGTTTTAATATTATTGTGGAGTTTTGTAAATAGTGTTTAAAGTATTCCGTTGGCAAAAACAAAAAGGTGCTATCAAGTTTGCAGTTGCATTAAATCGGTAATTTTGCATACTTTCAGTTATTTTTCTCTATTTTCTCTTGAAAATATATTTCTGCGGAATAAAAGTATCCTATATTTGAACGAAGATACCAAGGTACCTCCTCACAAAATTTTATTAAAATTCATCTAGAAGTTTTTACGTGATGCGAACATAGACAGCCAATATTTCTAAAAACTGCGGTTTTGCATTCCATTTCGGTTACTTACTGCACCCCGACAACAAAATTTTCCAAAAATACTTCATGTACAGAAATAGTCCTGTTACAGTTTAATTATATGTATAGATTAATGTAGGGATTATTACGAAGCACAGCACTTCCTTAACCACCTTCCGCGGCAGGATTTCCGTTCTCAATGATTATAGCCATTGTCATTTACGGTTAGGCAAGTTCAAATTCCGGTAGAAAGCATGATTAGACAACAAATAGTCGAAAGATTTCATGGGACACTCATTGCGGAAGGCGTTATACACCAATTATACCTTTATTTATGGACGACATCATCATTTTTACTGATAGTTTACTTATGAACAGTAGAGCAGGAGCAGATGTGTAATCAGTTGAGCAGAACCTGTCCTGTAGGAAGAACATCTCTTTTTACTAGGCAGAATTGCATAAGTTGCTGCATGCGTTATTTCACATGCTAGAAAGTCAGTTCTCATTGCACTTGACAAACATCGGTTATTAAATGCATGGTAATGCAGGTAAACGTGTAATACAAACTAGTGCTAGAATGTATTTTAAAACTTAGCAGATATGCCTCGGTTAATGGGTTAACATTACTGTTGGTTAAAGGACACATAGGCACAGCTGGGAATGAAGCAGATTTCTGAATTTCTGTATGAGCCGTCCTCCACCTTACTAAACCTGGTAAGGTGGAGGACGGCTACTACATATAGACAATGCTCGAATAGTGCTCTAAGAACTGCTTGGATGGAAGGCCAGTAATGTGCTGAGATATAATAGAAGTTCCTTACCTTGGATAACTGCGTTAGTGACAGATCATGTTCATGTTCATGTATCATCTAGCGAAGATGAAAATCGAAGGCGATGATACTTGCAGATTGTGCCTAGAAGAGGTTGAGATGGTAGCACACATTGGGTGTGAATATACAGCACTGGATAGCATAAGACTAATAACCACGGGAAGACAAATGTTAACTGTGGATGCCATGGGGGAACTACGCCAAATGCTAGCAATTACTAGAAACTCCGTGATGAGAAAGAAGGCCAGTTACAAGTCGACATTCAGAAATTACAGTCAAGAGTAAAGCATGGTTGTAGCACGTCACTCAATGAAACCAACAAAGTTTTATTCGATACTAAATTAATGTCGACTAAAAAATAATGTTGGGCGAAACAAGAAAACATAAAGTTGCTTACCAAAGTTTGGCTGAAACAACAACAAATATAGAAAGAAAAACATCTCAAACAGGAGGGAAGGTTAGGTTACCTGTAGAACACAGCTCACTTGGGTCCACGTATTGGTCCCTTTGTGTTACCTGCAGAGATAATAAGAAATAAAAGTAAGAAGAGGGGAAGAAAAAAAAGAGAAAAAGAGAGAGATAAGTTAAGAAGATAGAAGAATCATAAGGTCGTCATAGAGGGCTTATTGACCGAGACAGCGTGTTCATGCCTCGCCGATTGGAAGTGGGTTGGAAAACCAACCTTAGCTCCTCAGAAGAAACTAATTCTTCTTGGTTCCAGGAGTGAAACACAAGATAGGCTTCCGAAATACCGTTGTCCAAGATGTTGAAGTCGTTGGTATTCCAGTGTAGGGCATAGACAGAGGAACGTTTCCTCCTGTTCCTCATCTTGGCAGCTTCTGCAAAAGTCGTTGTAGGGGAGGCCTATTTATTCATTTTGCATGGGTTCCGTATAGATAATGCCCAGTGACCGCTGATATCAAGTCACGCAGTTGTATTTTCGGCATCCGAAGTAATGCATCCGTCCTCTTCTGATCTAGTAAGGGCCAGATGGTACTTGCCGTCAAACAAGTTGACTCATCGGACCCTCTGACCTAAAACAGGAGGGAGGGTGTTGATAAAATTCTTTCTCGCCAACATTAGATAGATGATTGAATGCTATATTGTCCTATTCTATTATCTGAGATTTGTTGGTTAAATATATGATGTTCACAACTGCGTAAAGTAGATAGATGTGAAGAATGCTGAAGATGAGTGTTGTAATCGAGAAAATGTGTTGAATTATGCTGCGTCTAAAGGAAAAATTTTTCCATTTTTTTTTTAAATTTAATCAACTAATTTGTAAAAAAAAATAATAAAAACGATTGTGGTACTAATAGTAGGAATAGGATAACTTTTTTTGATTTTGGAAATTTTTTATTAAACATTTTTGAGTTAAATTTTTTTACTTTTTTTAATTTTTTTTAATTTTTTTTTGGAAAATTACATACATAAAAACACTGTTTTAAAAAATTCAATTTGAACACATTGAAGAAGTTATGAACGAAAAATCGGAAATGAGCCAGACAGTATATTTTGTAACTTTCCGATTTAAATTTGAATATGAGGCTTTCCTTTTCATAATAAATTTTGCAGAAATTGTCAATGGATTAGCATATTCCTGTACTATTTAAACGCTTACTGCTACTGAAATTATTATTTAAAATTAAATTAATCAAAACTGCACAGAAAAAAATATTTTTACCAATTAAAGGTTCAGATTAAAATTGAAATCAATAATTAATTGTTTCATTTATTTTTTTAAATAGGAATTTTATATATTTGATTCAATTAATTAATTAAACTTTAATCTAAAACTAATTAAAGAAAAAATTATTTCTGTGTGTATTTCTGAAATATGTAAACACTGACTGTCATGGTGGAAAAGAATCATTGATTGCGAAATGAAGTGAATAATAATGCAAAAAGTAAAAGTGCAAAAAGTGTGTAATAAACGGATTCATAAACGTAATTTTTTTGTTTTGTTTTGTTTATTGTTTAACGTAATTAAACTGATATAATATCAGGTTAATGTGTGAAATGCAATTAACATGCTGCAGCAGATGAAATGTGAATAATAATAAATGCGAACACTTTAATGGGCCATTAATTGGGGCAACATACGGTTGAAGTGAAGAAATTAAACAAAAAAAAGTAAAAGGAACTCAAGCACGCAAAAAAAATACAAATGTAATAAATTAAGGGAATAAATACCAAAAAAATTTAATTTAAAATAAAATGCAGGTTAGAAAAACAGGCAGTGACTTGAGTTTGAAATATAAAAGTCGCCGAACCATAAGGTATAAGGAGTTTTCATTTAGGGATGAGTTATATATGTGTTGTGTTTTGTACATCACCTTGTTGTATTGTCTAGTATATAATGCAAAAAAAAAAACAAAAAATACTACACAGAAAAAAATATTTTCACCAATTAAAGGGTTTACTTGTTTGCATTCAGATAAATAAAATTTAATTAAAAAAATAATTGATACAATTAATTGTTTAATTAGAATTTTTTGTACTGTTTTAATCATATATAAATTTGAATCAAATGAAAAATTAATTGAACTTTAATTTATAACCGATTAAAACCTTTAATTTGTGAAACAAAAATTTATCCCAGTAAGGAGTCATTTCGTAGTCTTACCAATAGCATTCTGCTGTAGCGAGCAAAAGGCTAACAACAAAGCTTTAATTTCTAAAAGATCGCCAGTCTGTTATATTGTTTACTAGGCTACGAAAGCATATCGTTCTCTGTCACCGACAGAAAATGGAATTCCAATGCCATGGAGATTGAAGTGTATAAAACTCTGAGCAATGATTCACAAGGTGAAGGACAGGATTACATGTAATCTATGACAAATTGCAGATCAACTGGGGGCTAAATCTCAATGTGTTTGCTCTCCTCTCTTCTTTACAATACTGGCCACCATTAAACCAAATAGTTATTTTCATATAACCCATTCTGGAGGATTAGTTATCCACCAATAATATGTGAGAGTCAACACCTTAAAAATTGTCCTTTGCCTAGAATGGAAGAGACTTGATTTTATTATCCTCGCTTAGTAGAGCTTTACAGAACAAGAAATAATTTTTCTAAAAATAGAAATGATTTTAAGATCTGATTGAAAAAAAAAAACATTTTTTTGCAAACTTTTTCAATTAACAATAGATACGTCAAGCGTAAAATTTTGTTCGATGTTTTTGGTCCTTTTATCAATTCGGTCGAATATAGATGATGGATGGGCTAAGGTGCAGTGGGAGCTGTAAGTTAGACTCGGAAATTTCATGCGTAAATAATTTATAGCTTAACGCACCTTTTTATTAATTGTACCATTTAAAACAAACAGATTAATAATAGTCAATCTTATGGACATTCGAATTGTCACTGTTTGTTTATGTTGGATCTTTATTTAGATTTATGACCTTTATTTTCTTGAGGAGTGGTCGGTTTTTTTTTGACACGCAAAGGTAAATGCTTCCTATCATTTCGGCAACGTTACTCCAAATAGAAGTATTAACCATGACCTTTTTATTTGACCCAAATCTCTTATCTATCATCCACCCATTTCTGAAATTTAGAAACAGTCGCTAGAGTCGCTTAATCTGGAGAGTATGTTTAATGGGGTAGCAGTTTGTCGCCTAATATGCAACCGTGCGTTATCCTGATTGGGGCATTCATAACGCGGATGGCTATTTCATATGTAAATATTCATATGAAGCGAAAATCTCGAAGTAGTTGATTAACAAAAGTCATTTTATGATCAAAACAATATTATTTTGGGGATTTTATCGACTATTTCTTCCGTGACGACCTCTTGGTGGACGAACAAGTACAGCGTCAGTTTTGCAAGTGCGACTACAACAGAATACAATAAATCATATTTAAACCATTGAAATTGATGATACAGAGACCCTACAGTATTTATCGATCGCTTTTTTAGATTCGGCGACAGTTTGTTTTTACGCACCAAATAATTTTTAATCAGCACAAAAATTTTTTTCTTTTTCCATTTTAGTCAAAATTAGTGTTGAACTAATCGAAGCAGCCAGCAGTCAGTAGAACAATAATAGCTAGTAAACGGTACTGCTTAACAACTGCCGCGTTGGAAATAAAATAATATGGTCACTGAATTATCAAACTGTCCTCGTATCTGTTATCAAATACAAACTAAAATCACAGATTTGCAACAAAAGAAGCTTCTTGAAAGCAAAATTAACTTTAAAACAATAGTAAGTAATGTGATTTAAGGTTTCGAACTTCTTAAACGAGAAATTTTTTGAAAGAAAACAAAACCAAAAAAATGCGAAAAATTTAGAATTTTTAAATCAAATTTTTGTTTTGATTAAGAAAATAAATATAATTATGCTGAATTGCCGGAAATAAAACATATTGTGGGTGTTTGTGAATTTAATGTTTCTTAAAAAAACTTGCATAACTCAGATCAACACTTGATTAAAATATTCGCTGAAATGTTTTTCGAACTGCGAAAGCTGTATTGGTGTGAGAAGTTGCATATCGAAACTTTGATAATTTTCATCTCAATTTACATCAGGGAAATTTTCTCGCGACAATTTTCTTTTCCTAATTTTGTATTTGTTACGAATTTAACGCATAACCAATTATGAATTGCTTCTCTATTCTATTCTTGTTTGTGCTATTCTTCTGTTGCCCTACACAGTCGTCAGACTCTTGCTCCAGCAAAACTTTGCTTAATTTAAAACACGATTTGCCTTCGAATTTTAAAAAGTTCTTTTTTTTATAAATATACAAAGCCAATATTGTTTCTGTTTGCCTTTTTTATTCCATTTCCATAATAATATAATTTTTTGTGCTAAAGGCACGTAGTAGGTTTTTGTTAAATGTTTTTAAAATTTGTGTAAAAACTTTTTTTGAGTTACAGAAAAAAATATGTTGTTGCAAGTAAAATAATAAATTGCTAATTACAACAACATGTTACATCTGTTTTGTATCTTTGAGTCGCAAAAAAGTTGCTTAAAAAACTGTTTAATTTCATCACAAGAAAAAAGTTATTAATAAATACACATTGACATTCGTATGCACAAACACATATCCATTCTTGTTCATTTGTATGCCTGCTTGATGATAAGTAAATAAAAGTTATGAATATTTTGTTAACAAACACACACACGTTTACATACATATTTGCAAGTGTATGAAAAGAATACAAAATGGGATTAAATTAAAGCGCTTTGAAAAACATGATTTTTTTTGTTATTTTTTTAAATATACAATACATTCATTCATTGTTCCATAATTTGAATTGATTAAAAAAATATAATTTATAAAAAATAAAACCTCACAGGAATGCTCTGGTCTGAATTATGAAAATGTTAATTTAAAACTACACGGAAATATAATTTTTTTATAAAAAAAATATTTATTTATTTTAAATTTAAATTTTATCTTTTAAATTAAAAAAAAACCCTTAAATTTTTATTAAAAATTTGTAATGTACTCGAAATAATCGTGTTTATAAGCTGGATTAAGTGTTGAGACTTCGCTACATGTAACATAGATTTGCTACTTATATAAATGATTGTGCAATTGAAAAAAGTAACAACACCCATGTGGTACTACAAATAAAGGGTAGTCAAATTTTAAGGGCCGATGTTGATTATCACACAAATTATTTAGGAAATTATGGCCATTTCTATTTATAATATTGGTATGGTTCAAGTATGTATGGAACAAAATATTGGCCAAATGTCCGCTGCGGCCTACATCCATCCGATGCTCCAAATTTTCGATGTCGCTGAGGCATAATTGAGGTTTTTTTAGTTCTTGAATTGTTGCTTACACCTTATATTACAAATAACCCCAAAGAAAGAAGTCCAACTGTGTCAAATCACATGATCTTGGCGGCCAATTGACATCGCCACCACGTGATATAACTGTGAGCTTTGCTCGATTGTGTATCTTTCCATAGTTCAAATTGAGTTAGTCTGAAATTGAGAAATGTCAAATTAAATGCAGAAAAAAACTTGACGTTCAGGTGTGGTTCACATTCAACATTGGCCCTTAAAATTTAACCACCCGATTGTTTTCCGAAAAAGATTAAGTTATGTTAAGCAGGCCGCCTGCATGAGCGCGAGTTCACTCAGAGCCCATTAAGGCCCATTGTGAAAACTCAAAAGTTAGCTTCACCGTAAAACCACCTGAAGTTTCTTGCAAAACCTAGCTCTTGTCACTTAGCAATCCAGGTCCTGAAAGAATCGTTAGGCAAAGAATAGGAAGGAGCCTACATGCTTGCTGAGTCAGGCAGTAGCAGAGCAGGTGTTGAATTAACTCTTCCTCCTGCTCATCAGGACAACTGCAGCAATTCTCACCACGATAGATTCCCATACGCTACAACATAACTTTAATTATACAGAGCCTCGTTTTTATGCCTACTGAAAGCAATATCGAGTTTTTCCCGAGGGCTACAAGTGTCATTTTTTTCAATTGAGGGCCAAGAAATAGGAATAATTTGCAAGTGGTTATTGTAGACAATCTGGGGGCCGTTTGTTTTAGCGACCATTCCCGAAACGCATTTGAAATTTTATCTAGGGGGTGCTAAACTCCTCTTATGCATTTACCACTTCCAGGTTGGAACTGTGTCTTTTACATTGCATTTACATAGGCCATCTCGTTTCCACGAATGCCCTCATGCCCTGGAACCCAAATTATTCTTACACCGTGTCGTCTAAGTAGAGCCAGAGCACACATTTCGATTTCATTACATTCGAATGAAGGGTCTTAATTGCGGCTAGCTTTTTCACAAAAACATCAACAGCCATTGCCTCTATTATAAGTTCCCCAATTCTTATTGCCTCTTGATATGGAACATATGTTTTAGTCTGAAACACTATGCGGGTATGCGGTAGCCTGAGTCAGATGGATAGATCAAGATCCTCAGAAAAAAAACCAGTACCCGCTTCCGACTTGAAGCCGTCCGTAAATATCAAAACTGTAGTAACTAGAGTTACAGAGTTTTCTTTTCACTGATCCCTGTTCGGTATTTTGACAGCCAAATATTTTTCGCAGACCATAATAGGGGTCCAGTAATCAGTCTACTCCCCAGCAGAGGAAATTTCTACCTACCTATGGTACACTAGCAGAAATAATCGTGTTACTAAGAACCAATTAAGTGTACGAGGCCATCCAAAAAACTATGGCAACACAAACAAAAAAGTTTATAATGGGCCCTGTGAGGCAAAAAAGCCATCATCCAGGATACATTCGCTTCAATATTATCGAAACTAAAGACAATCTAATCATGCAATGCACATGAATCGGAGCGGCTGTAATAAAAATCGAAAAAGAAAGGTAAAAATAAAAAAGAAAATTATAAGATATGTGAAATTTAATAAAATTGAGGATACGATGAGGAGCCACATCATAAATTACACAGTTCAACAGGAAACATAATTACCTCTGAAATAAAATACCGATGTGGTCTTTAAAAACGCCGACACATATACATTTTTTTTTTCTTCTGGTATGCTCTACCATAATAAATTGTCGGAACCCCTTAATTTTTTTTTGCTGTTGAACTGTGTAATTAATTGCGTAAGCACAAATTGAATCACCCTTTTTCAACAAACATTATTTTATTTCTCTTGTGTTATTAAGTAGTTAAATACTTAATAAAAATAATATTATATTTAAATTTAAATTAAATTTAATTTAAATAAAAAATCATCAATAATAAAAAAGGATGATATGCATAACTAAATATGAATTTATTAAATCCACAAAAGGAAAATTAAAGTTAATTTCACTTAAAAAACGAATAATGTGTGTAGTTGGATTACAAAATTGCAATTTTTATTTACAATGATTCTTTTAACTCAACAATTCAGGATGTACAACTGCTGTGTATGTGTTAGTATGTGATAAAAAATAAAATATTTACATGAATTAAATTCATGACACGCATAGAAAACTCGATTGATTATTGATTTATAGATGAAAGTGATGTTGTAGTTTAAAAATAAATGTTTATTTATTTCTTTGTTTGTGTTTGTTGTGTAGTGCACACTAAAGTCAATTTAAAAATAATAAGTTGATCGAATAAAAATAAATATTTAAATAATTTATACAATTGCAAAAATTGCATACAAACACACACATACGCACACTCACACACTCTCTTATCCATAAAAAGAAGTCTGAATTTCCAACTTTGTCGTAGTAAATTTATATATTTATTTTCAATTCTATAGAAAAATTTACATAATAAATTAAAATATGCACTAGTTTATATTTAAACACGCAGATAAATTTAATATGCTAAGAAAAATTAACATTTTTTAAGTAAAACGTGTAGGAAATTTGTGTAGAAACACAACAGACGACGGTAACGGAACGATTTGTCGTTACTGAGAATTAGTACATAAAGGAACACCAGCTTGCTGTCGGCATTGTTTCTTTACATTTCCGTTATATGTTTTTTGTTTCCAAATATTTTGTTAAAACTTTTATAATTTAGTAGAGATGACTTCCATTTCTTTTTCCGAGAAAATTGAGGAAAGGAAAGCAATATTAAGTACCGTTGAGTATACCTCTTCGTGGAATTAGAATCTATTCTAAAACCTGAAGATTATCCCAGGAATCGCAACAAGAAGTAAGCCGAAGTCCTGTTTATCCTCATTAATTTTTAGTAAAAATCACATTTTCTTAATAACAGTCATAGATCAGCTCCGAGACCGCTGTAAAGTTTCTCCCGTAGAATAAGAGAAGAAGTCGACCCATTTCGGCCGATTTTACATCAAGCTCTTCAAACAGCATGTCTTTAATCAGTGTGTATTTGTACAGGATAGATTATTCCTTAGCCTTATTAAAACGTAGCCAATGTATTTTCAACCAATTTACTTGGTATTCATCGATTATCTTTTTTTATTTTTTTATTGCCTTTGTCAAATTTTCCACACTCAAAAACTCGTCATCTTCTAACAAGAATTTTTGCGTTTTCCTTGCAGTTTGTATTATTCTATACTAGTCATCCGGTACAAATATAGTTTGATTTCGTGCTGTTTGTTCTATGTGACCAAAGACAGCTTCATAAGGCAGATACGAGTGCCCTGAAATCATGCATTTTAAGTCAATGATTTCTGCACTCGTTTATTGTGTCAATTTCATTAGCGATAAGGGTACATTAATATTGCGGATTAATCCGTCGCAAGCGTCGCTAAAAAATATTATACAGAGTTTATGTTTAGATGGAACAGCAATTTACGGGGTAGATGGACAGCACGAGTGATAACTGAATAGGAAACATGGCGAGATTGACTTTTTTGTAACACAGATACTTCCTACAATATCTCCATAGATTGGGAAAAGTGGACACAGCCATCTGTTTCTATGGAGACAACTGTGTAGACGATGCTGAACACACTTTCTTCAGATGCGAGAGATGGAGAAGAGAAGGACAGTATGTTGAATAAATTACTGGAGGAATATCTCCAGAAAATATTGTGAAACTTATGCTGCAGAATACAACTCTCATGTATGGACGGGTGCTCCAAAGTTTGTTTTGGAACTACTCGACCGCGTGCATGAGAGGGCGAAGAAGCTCATAGGTGACAGTAGTGTATCCAACTCGATTGACTCTCTTGAACATCGACGCAAAGTGGGTTGTGTTCGCTGTTTTATCGCTACTACAAAGGAATGTGCTCTGATGAGATTAGGGAACTAGTTCCCGATATCCGCACGTATTCGCGCACAACACGCTTTTCAGTAAGTGCTCATCCATTTGTGGTCGATTGGTTAGTGAAACGCATAATGCATTACAGAGAAAATTCGTTTTTTAGCCACAGTTCGCTTGTGGAATCATCTTCCTACAGAGGTCTTTCTTGTCAACTACAATGTTGGAAAATTCAAATCGAATGTCCACAAAGATTACTCCCTCTATCCTCCTACCCATAACCTAATTTCCTAGTTCTGGGGCAATGCTTTGCATGAGTAGGGGTCCGAAATAAAAAAAATGGAAACTCCTAGCGTCATTTATAGGAAGAGTCTTAACCGCCAAAAGGCGGGACCTAGACGTAGGAGCAACGTCTGTTCAATAAAAACAAAAGAGGAGTCCCGTCCCCAAGCAATGCGAAAGCGGTACTGGGGCGAAGAAATGGCTCGAAAAATGAAAGGGTTTTTAGTGGATACAAGCCACACCTACCAGAACTGTTACTGCTGTATCTGAGATCCGTTTAGACATTTTCCCTTTCTACCCGAAAAAAATATATTTGGTATTACAAGCGGAGAATTCTTCTGACCCAATACTTGCTATGGTCTCATCCCTCATGTCATGTAACCCTTGGTAGTGACAGTACATGTTTATACTGCAGACACTGTTAGTTTTGGTAACAGGAGAGCTAACTCTGATTTAGTTTCTGGGGCTTGCTCCACAACAATCAATTGTTAGAACCTATCACAGTTTTTCCATGTATCCTTTTTAAAGTAGATCGGTAATAGTTCTTTTTAACAGGATCCATTTCATTTTGCACACATCATTGCGTATAAAGATTGTACATCTTGGAAAAATTAAGATCTGAACTCAAATATGTCCTACCGGGATTATGTTTCCTTGTAATTATAATGGCTTTTATAGAATGGGAAACGATGGTTCTTGCAATGGTCTTATTTTTTGTGTACCAACATGTCCGCCCCTTAAGTCTTTCCTCGGGACTCGTCCATCTCTTAATTTATTAATAGCTCTGTTAACTCCACTATCGCTTACAGCAAATGTTGCCAAAAAGTACTTTTTGCATACTCAAACTGTACAATCTCCTTTTGAAATATGGAACAAATTAGTGGAGACCTAATTGGTTGGACCACACAAGTACGAATTTTGTTAGCTAAAATCGCTTAATTCATGAAATAGCTCAAACGGCATTCGTCTTTAATGTTCTGTGATTGATGTAAAGCATTGCATGGGGTATCCCACAAACGTTATTTGAAAAACTATTACGTTCTACAATATTACTCTGGAGGAGTCCTCTTCGACTCGTTCTTTGGCTTTTTCGGGGTAGAAACGTTGTTTTTTTTTCAAAAATCAAAATTATTAAAAATATTTTTGTTTGCGTGACAACATCCTAATTCTCTTCAAAGTTTTGAAGCAGATTAAAAAATAGTGTGTAGTAAACATGGTTATAAGAATGATGACTAGTTTTCAGATTTTTATGCCGACCAATTTATATCAACCATTTTAAGTTCTGGTTTATCTTTTTTGTCATGGAAAAAAGTAAGCTTGATTTTGATAATACAACCATGTTTTCTTAAAAAATTTTTCTTATAAATATCAGCAGATAACTTTTGTGCTATACTCTTGTTAAGGTTTTTCGGTCCCGGTCCCGGTACCTACCTATATACATACATATATAGTAAAATAAATTTAAATATAATAAAATAAAAATCATTTTAAAACAAAAGTTATTTTAAGGTTTTCAGCTGTAAACAACTACAACAAGGAATGCTAAAAAAAAACAGGAAACTGCAAATTAAATTATATACAACAATAAAACTGCTCACACACACTCTCATACGAACGTATGTTTTCATATATACGAGTTTATAAATTTAAATTACTGGACTTCCCTTTTTACATTATTATAAATATTTAAATATGTACGAGCATATAGTTCCTTCTCTTGGTTTATTACATTTTACATTAAATCGAATCGAATATGAACATTAATAAAATTCATTTAAATTTCTTGCAGAGAAGTTTGCTGCTTTAAACAAATTGTTGCTGGCATTTAAATTATTTTTCCAAATAAAATTGTTGTTTTTATTATTCTCCAGATTAAACACGTAGATATGAAAGTTATATTGTAGTTATATATGCATTTGTATGTGTGTGCTGTTGTTTTGACCTATTTTTCATTTCAGTTGTAGGCATTCCTGTCAGTTTACTACCGTAAGAACATTACCAACAACTTCATTACCAGCAACAACGCATTTTTAATGCAAAAGAATACAAAAAATGCAACAAAAACTACAACAATAATAATGCAAGTAGCAAAAAAAGTGATATTAAACAAAAAGCTGAACAAAGAAAAGCAGCACACGCACAGCACATGTGGCGCATCATTAAATTTACGTTTGACACAATGAAGGTCTGCAAGTTACGCAGGTATGGGGCAGGTGCCTCGAATATTGCGTATTTAAAAATAAAAATTAAAATGTTGGTGAGGTACAGGGAACTACTAGTTTAGGGGATGCCAGTAAATATTTAACTGTATTAGGAATTATAAAAAAAACGCAAAACTTAGAAGTTAAATTTTTCGAAAATAAAACCAATAAGAAAACAACGATATCGTGAAACTAAAAACCACGGAATTCAAGATTGGGCGAATCAGTATACCTGCTAGTAGCCTATGACTTGCCTATTAATTAGCTAATTTAGATTACACACTGTGTAATTTTTGAAGTCATGGCAAAATAACCATATACGGACACCACTACGTTATAAAAGACCAAAAAAAAATACCCCTGTCTCTCAGTTTTGCCTAAACTCCTCCAGGTTTTTTTTATGGGCCCTCAAAGATGTGGGGCCTCGATGTCATTTTTGAAAAAAATGATCATTTACTCAAGCTCATATTTTGCAAACCGTTTGAAATTTTGATATACTCTCTGAGGCAAAGTTGTATCTCTTGTCATAAAGAACAAAAATTGTTAACATATAAAATCAAAAAACTTCATCTTCAAGGTCAAAATCGCAAAAAACTTTACAAAATTCAATTTTTTTACCTTTTTTTCCCCTGTTCAGGTCCATAGGTAGCAAACCGTTCAAAATTCAAGGAAACAAGCAACTACAAAAATGAACCTAAGATCTCAATAAACAACTCTCTAGAATATATGAACTTCTTAGGAATGATTCTTAACACCGTTTAGGTAGCGCTTAAGTAGCCGAAATGAATTTAAAAATTTTCGGGAAATTTTTCATTTTTGCGGCTACCTAAGCGGTACCTAAACGGTGTTAAGAATAATTCTTAGGAAGTTCTAATGTTCTAGATAGTTGTTTATTGAGATCTTAGGTTCATTTTTGTAGTTGATTGTTTCCTTGAATTTTGAACGGTTTGCTACCTATGGACCTGAACGGTTTGCAAAATACGAGCTTGATTAAATGATAATTTTTTGCAAAAAAGGCATCGAGGCCCCACATCTTTGAGGGCCCATAAAAAAAACCTTGATGACTTTGGGCAAAACTGGGAGACAGGGGTCTTTTTTTTGGTCTTTTATCACGTAGTGGTGTCCGTATATGGTTATTTTTTTCCGTGTTGCACTGTGTTAGTAGTTTGTTGTTGACAACGGAACAGGTTAGTCACGTTAGTGTGTGTTCTTCGATTTTGGACTTTTGACTTCTGGCCGCTTCCATTGGTATTGACGTCATGACCATATACCCATGTTTCGTCACTAATTATGACTCTTTAAATAGTAATTTTGGCTTACAAATTTAGACACCTAATTTAGGCACAATAACCGCGTCTAATTAGTTAAACATTAGTTATACTGTACGTATGAGCATTATTAATTAAGTTTTTGTGGCCACACAGCGTATGAGTGATTTTTGCTGTGCATTGACGTAGCTACGAGTAAATGACAAGTGGTAGATGGTCATTTACCTTCTGTGTAGATTTAGAAAATATTCGATATATTTAGAAAACCGATTTTCGAATAACTAGACAAATTTTAGTTTTACAAAAACCGGCTTTTATTTTTCAAAACGAGGTTTTTTATTTAAAACGATTCGAATAAAACGGATCTTCAAAAAAAAAAAAATATTTCTTTAATATTTTATTGAAAATAAAAAAACAAAATATAAATCACAATGGTAAACAAGAGATTAAAGTTATTTCCCATTTTGTCAAATATTTCAAAATTTGAATATTTGAAAATAATAACTCTTTAAAAACCCACTTTTATGTCATTTTGCAAGACATTTTTGGTGAACCTTAACGAAATGTGAAAGAATGGGTCTATTACTATTCATTAGAATACAGACTTAGATAAGCAGTATTATTTGTTCGAGTAGATCAGTATTTCTTAATTCTTGACTCTACTTGATAGCTTATGCATAGCCACGTAAATTATTAATCCAACCAAGGCGATTGATATATAAGAAAATTCTACTTAGAAATTTCTACTACTAATGAAAGTCTCGCCTAATGACATACCTTCAAGCAGGAGTGAAATTGGAACCATCTAATTGCAGATCACTGAAGAGTGCTGAGGATCTGGTGAACAAATTACTTCAAATTATACAGCAATAAAAGATGAGCTCAAAACAGCAACTCCTTTTCTGCAAGTCTTATCGGTCTAGGCTGTTTAAGACTGAGGGACATAAGGTAAGACAGTACCGTCATCAGCTAATCTTCAAAATGTCGAAGATCGAATAATAAAAATTTTTTATCTATGGCATATACTTTTCCTACGCGAAAGCGTAGTTGATTTCAAGAACATATCGAACTGATTCAATATTATTTGTAAGACTTTGAGCAGAATAGCCAGACTTTGAACTTTGAAGATTATACCTGCCACCTTGTCATTGTATATTATAAACATTCTTCTATATTCTAATGGAAAATTGTAAGTTTTAATAATTTTTCTTTTTTGATTTCAACAAAACTTATTCAGTAAAAGTAGAAAACGATCTTTCCAAACCACTTACCACAAAAAAAGGTCTTAAACAGGGTGACTTATTGTATAATTGTATGAGAATTGTAAAACTGGCACAGTAGAAACATCGTCTTTGGTTAATATCATTAGAAGGAAGGAGCGGAATTCAACTGGTACTTTTTTTTAATTAACAAGGTGTCAGCGAAGGTCGGTCTAGACGACAAGTCAAGATTTATATCTGCAACTGCTGTGACACTTCACAATACAATACAAGAAAAGATAAAGCAGAGGTTAGTAGCTGAAACACCGAGGTAGTAAATGCATTGTGTAACTTACTTCCACCTTTTATAAAAAAAAAAATATTTAAGCAACGAACTAGAAGAGTCATAAAGGAAGGGATATGCTACTTTAGATTAAGAAAATAATTCAAGACAGGGTCTTCCAATTTCTCGAGACAATTTTGTGCTTTAAAATTCTAAATCGATGGTTTACAACTTGTAATCGCTCATTTTATCGTTTGAATATTTCTCTGCTTTGAATATTTCAGCTTGAGACTTCCCTAGGAGGAACAAAATCCCTCGAGTCTTTCAAGAGCCTCACTGGTGCTACTGGAACATGATTTCCACCAAATATCGGTGACCGGTTATAAGTAAAAGCTTTCGGAGAGTTACGTGGTAACTGTGGTTTGCACCAAAATTTCAAGAAGGGCGATTTAGTTGCTCTTCATCAGAGGCAGCAATTGCTTGTCTCGAGTTTAAATAGTCTCCAATTCCTATACAAGGTACTGGGAGCCATATTCTGAAGTTAAGGCAACATGCGAGAATCTGACATACATAGGTCTGTGTAACAACAGCTTGAGAGCTGATCTTTGGTAATGAAAGACAAAACTTTGCTACAATTTTCTAAATTTTTCTCTATGAACGTTATTTTTGTCTAGGAAACGCTATTGATGCTTTTGAAAATTATGTTATTTAGTAATCTGTCAGCAAAAAATTTTAAAAGTTTTGGCATACTAATCCTTCGAATCATCTGGTATAAAGTGTATGTGTCTTGTCATTACAAAATAAAGAATGATCGCATGGGGGCGTGTATTTTATTCTTGAGTATTAAAAAAAATAATTATTCATAAAAAAAATATTTACAAACAATTTTTTAAAAATTTTACAAACTATTTAAAAAAAAAAAAATTACAAAAAATGTTCAAAGAAACATAAGAGCGTTTTTTTTGTTTATATTATTTATATATATATTAACTTTATAAACTTTGTTTTAAATAAATTTCATTTATATTATTTAATAATATTTCTGGGATTTTTAACTTAAAAGTGGTAATTATCCGGAAGCAAAACACATGTTAGATAATGAGTAATTTGCTTTTTGTTGTGTATCATTATCGCTATCTGTCCTTTAAATAAATGAGCACTTTAGCTATGTTTGTGTGTGTATGTGAATAAGTACTCGTCCAAATATCTGCATTTTACGAAATATATACTCTAAACATTTTTTCTAACAAACCTGTATGACGTGCACGTTAGATTGTGTGAGTGTTTGCAAAGGACACATGTGCACAAATGCACGCTTTTGTATGTGTTATTTATTCTGGAAATGAAAGTAGTTGAGTGATGTATGTTGTTTTTAGTTTTAATAGTGGCTAAGGGTAACGTTTCACAGGTGTTTTATATCTATACTTTTGCGTTGATATCCTAATGAGCGCAATGAGCTTAAAAACAAAGGCCAACTAAAACAAGGATACTTCTACGTTATAAACAGAAATAGAAACGTACAGCAGATGATTCAACACACATACACACACACACACATAGACTATATAAAATTACTACTGACTAATGCATGAGTGTTCGCATAATCATTTATACACATTATACCAGATAATAGAGCAAAATAATGAAACTTTAAAATTAACATAATAACAGCTTCAGCTCACACTTAATGCAAGACTTTTTTGAAAAATAAACTTATATACATATGTGCAGTATTATCGGTGGCTATGTATATGTGATGAGTTAATAGAGAAAACTATATTCTGTATACCAACATAGAAACAGGAATATAAAAATAAAATTTGGAAAATTTTATTATAAACACAAGTGGTATATTAACAAAGCAAAAAGTAAGAAGAAAAAGAAAAAATATAAATACGAAAAAAGTTTAAACTTCATAGCAAGAACAGTGTTTAAACAATTATAATATTTTAACTTTGAACAGTTATAAAGCTAGAAGCTTTCTAAAAGTTTTTACATAAAAAAATTGTAAAATTGAAAAATTTATTGATTCACATTATCCTGCCCAATATCCTGGAGGGCATGGGAACAGTAGACTTGGAGTCAATTTGGAGTTTAAATGTTGTATTTTCGACTGACAGGATTGACCACTGTATCCTTATAGAAAAAAACCTTTTTTTGCTTGTATCGTTTTCTATAGTTTATGGTTGTTTTTCGATTTTTATAAATTTGAATATTTTTTTATAAATTTTAGATTTATCGTAAATTTTCAAAATTTTGGTTTTTCGTAATTTTTTTTAGTTAAATTTTGGTTTTTGGTCAATTTAATTTTTTTTATATTTTTAGAAAAAAAAATTATTTAATGAAATTTTTGTAGTGTTACTTTTTTTTGTGAAATTTCGATTTTTACCCAACATTTTTGATTTATTTTCGCTTTTTCCTTGTGAAATTATATTTTGTAAAATTTGATTTTTTTTCAGTTTTTGATTTTTTTTTTGATTTTATGTGAGTTTTTTTTCGAAGAAATCCAGATTTTCTGCTTAAACTTCGAAGGATCAATTTTAGGTGTTTTGGTACACAGCAAAATTTTTTAAAGGTTTTGATTAGTTTTAAATTAAAGTTCAATTAATTTTTTAATTGATTAAAATAAATATTTGTTTAAAACAGAACAAAGCAAAAAAATCCAAATTAAACAAATTATTCAATCAATTAATTATTTGATTTAATTTTAGTCTAAAAACAATTAACATCCTTTAATTGGTAAAAATTTTTTCAGCTTAAGTTCTGACTTTTAATTTTTGGTTTAAAAAATTATCGATTATTCGATTTAGTTTCTTTTTAAACTTTTTAGTAAAATTTAATAAATTTCGAGTAGATGCCGTCTGCTGGCAGGCAAAATGTATGGCCGAAACTGAGGGTACTGACATTGCCACATGACCGTTAAAAATCCTTAGTTCGGTCTTTTCTCTGCTAAGAGTTTGGCCAAATTATGGTGAGTAAACTTAAATTACTTGTGGACTTGTACATTTTGAGGTCTATTTGACCTCCAATTATCTATTACTGGGCATTTACGTCCTTTAATTTTTATAATATAAGCAGGACCCTGAGAATTCGACATATATTGAAAAGGAAGCCTCGCAAAAGTAATTCCAATTTGAGGCGGACAAGATTACGAAGCAAGTGGTGGACTATTTTAACTTCAAGGTCACTCCTAACGCAATAGACATTCGGCAGGTAGGTAATTATTTGGTTATAATCGGAGTACCACACGCTAGATAACAGCATTAGTGACAGGTCAGGGAAGCGTCAGGAATCATATCGAAAAATAAAACTTAGGCTTATTACCGCAGGAATGTAGAGAAATCCTAATCGAATGTCAACAACTAATGGGTGATTTTTTTGAGGTTAGGATTTTCATGCATTAGTATTTGACAGATCACGTGAGATTTCAGACATAGTGCCAAAGAGAAAGATGCTCAGTATGCTTTGACATTTCATCATGAATAGACTTACTAACGAGCAACGCTTGCAAATCATTGAATTTTATTACCAAAATCAGTGTTCGGTTCGAAATGTTCAAATGTGACAAATTTTGTTCAGCGATGAGGCTCATTTCTGGTTGAATGGCTACGTAAATAAGCAGAATTGCCGCATTTGGAGTGAAGAGCAACCAGAAGCCGTTCAAGAACTGCCCATGCATCCCGAAAAATGCACTGTTTGGTGTGGTTTGTACGCTGGTGGAATCATTGGACCGTATTTTTTCAAAGATGCTGTTGGACGCAACGTTACGGTGAATGGCGATCGCTATCGTTCGATGCTAACAAACTTTTTGTTGCCAAAAATGGAACAACTGAACTTGGTTGACATGTGGTTTCAACAAGATGGCGCTACATGCCACACAGCTCGCGATTCTATGGCCATTTTGAGGGAAAACTTCGGAGAACAATTCATCTCAAGAAATGGACCGGTAAGTTGGCCACCAAGATCATGCGATTTGACGCCTTTAGACTATTTTTTGTGGGGCTACGTCAAGTCTAAAGTCTACAGAAATAAGCCAGCAACTATTCCAGCTTTGGAAGACAACATTTCCGAAGAAATTCGGGCTATTCCGGCCGAAATGCTCGAAAAAGTTGCCCAAAATTGGACTTTCCGAATGGACCACCTAAGACGCAGCCGCGGTCAACATTTAAATGAAATTATCTTCAAAAAGTAAATGTCATGGACCAATCTAACGTTTCAAATAAAGAACCGATGAGATTTTGCAAATTTTATGCGTTTTTTTTAAAAAAAAAATTCTCAAGCTCTTAAAAAATCACTCGTTACTACTCCCTTTTTCTCCTTTACAATGCGTTGCATGAGTAGGGGTCCTTTCCCGAGTGCGGGTCCGAAAAAAATCATTTTTTGATCTGAAGTAATTTTGCTGTCTGCATGTTTCTTGTTGTAATGTTAAAAAAATTGTAACGAAGCGATAAACATTGAATTACAATTTTTTTAAGTGCAAAAAAAAAAAACAACAAAGTTCAACAGTTCAATTTTAACTACGAGTACTTCTAACAACATAAAATTGTTGGCTTTGCGAAGGTGATATTAATTTCTTTGTTTAACATTTTTAACATTTTAACTTTTTAAAGCAAAAAATAAAATTTGCAAAAAAAATTGTTTGTTGGGAATTTAAAATAAAAACACACTCCAAACATAAAGTGTGTGGATGCATGTAAAAATGTTGGCGTAAATAGAGAAAAACTATAGCACGTGTTTTATTATATTTTAATTACTTTTAGTAATGAGAATTTGTTCATAATTCTCATATTTTATGCCATAATAAACTTTTAAAAAACATTAAATAATAAAAGGCAAAAATTATGTTTCACCAACGCTTTGTGGTTTAATTATGTTTAAGTTTAAGTGAACAGGTGTAATTGTTAATTACATGTGTAGTTGTTGAACAAGTACATACTTAAATGAGCAATACGGTTTATTATTACAATTCATTTTAAAATATAAAGTTGCTTTGGGAAAGTTTCGTTTGGTATTTTATAGTGAATAATAGACTAACGACGGAGCGATTAATGCATATTTTCACATTTATTTTGCAAATTTTATTAATTTAATGACAATCCAAATTTAATTTAAGAAAAAGTCAGTGTTTACTGCGCTGTATGGGACGATGGGTATATTACCTATGTCCTTAAATATTTTCATTTACTAAATATTAAAAAAATAAATAACTTTAAGTATAATTTTTTTTTTCTTACATAAAGCCTCTCTTTATAAACGTCAACAGCAGAACAACTATTACAACTATTACAACTCCTTTTGTAGTTGTTATTTTCTAAAAACATGATGTTTAATAAAAATACATTTTGCAATAAAAAAAACATTTTTTTTGTCTATTACAAATAAAATAACAACAAACCATAAAACAATTTAAAAACAAAAAGAAGAAACATAGAAACATATCTAAGGCATCTAATAGATCTTTGGAATTAAACAAGTTTAACAACTACAGTTTAAACGAAAAGCAATTAAAATACAAAAATTGTATTCAGGCTTATGTTTAGAAAAAAAAAATAAATAAAAAACTTAATTATTTTTTTATTTAATAGAAGTTTAATTTAATATTTTGTGTGACATGAAAAATGAAAAGAATAAATTTGTTTAAAATTCTACAAGTTTTAAAAATCAATCATAAAATATAATAAAAACTTTTCTATATTTTGTTTGTCCAATAAGCACGTTCGACTGCAAAGTTTGTGGTTTAAAAACTTTTTTTTATATTTTTGTGAACAAATTTATTTAAGGTAAAAATATGAAATTTTTATTTAACTCCTTAAAAGACTCAGCAACTGCAAATATATTTTTTAAATTTAGATAAAAGATAAAAAAAAGTTATGTTATTATTATTTTTCAGAAAAATCAGGATTTTCTATACCAATGGCCCAATCTACTTAAAATTTTAACGTTTGTTTACGATGTTATGAGACAGGGGGCTGAATATGTTTTGAGCTTCTTTCAATATCTTGACGCTTGTTACGCGTAATTGCTGTCTTAACTTATGCCATGTTTAAATGTTCGTGGATGTTGGACTTTTCAGCATATCAGGGAGCTTCTGCAATTATTTTTAAAATTCAGTATCAATAAGCTAGTTCAGTTTTAACTTCACTTCTGTTAACTTAGATTTTATAAAGCTTTTTAGCATCATTTCAATATCTATGTGACTTATGGATATAAATAATATCACTCATCTTCAACAACTTTTCTAAATTGTTCTTTTAGATATCGTGATTCTACTTGAGTACTTTCATTAATGTTTAGAATGATGTGTCGTCAGCCAATGTCGACGTGTGGATTCGGTTGCTAGTTGGCACATCCGAAGTATACACAAAATATAAAATGGGTCCTAATTAGGGTTTGGGATTTCCCGGAAACGGGAAAAAAATATTCGCATTTACCGAGAATTCCTGGAAAAACTGCTCTTGAAAAAAATAACTTTATTTACCGAAACAGTTTTTAAAAATTCATAGTTTTATTAGTATTAACGATTATAAAACTTAAAAACAATTCAGGTGACAAAAATAACAAGATATAACAAATATTTATAAATACTCACCCCCATATTTATAAAAAATAAAATATATATGAAATCTATTTTAGAACTAATTTTTCATACAAAAGTTGTTCTAAAATACATTTCAAATAAGTATTATTTTTTATAAATATGGGTGTCAAAAACTATTTCAAGAATTATTTGGTTACAAATTATAATTTTAGAACTGTTAGTGCATTTAACAAACCACTGGACATTCGTATCCCTGCTTTTGTTGCGAAAGTCTCTCTTTAAAAGTTCGTTCCATTTTGTTAACAAAATAACTGCCAGTTGACGGTTCTATAGATTTGATTGGCTTGCTTAAATAATCTGTTGAACAATTGTGCTGAATAAAGTTTTATGACATTTTTTGGCACATTAGCAATGGCACCACTTTATAAATACTTAAGTGACGCAAACGTTTTATCATACCTTCGTTCATTTATTTTTCTTTTTAACCATCGGTTTTGAAAGAGTCGAATTAATAGCCAAAAGCTGATCTTAGAGCGTCTGAATAATAACATCCATTAATAACAAATTTGTGACCCTGCGGCTCAAGGCCTCTACTGTATTTTAAATTGGATTTTAAACGGCCGCTAAATTTTCTAAAATCCGAACATATTCTTGAACCCACAACTCTGTGCAATTGAAATCTATCACATTTTTTTTAATTGTGTTCTTCGATTTAAGAAACGATTGAATCATTTCAACAATATTTATCTTGTTTTTAGATTATAAATTAAAAGATACCATATTCTTGTTTCGTATATTTCTCCAGACAGGCTGTTTTTAGAGGTCCTTCTTCAAATGGTTATTTAAAATTAAGAACCACTGAATTTTCTTTAAAGTGCTCATGATTGTAAATTTCCCGCTTCCGGGAAATTAGCAAAAATTTTCCCCGGAAATTGTATATAAGTTTTCCGGGAATTCCCAAACCCTAGTCCTAATATATTGCCTTCGGGACCACGGGCAGAAGCTTGTTAAATGTGGATGACATAGGCGAACTAAGCCTTTCCATCAACTCCTAGATATTTCGTGATGAGAAAGAAGGTCGACAATTACCAGCCGACAGTCTGACATCACTAAAGTCGAAAGTAAAGGCACGTGACTCAATGAATGTAAGGTTGCCATAAATTTCAAGTCGGTTGCCCATAATTGAGGACGGAAGGGCATCGAAAAGGGACCCATTAAGAAAGTGGTCTGCTTCGATATTCCACCTATATTAATAATAAATATATAATATAATATTGCCTTGGGGAACTCCGACGTCAGATGGCTAAGGTGAACCTAAAGTCTTCTCTTTCAGGTTAAACTTTTGTTCAGTTAAATAAATTTCTACAAAACACGAACTTTAATCGGAGAGATTACTAACGAATAGGCAAATAAAACCTCAGTTATAATTTATCACCCCTGATACTATCGAAATACTCTAATTAACGAGAAATACCCACATATGGACACACACACCTATCTAATAACACTGTACAACAATTTCAAACTTTCTGCAAATTTGCAGGATTCCGACGATTGATTCTGGTAGAGGAGATCAAAAAAATATACGTGTGTAGGCATTTTGTAAAATTACATCATAATTTTATTTTAGAGTTTCCCAGCTCTGGCCTGTTCTTGCAGTATATCTATACATATAATAAAATAGTAACGCATTTCCTGTCTGTTTGTCTGTCTGCCTGTCTTTTTTGTGTTCTCATCACGTAAAAACTACTGGATGGATTTTAATAAAATTTTCTGAAGAGGTTCCTTAGTATCCTGATTGCAACATAGAATACCTGTTTTAAGCAAAAATATCTTATTTCCAAGAGAAAGTGGAGAAAATGCAGGAAATGCTTAATTAGGAAATGCATACATTAAGGTGTCTTTTATTTTTAAAAGAGGGATATTTTCCGCAATGTTGCCCAACAGATGGCGCTGTTTTAAGATTATAAGTAATTCATTTCCTGTCTTTCTTTTACAGATCTTTATAATAACTTTTAAATTTTTATCAAAGGATGGGTACCTTTATATATAAAGTAAATATGTAAAAGTCTTTAAATTTGGTGTGGATTACTTGAACAAAATATTGTCATAACGAACACAACGTATGTGGGCACAGCTAGTCGGTATATAAAACTATGAATTCTTTACATCTAAGGTGTAGGGTATGTTCAGCAACTTTGTAAAAAATGTTCTGGCGAATTTTTTGTAGAACATATTAACCCTTTAATTCCCCCAATCATATTCAAGATTGCCCATTATATCTTCATCGAAAGGTATGACAGCTACTTTCTAATTAGTTATAGGAGCTTTTGGTCAAGTTTAGATTTAACTTATATATTAATGCCCCTATGCAAAAGAAATAAAGTCTACTTCAAGTCTACTTTAAAACAAACTTTTTATAAAAATTTTGTCTTAAAGTACACTTTACTACATCTCATACTTTGCCAAACCCTTGAGAAACGTCGATACAAAGCTCAGCTCTGCAACAAACTAATCCAGATTTATTAATCTTTCAAAAATCCCTTACAGGGTTAAGAGAAAAACTTGTACTTTCTTAAAATGTGGTTTAAAAATTTATTTTAAAAAAAACTTATTTCTCAATTAAAGAAAATTGAAATTTATTTAGTTTCCCAACATCATCATAAACTTCAACATTGTTGAAAAACTAATATTCAAGTGACAACTTGATTTTTAGTATTTTAAATTAATCTTCTGCTTAAATTCCAAACATTAAAAACAGAATATATGAAGATATAAAATTCTAAAATTCTTTCACTTGTCAACAATTAAGTTAAAATGTACAGGAAAATGCAATAAAATACAAAAAATATATTTATTGTTAAATGGAGAGATGAAATGTGTTGCTTACAACACAAACTATGAAACATACACGCAACAGAATAAATATTTCAAATACAAAGTTTAATTGCGTAATAAATGTAGTTTTTCTCTCCGTTTTCCTCTTGTTGTTGAAAATGAAATAAAATAAATTTAAATAAAATAAAAGAAAATTATTGTAGATAATGGTTTGTTAAATACGTAATAGGATTAGAAAATAATACTTTTCTCTATTGCCAAGAGAATAAAAATTTTAAAATTTCAATTAAGCTGAACTATCTGTTGGTTGCTGGAAATTATTTAAAAAATAATTAGATTTATTTTTCATTTTCAAATTAGAGATATCAGAGAATTAAGAAAATTTATAATGCATAAATTAAAAATATGTTGTGTTGGAATTATAATTTATAACAGATGTTAGAGTACAATTAAAAAATCGATTAAATTTACTGATTATTTATTTCAAATGAATAATTTATGCAAATTTGGAAAAACAATACAATTGTGAATAAACTTCAAAGGCATAAGATATTTATTGTTTCATGTTATATAAGGACTTTGTTTAATTTTTAATTTTATGTCCATTACTCACTTCGTCTTCTATGGGAATATCCTTTAACTTTAAGTTAGTTTTTATACCTTTTATTTCAGCGAGCATAAAACCAAACACCTTGTCTAAATTTAAAATGGCCTATAACGGTTGAAAGAACACCCTTTTTTATTTTTATATATGTATATATTTTTTTTTGATACTAGTTGTAATAGTATACGTTTTGAAACATTTTCTGTATAAATTTAAAATCTCTGCCTGTCCCTATAAGCCCCCTGTATTGTTATTACACTTGTAGGGGAAGTGTCGAAGCAGATCGCTTCACTAATAGGGCCCTTTTCGAACCCCTTCCGCCCTCAATGATTATAGGCAACCAAATTGAAATTATGACAAACTTATTTTCTTTAAATTAGGTGCTGCCACCAGCTTTTATTCTTGACTTTAGTGATTTCAGATTGTCGACTGGTAATTGTCAACCTTCTTTCATATCACCAATTCTCTAGTAATTGCTAGCATTTCTTCAAGGCTCACATCCCCCATGGCATCCATATTTCGCAAGCTTCTGCCAGTGGTCCTAAATCTAGACACCTACAGATTGTATTGGTATGTTTACAAAAGTTGTTTAGTTTTATAGTGGCTACAATTTTTCTATAAATTATTAGTGAAAATTAAGGAGTCCCTGTAAGTTATTCTGAAAAAAGTCAAACAAAAAAAAATATTTTAACTTTCGTTTTAAAAAATCTGCAGACATTTTTTTTCTAACATCCTCAGCTACATTACTGCCCAAAAAAGTTTAGCGGTATCACCTAGTATGAAAGCGATATTGGCCAAGAACTTGATGACAGATTTTTGGAAGGGTTCATTAATTTTCAGAAATTTTCGAGGTCTAAAAATAAAAGTTGGTCACCAAAATCCTCAAACTGAGCTTTTACAATACGCTTTTACAATAGAATCGTGTTACCTAAAATTTCCGTGCATCCAAGGGCTTTTAAATCCTAAGTTTGGCTCTAGTCGTCATCAAGCACAGACTACATTCTTCATTATAAAGGTAAATTAAATAATTCTTGCAAAAAAAAACCGACTTCAAAACAGATAGAAGGGCATCAATTCTAAACTAAAAATGTAAGAAGTAATCTGTAACAATTAGATTTAATCCAAATAAAATATGCGCCAAAATTAGAGGGAAAAGAAGTAAAGACTATGTGAATGTCAAGCCTCTCCATATTACTGTTCAAAAGTTAAGCTATTTTCACCAGCATCCATATTTTATGGGGACACTATTCAAGCCTCTGTCTATAACTTTTTCATAGATAGGGTCACATAGATAACATAACATCACCTATTCGGACACCCTTTAATTTACAATTTTAAATTATAGACCTGTTGTTATAGAGGACTTGGCCACAAAGATTCTTTGTAAATTTCAATTATCTGTTTATAACGGTTCAAAAGTTTGGTGATATATATCAACTTACGTGAAGTATTGGGACACTTTTTACATTATAATTCCAAATATTTATACTTTTTATTATATCAGAGAAAGTAGTGGACATTCTGGCAAATTTTCAAGTGTTTGTGTTTTTACGGTTCAAAAGATAGGGCCATATATATCAAATTACATAATTTATGGGCACACCCTTTAATTTCTAAATTCAAATTGTATACTTGCTATAGTGGACTTTGCAATAAAGGTTCCTTGTAAATTTCAGCTGTCTGTTTATAACAGTTCAAAAGTTTGGCCACATACATAGAATTACATGAACTACTGGGACACCCTTTTATTTTAAAATTCAAATTTTATACCTTTTGTTATAGCTGACTTAGCAATACAGGTTCTTTGTAAATTTCAGCGGTCTGTGTACAACTGTTCAAAAGTATGGACATATACATAAAATTAAATGAACTATTGGAGCACCCTTTAAAATTTTGAATATTTATACATTTTGTTATAACGGTCAGAGTAATCGACATTCTGTCAAATTTTCAAGGTTTTGACTATAACAGTTCAAAAGATAGGCCCAAATAGTTCAAATTACGTTACCTATGGGGACACCCTTTAAATTATAAATTTTTTTTTATTACTTTCTGCTATAGCGGTACGCAAGTTTTTCAAATTTTAATTTGGTGCCCTTTACGGTTCTTAATACACGTAAAAAATATGTATGTTGTATGGGGACACCCTTTAATTTTTAATATAATGAACTGATTTTAAAATGGGACCAACCTGAAAGCATACCCTTTAAAATAAAATCGGTTTAAAATCGGTTCAGAAATGGCTGAGTGCTGCGGTTACATACATAAAAAAGCAACATTCAGACGAATAGATAACCTCCTTCTTTTTTGAAGTCGGTTTGAAAAAAGTTTTCAATTGCTTTGTAATTAAGTAAAATTAAGTTTCCCTATATTTGTTGTTTTAAATAACACGAAATAAGACTTTCATCCTGGTTCCGTAACCAGTACGTAAAAACATAACCCTATTTTATAAGCTGCGAAGTCTGTTTGTCTGTCTGTCAGCTCCTTCTATCTCTGGAACCGTAATAGGTAGAAATAAAAATATTATTACAATGGCTGTTATAACAACAAATCCTAAAAATTTAAGTATGCTTTAGGTGCGGAAGGTGTTATGCATATTGTGTGTATGGAGAACGACATCCGCGTTTTTACTAATGGTTGTCTTATGGGCGGTAGAGCAGGAACAGGTGTATACTCATCTAAGTTGAACTTGTCCTGTAACCTGCGCTTGGGGCTTACGTATTCGTCTACCAGACAGAATTGGATGGGCTCCTGCATGCGTCGGATCACCTACTGGAATGTCGGGTGCATGGAAAAAAGGTTCTTATTGCACTTGACAACCAGTCGTTTATAAAACGTATGAGCCAAATGAACGTATTCTCCAAACTAGTCCTGGAGTGTGGCTAAAAACTTAGCAGGTGTGTATCTGTTAATGAGGTAATATTGATGTGGGTTAGGGGTCACATAGGCGTAGCTGGGAATCTGCCGTGAATTTCTGTGGACCAGAACCCTTAGCAGCGCTGGGTAATGGCATAATGTGAGCAAAGGTGGAGGGAGACATGCTCGAAAGGTGCCCAAAGAGCCCTTTGGCAGGAAGACCAGTAAGATGCGTAGATAACAGGTTATATGTATCAGAGATAGTAAACGAAATTTTCAAATTGCACCAATTGCACCGGCTTTTTAAATTGTACTTTTTGTACAGAAATTGTACCAAACAAATTTTGGTTGTAAATTTAAATTAATCTTTTTATCGGATGTCGAGTCATTCGAAAATCAAACTCATATATACGGTAACAGTACCAGTAGCTACTTAACTGATATAATTAGTATTAGCATGCAAGTGTCTTCTGAGATTGTAATGAAAATAAAACAAAAAAGAGAAGATCTTTCATTTGCCAACGTTTTTCGGGACTGTCGATACAAGGGTTGGATAATTAAAAATATCTTCGGCGTCTCACCACAAAAAGGGTTTTTGGATTAAAATATATTTTAAGGTTTGCACGCTTACCTAAATGCACATAGTTCCGGTAGATTCGTCATTATTTTCATTTTTTTCAATTTATTAACTATGTATTTCGCTAAGTTTTAGGGAGAATTTTCCTATTTTCTCTACAGGCAACTAAAATAAACTGCCGGTCTTAATTTAAGAATTTTAATTATTTATTTGAAAGTTGAAGGATTTGTGTAGGGAAGCTTCTAAATTTTACCAAATAATCCATTGGTGTACCATTATACTCTTCAGGTTTGAAACACTCAATAGACTAAATGAGAAGTTCAATAATTTAGGCCCATTATTATTACTTGCCTTTAAAGTACGTTTTAGTTAAATTTTACTTTTGCTCAAGTAAAATAATATTGCAACGCCATACCTTTCATTATTTTGTTTACTTTCTACAAACCACAAATTAGTTATCTGTACAATAAACAAACGAAAATGTTGTATATAAAAAAAACGAGATCTGTTTTCTCTTTTTAATTTTCCAATGCAAAATTAAATTAACAAGAATTTATTTTTCTTTATAGATTAGAAAATACAAACATGGACAAAACATGGCAACTTCAAACACTTATATCTAATGTTAAAAATTAAAGGCAAGCTGTTCTTCCCTTTAGTTACTTAAGTCACTTCTAGCTTAAAGTATACTTATTGTTCAATTCGATATGAGACTGGCTTCGAGACAGCTTCCTCAGCAAAGTGGAATTCCAAAGATAACAACCGCGCCTCTAAGATGTCAGATCCTTTCAACTATAATTTGGCATCACCCATTATGAAACAGAGATGGATAACCCGTTCAGACATGAAAACTGAACTGAAACCCTGATAAAATCCTAACTTTAGCTAATAATTCACCTTAGGCCCAGAATTTCGAATTTCGTTATTTTAATCAAGTTAAAAACAACCTTTAACTATCACGTACTTTAAGGACAAGTTACAGTAATAAGGGTTATCCTCGTTATTATAACGAAAAACTAATTATCGATCCAACAAAATTCTAACTTTAGCTATTGGCTAAAGGCCTAGGACCCATTATTATATCTTGGAGAATCTAAGTTTTTATACAGAAAAATTGGAAAAATCCACCGAGCACTAGCGAAATAGCTATCCGGATTTGCTTTCCCTATAGTTATCAATTTCGATTATTATATTTTTTGAAAATAAATATTTTATGTTTTTTTCATAAAATATATATTTAATAAATTTACAAAGAATTGTGTGTAATTACAAATAAATATTTATAGAATTTTATATAAAGCTTTAGTTCCTGAGTAATTACACAGGGATGGGTACATTTTTATAAGGTAAATACAAATACCATATCTAGTCGTATAAAATCGTAGAAAAATTTGAAAGGACGCTGACGAAGTGGCGCTTAAAGCTGTATTGAAAAAAACAACATTTGCAAAAAAAAAAAAAATAATTGTTTCAACAAGTATTGGCAGCAATAAACATGCAAAATGGCTTGAAGTTAGCATTTTGCCAGTTTGTTGTTACATTTTATTTATTTAAATGGAAATTTAAAATTATCCTGACATAAATTTATACATTTATTTTTTTTTTTTTTTTAAAATCCTTACTACCCCAGAACTAAACACCTGGTTTTGTTCACAATCATAACATGCAAGTTGTTACCTAAAAAACAACAATTATGGTTTAGATTAAAAAAAAAAATAGAAATGCGGTGAATAATATAAATAATTTGTTTGCATGTGTGGCAAAATAACAAGAAAGACTGACAGGTGAATTATTTGTTTTTTTTGTTATTATTATATATATTTTTTATTTTTATATTTTTATTTTTGCCAAATACCTAAATAAAAAATCAGCTTTAATGATAATTTCTTTTTAAACGTTTTCAGCGAAATAATTTGCTTACTTTCGTTACATTTCAATTACTCTGAATTAATTATACTTCAGGAAAATTGGTACTAATCGATTTTTATTTGTAAACTATGTCACTGACATGTAAAAAAATTTAAATATTAAAGGATCCGTAGTTAAAAACATATATTTAAAATATATTTAAGTACGTGGGCAGTTTGATAGTTCCATGGCATTTGGTTTTTCCAGTGCAATAACTTTCCGTGAAACACTGCTGCCATTAATTTTGTCTTCTACTGCCCTACTGTTGAATTTTCAGCAAACGGCGCACTATGAGACAACGCCGGCATTAAATAGAAGGAGTCATTGTAGAGCTCTGAAATTTCTCACAGGTTATTTTTGAGATAATTCCAGTTAAAAAAAAAATTAAGAAAATTCGCCCACTTTTACGCTCACCTCACATACAATTAAACTAACCACATTAGAAAATGAGCATAACACAACTTAGATAAGAACAACAGCTTGCACTATCAATTTAAATTAAAAATTTTGCAACTATCTAATAACCCAAAGTTAATGACCTTCAAAAAAATTATCAATCAAATGAATAATGTAAATAAAATAATAATAAACAATAAGTGAATAGTTGTAAACAATTAAAAAAAATAAGAGTAAAAAGTCATAAACATGCTATTGCATGCTAACATACATATAGCGACAGAATGTGCGCTTTGTGTATTTTTTGTAGTTTTTTGTATGTTTAAAGTACTTTTGCAAACTTTTGCTATATGTCCTTTACATCAAATGAAAGCTGAGACTTAAATCTTTAACTTGATATAAGTCTATACCTAGGGCGAGGGGCTGCTCTATATTTCCTAGTCCATTGAAAATGCAAAATGTTCAATTTTTACACAACAATTCTGTTGTTAAGAAATTTTTTTTTTGTGTGTTTTTTTTTAATTTATTTTTTCATCTACTCATTCTACAACAACTAAATTAATTAATTATATTTATTATGTATTTTTTTTATTAATAATCTTTTGAATATTACATATTGAACTAACATATTTCAAGCGCATTGGCATACCTCATATATACTGTAAAAATTTCATCCAAATTGGACGACACGCCAAAAAACATTTTTTGCCGCGGTTACTACTATAAATGTTAATGGGTAAACAGCGTTTTACTAAAATTCAGTGTGGTCGTATTAGCAAAAGTGACGACTAACGTTCAGGTCATCATGCCTGAAATAGTCGAGTCGATAAAATCCACAGAATGATATTGTATGATAGGAGAATGAGAGCGCTTGAGGTGGTTGAGGCTATTGTCATCTCAATAGGACAGGTGCATCACATTTTACATGAATAATTTTATATGATAAAAATATAGTTATAATTTAAACTACCATTTGAGTGCCACAATAAATACCTTACATGGGTACACTCCTGTGTAATCAGCATTCTGTCTAATTGTATCCCTTTGCGACTATTTCCTGATTCCAAATTAAAACTAGAGTCTTGATAAAACTTTTTATGCAATAAAACTAGAAAGGCCTTGGACTAAATTTATTGATCTTAAAAGAGACTATATTCAGAAAAAAGAAAAACGGTTTTTTTTGTCGGGGTAGAAAATGTTTTCTAAAAAGTCCAAGAATTATCGAATTTCCCTCGTATATTCTCGCTATAAAAGTAATATTTCATGAAGCAGTATACGAGTATTTAATTATATTTAAATGTTTTTAACTAAGTTATTCTCTTTAGTCATATGAAATTCAACAGAAATACATTTATATTTAAAATGTATTTATTTGTGTTTGCTAAATATTTCTAATGAGGTTTTATCGCAATTACTTCAGCAGGAGTTGCTAATTTACATAAATACTATTCCTTGAAGTTGTTTTTTTTTTCACAGTAACACAGCAATTGGTATTGATAAGGAAATATATTATAAACAATTGCAAGTGGTGTTTTATTTAACGAAGTCTTTTACATTTCTTTTATTGTACCCGGCATTTCTTGGTTGTTGGGGAGGTTCGTTTGGGTGCCTTAAGAAAATTTATTTTTATTAAAAAAAAATTAGGGCGTTTTTTCGGCTAAAATAAACAAAAATTAAAAAATTTTTAAATTGAAAAGGGTTTTGAAGAAAATACAATATTAATATACAATATAATTTATCTGTATACTACGAGAAAAAAATTAGAGAATTGTTTTAAAAATTTTACTCAATATTTTGAAAAAAAAAAAACTGAATCCAGCTGGGTACCAAAAATTTCAAAAACGTTAATTATTAAATGCGTATAAATCGTTAATTTCAAAAGGCAATTTGAAGGTAGAGTTACACTCAAAGGAAAAACATGGTTGAGGTAATCATAATCTAAGAGCAACATATTATGATTGAGTTATATGGTTGGGACCAATTTTATATTTACTGTACACATCGGATATGTCAATTAGCACCCTAGTCCACACATCAACTTTTGCAGATGACACAGCTTTTTTAAGTATTCATGAAAGAGCCCAAGTAGCTTCACAACTTTTACAAGACCACATACTCAATTTGGAAAAATGGCTAGAAAAATGGAGAATAAAAGTAAATGAACAAAAATGCACTCACATAACTTTCACACTGCGCAGGGACTCATGCCCTCCTATTCGCATAAATAACCAAATGATACCACAGCTTTCAGACGTTAAATACCTGGGTATACATCTTGACCGTCGCCTTACTTGGAAAAGCCACATTGACTTCAAGTTAACACAAATGAAATGAAAAGCAGTACAACTAAATTGGCTTATTGGCAAAAACTCCACCCTGAGCTTAGATTGTAAACTTCTACTGTACAAGTCGGTCCTCAAACCAATTTGGTGTTATGGGATTCAGTTATGGGGCACTGCCAAAATAAGATTTTACGTATTATTACATCTGCTCCCTGGTATATACAAAATTCGAACATTCACAAAGACCTAAACATGCCATCAGTTAAAGCAGAAATAGCGAAACATGCAGTCACATATCTAAAGAGGCTTGAATCTCATCCAAACCCTTTGGCGCGTAACATGCTGAATGAACCTGGTTACATTCGACTAAAAAGAAGAGATACTGCTTTTCTTGGCCGTACATTAGAGGGATGACCCGCAAATGATTTCGAAATCCGTGAAACAAAGATTTATTTTGTCTAGCACTGGCTGGACTTAAAAAGAATATTTTATATTAGACTTAAGATACGAGTAATTATTGTTAGTTCAAAAATATTGAAGATACAATAAATAAATTATGAAAAAAAAGAGTTATATGGTTGTGGTCCAACCATATAATTATTAACATAATAATATTGTTATGTTACAATTATATTATTGTCTAACTTAAAAATTACATTGTAAAATAGAAAATTTCCTTATGTATTTATTAAAACATACCTTATTTGTTTATATAAACATGCATACTTTATAATCAAACACACATTTATTTTCATTCGACATCAGAAATTACTCAATTCATAATTTATTATTTTTTTGAGAGATAAACCCGTAAAATTAGATTTTAATAATTAAAAAAAAAATAAACACAAAACTTAAAAGAAACCAAACATTATTTGTTTGCTTTTAGTCATACTGCGGTTACGTAAGAGTAAACTTATCATAATTTGTTTGTTAGTATTAATATTATGATGAGAAATACAATATTATTTTAGAATACTAATAACAAAATTTTATAGTTTAAACTAACCACGTTGAATTTTCTAAGTGAAGTAACCATCATTATTATGGTCATGATATAGAAAAACTGGTTTATAGTGCCCATAATAATGATCAGAACAACTATAAGTTGTTGATAATATAAGAACATAAGATATTTTTGTGAGCATACCATAACAATGCTTTTTCTCAGTGTGTATAAGAGCATTAAAAAAGCAAAAAAAAAAAAATGAAATGGCAATTTAAAAAAAAATTGCAAAGTGCGAGATTCCCAATTTTGAAGCCACATAGTGCCACCTATGTTAATTGAATGGTTCCATCCAAACTTAAACACAGATACTTCTGTATGCTATGCCCGTGTCAAATTTTGGATTAAGCGGACTATCTCCTCTTTAAAAATGGCTGAGTTATTTCCAAAATATTTTGATTCTGTCCCACTGCGCCACTGTGAAATGCTGATTCCGTTTTGCTGATAAACCACTTTATAGGGAATTTGTTTATTTAATTGTATCTCATTTAATTGTCCTTAATTTTACTCAATTAGACAATTTTCGTGACTACGAATCCATTTAAACAAAAATGAGCATCATCAATTGCTACTACAAGATTTTCCAGTAAGAAATTGGATCAATTAATGGTCATTAGATAACAATTATTGAACAAGCTGAATAATGTGTGGACAGACAATTCTCAAGTTACAGAGACCGATGGAGTATAAGAAATCAAGATCATCAACAAAACTAATTCCAACATATTCGTTTTACTGTCATAAACTGAATAAGAGTTGACAAATTATTAAATAATTCGTTGAAGAGCACGATCAGAAGGAGGCTTGTGTCCTCCGTAAAATTTACAAAGTGTTCTTTGAACAAATCATAGATTTGTATAATTTATTTAAATAATTTAGAGACCTGCTTAATTACAATATTTTTCATGGTGATTTGTCATGTAATTCCTATCGAAAGATTAACACGAAAACAAAAATCATTATTTTTTTCTTAATTTTTCTCGAGAGACTAACAGACTGTATTGCGCAATATTATCAGTCTGGTAGTTGCGGGTTCGATTCCTGCCAAAACCAGAGGCTTTTAGATCTAAAAATACTTTTTTTAAACTTTTTAATTTGAATAAAGTTACTTTTTTATAATTTTTGAGAATTAAAATATTTTTATAATTAAAATTGGGGCATTAAGCTCATCAGGAAGCCTTTACCCAAATTAATACTTTTAATTTGTATTTTTTTTTTTTTTTTTTTGACTAACTAAGAAATAAGTCAAAGCAATTTAACACATGGCATCCAAGCTCAAATAAAAAACAACAATCAACAATAAATTTATATATTTTTTAAATTTATTTTTTACTTTATTACTACAATGGCTAAATTAAAAAAAATATTTAATACTTCTTTACTTAATTTAGAAACTTTTTGTTCTAAATTTTAAATAAAAACATTTCATGTAACAATTTTCAGGCAAAAAATATTACCAAATTCCCTTTAATCGTAAAGAGTGAGGAACGAAACATAACAAAGCCAAACAAACTTATATCTGACATTTTAAATATGCATACATATTCATATGGAAATGTAAAGCTTTCTAAGAAATTTTCATTGATATTGATTTAATGTTCTAGGGAACTATTTACTTTAATTAATGAAAATAGATGTTAATGGTTCTGTATATTACTTTAAGGTTTAATGGTTGCAAAATGTATTTTAACCACATAACTTTATTTAATCAACGTAAATTCTTGTTACGTTATTGAAAGAAATAACTATTTTATAGTTCATTTAGTATAAAATAACTAATTTTACTAATTGCCTTAATTAAGATTTTTAAAATTATAATCAGGGAAGTGTTTTAACACCACTTATGAACCAGGGATCGCAAATAATTATTATTTTATAAATTTTAACCAAAAAATTAAAATGCGGCAGAAGTGCTACGCTACCTTTGCCTGCATGGATTTTTATTTGTTTGAGTTTTTTAGAAAAATATTTAATATTAATATAATTTATTAAATTTTATTTTTTGCTTAAAAAATAAAATTACATACAATGAAATTTATAATCAAGCTTAAGTTTGTTTTTATTCTCTCTAAGAAAGAATTAATTAAATTACAAATTAGGTGATAATATTAAAGAAAAATTGGGAAAATTTAATTTTTAGACACCAGCACGAGTGGAATGCACATTTTCTAGAAAGCCACGTCCGTCATCAGCACTACTTGTATCTAATCTACTTAGGGTAGTGTTTTAGTTGTAAACATCATCTATTTAACCAACCAAACCCAGATAAAGGAATACGAGAAAACTTGTATTCAATTATCAATCGTCAGTTGGTGAGAACGAAGTCTACCACGACCTTAAGCTTCCCTCTTGTTGAATATTTTTACTTTTAATATTTACCACCTATATTTTATTGTTCCTTCAGCGAACCTTCGGTTTTTCATTCATTGTATGTAATACATAAAACAGTTCGACTAATAATAATTAAAATTTTCAAAATTAAAAAATAAAAGTTATTTTTCGAGTTGCTTGGTATATAATAGTTATATCTTAAGTTTAATTTTTTTGCTTACAAAATAATAGTTATTTTTGGAGTTTTATTTGTTTGCTTAAGAAATAAAATTTATTTATCCAAATGTATATATATTTGCGCAAGTTTTGCACAACGTTCACGAAACACACGTTACTGTAAAACACAATTTTACGCTTAGAACACATATTAACAGATTTATTTTCTAAGCTAAAAATAAAACTTACTAACTATAAATTAATTTCTTAGCAAAAATAAACTCGAAAAAAAACTGTTATTCCAAGCAAAAATTAAAAATTGAAAAATAATCATTAGGTTTTTTTTTAAATAAAACTTATAACCATTACGATCCCTACTTTCAATTGAATAAACCGCAGCGTATGAGTTATATTTTAATTAAGTATTCGTACTGTTATATACTCAAGTATATACTTTAACAAAAATGAATAAAACACGAGATAAACGAAAGAAAACATTTCATAAAATATTTTTTTCAATTACCCTGGTCAACAAAATTTTAATTTTTTTTGTCGCATGAGAACTTATATCAAAGGAAATGTCCTAACGGAACGTCTCGCCTTTTTCGTCGCTCACAGCCCCCAAATTTGCCGGAAAGAAATCCAGATGAGAGTCCAGCATACATATTTTTAAAGACATATAACAACCCAAAGCTTTATATGACATTATAAGTTTATTTATTAAATCTGAAAAATTTTCATATCTATGGTTTCCTAGAAAATTTTGAACAACGTTCACAAAACATTTCCTGGCAAGTTTATCCTGATTATTTAGTTTTTCTTCAAAGCTCTTATCCTTTATCAGTTGCCGTATTTGTGGACCAACAAATATTTCCTCTTTTATTTTGGCCTTGCTGTGTTTGGGGTATTTCTCTTTCAGATATACAAATCCGATGCTATCTTTAGGCATAGCTTAGAGTAGAATCGTGACTATCTGATTGATTTGGAGGCTTTGGCACAGGCAGTTAAGTACTATGTAGGGTGGGTTAGACGATGACAAGTTTGGATTTTGAATAGTGTGTTTGGACTTGGTTGAAATAACAATCACTTACATGATCCTTTGGTTCGGTTCAAATCATTGGTATAGCAAATGGCATATGTCTCTGGATTCTTATTTAGCCTAACCTAATATCTTGATGCCTCACAGGAAATCAAAAATAGTCTAAATAGTATTGTTCAATTTCGAAGCTGAGATGTAAAATTTAATTTTCCACACACAACAAAAACTTTCGGGGTTGTAAGAAAATTTTCTTACATTGATCACGCTGTAACAAACGTATATAAGATGTACTTAAGTTGGTCGAATTCAACAGTCATACAATCGCCTATATAAAGTTATTAAATAAAATAAGTATATAAGGTCAGAAACTATTTTCTAGCTGACACAAGAACACTGGAATTATTATATATTGTTAATAAGGGTACACCAACATAAACAAAAATCATCACAAAATCCGTGCGACAAAAACAGTGTTTACCTGTGTTATTAGCAATGACAGTACAGTAGAGTCCAAAGAACTCAATTGCTTTAAAAATACATTTTTTATTATTTTAACAAAACAAGTAAATTAAAAAAAATTAAATTTATAAATGATTATTTACATTTATTTGCTCAATTTTGAGGTGCTTCAAAAAATATATTTGTTTTAAGAAAATATTAATAATTTTATTAATTTCCGTGAAAGTATCTTATGATTTAATTTTCTACTTTAAAACTATTTAGAATGAAGTTCTAAGGTATAGTTTTTCATCATGCTTAAAAATTAAGTAATGTTGAGCTATAAGTGCAGCTCCAGTTTCAGGGTGTTATGTGTTTTTCGACTTTAAAAACTCCTCTAGTATAACATCAGCGAAAAAATGAAATCGTTTTATGAAAAATCTAAGTAATAACATAAGAAACCCTTCATCATTGCGATATCGCTAATATCTGTTGGGATTGATTATTATCTGTAAGTCTTATTCGTTGAAGATGTCCTTGTGCGTTTAAATATTCGAAGACCACTTATCATCAGTCGAGTAGTTGTCACTCTCTTTGTTGAAATCAGAAGGTAATTTTAAATTTTTTTAGAAAAATCTATTATTTAGTCAAAACACTGAACGAAAAGTTATTTTTTCTACTAACTAATTATGAACCTATAATTTCTGATTTAAATTACTGGTCATTTTTGTCGTCTCGGGAACTGTTGACAATAGCTATACAAAAATTTGTCCTACGACTTATGAAGATAGTAAAGATACAAAAAGATACTAAAAAGAAAAGTCACATCATACACTTAGGAACTAGTCGCATCTCTAAAACGCTTTCAGTTCGAGTCCCACAAATAGTACCACTATGTTGTAAGAGCAGGTTAGCTATCCGACATCATATAAAGTTTTAACACCTTTGGCTTTCTTCTTAAATTCATCCTAGCAGAGATAACAGTTGCATATACTTATGCCTGCAAGTTCGTTGAGTGTTAACCAATGGCATAGCACTCGTGTCACCCTCTTGCTAGTTGAAACTAGCAGTAATGCTAACTTTAGTGTCACCATGCCTATTTGTCAAAACGGAAGTAAGACCGTCAGAAAACCTGTGCAATACAAGAGAAAGCAATAATCTAGTAATTTATAATCAGTTACTTCTAGACTAGGATGCCTCTCAAAGATATGAAGTAAATGCAAATGTTTCAAAAGGTAGTTGAACTTTATTACCGATATTTCCGTCATCCTAATTATGATCCTACAAGCGTCCTTATGTACAGTTATGTGTAGAGGAGTTAAATAGGTCAGGTGTTCATAGCCCCACTAATACAGATAATCAAGGAGGTAGTAAATAATAGATGAAACCCATGTTGCCATATGTTTAATACTCATAATCGTAATAAGTTAATATAAAACTCATTCTTTGAGCCACTGGTCAGCAAGGAACCTTTGAAAGGAATATGTTGATTTTATGTCATTATTGGCATCATAGAAAGAATATTGATCCCAAGTGTCTGTTGCTTCAAGTATGACTGAAAACTGATTAATTTCGGTCTGTAATATTTGGCAGTTAGCTCCAGAGTCTACTGCATATTCTATCATATAATAAAATAGTAACTCATTTCCTGTCTGTCTTTTTTTGTGTTCGCATCATATAAAAACTACTGAAAGGATTGTGAAACAATTTTGTGAGGAGGTACCTTGGTATTCTGATCCCAATTTAGGATACTCTTTTCCGTAAAAATATATTATTTCCAAGAGCAAGTGGAGAAAAAGCAGTAAAAGTACTTCATAATTTAAGGATTCTTTTATTTATGAAAGCACTATATTTTAAGCAATGTTACGCAACAGATGGCGCTGTTTTAAAATAATTAGTAACTCATTTTCTGTCTGTCTTTTACAGAGCTTTACAATAATTTTTAGAATTTTATATAAATTTTAGAATTTTATCCAGGGATGGGTACCTTTATATAAGCTAATACCTAAGAACCTTAAAATTTGGAGTGGATTACTTTCAAACCAAAATCGAAAAAAATATTGTCAGGACGCACACAACGTGTGTGGGCACAGCTAATCCTCAATATAACTCTTTTCTGCCACACTATAATAGAAATGCTGAGGCTTGTAGCAGTGCGATATGTTCGTTAATTGAGGTTGTTAAGTTATGTGAGTAGATTGCTGTTGATGGAAGTCCAAAGAAAAGCTTTAGGCTATTTCACAATATAATACAAGTATTAACATTTTTGAATAAAACGCCACTCCGATCTAAACGTTGTTTGAAATATTTTTCAAAAACCATACCAACTCACCATATCAGGGTTTAATTTTCCTCAAAAATATTATTTTAGTATTATAGCGGGAAACAACCTTTAGCAAAGATTATACACACGTATGTATACAAAGGTATATTTGACTTGTTGGCTTGCAGCTTAAATAAAAACCATTAAACTAAAAAATAAAAATATGCAAAATACCTCTATGTGATGAGCAACATCACATGACTGCCAATCATTAATTAAGTCATATTAAAATGATAGAAAAACTCTATTCATGATTTTAATATATGAAGCAAGTGAAACCATTTTTAATTATTTAAGTGCTTAAATTTAGAAACTTGAATTATAAATAATCACCTCATTCATATTTAAATATTCAGGGAGAGATTATTTTAAAACTTCGTGCATCTAATAAATAAATTCAATGACATAAAACAAAAAGTTGGAGGAGGTGTTAAAACCACAAAACCAACAACCTCAAAAAATATTTTAGAGAAACTATATTTAATTAAGCTTGTAATTATACGTTTATAACTACTTTTAAAGTTAAACATCAGTTGCTGATGCTCAAACATACACTTGCAAACAAGCAAAAACCCTGGCATACAAATAAACTTCACTGCGTTGGCGGGATTGATAACTGACTGGCATACAGACAGCCCGAAAGACAAACGAGCAGACAGATATACAGACAGACAGATAGACGAAATGATGGCAACATTTGTCTTACGGAAAAAGTTAAAAACGTGTAATTTTAAACTTAAATTAATGCTCAATGTTCAAAAGGTGTCAAAACTTGGAAACACTTTATAAAATATACACATTTCGTAGAAAATTCAACACTTCTAGAAACCAACGATAAAAACTCTAGCAGTGATAAACGCACCACAATCATATCACACACACACATACATTTATACTCATACACATACTTACTCTCACGTAAAGTTACAAATGCTGCAACAACCGCAAAAGTAGTGAGCCGGGCCAACAAGCATGAATGAAAATGTTTTCAAGTGTTAGTTTGTGCGTCCGTGTGTGTGTGTGTGTGTATGTGTGTGTGTGTCAATATTTATGCCTACCAATTTTATGCATGTGTGTTCAAGTATGTACTCGTATTGGTTGCGTGTATAATTTGCGTATTTTTTCGCCTTTTTTTTAATTTTTTCACAGGTTGCAAATGATAGAGGTTAAACCTCAAAAAATATGTTGCCAGAGCATCATAAGAGATGGGGTATCCTTAATGGTAGTGATGACGCTGACTCAGTTGTTGGTTGATGCTCTTGCTGATGATATATGTATATGTAAATGTAGAAATGCTGCTTGTAAAATCAGTTAAAATATAATCTGGTTTTCTTTTCCGAATTTATTTATAACAATCTGCCTTAACCTCCGCCCTCTGAAACCGCATTGATATGCCTGAGGTTGCTGCAGGCGTTGTGGGTAAGTTCATTTCAATGATGCTAAAGAGTGGCAGGCAGGCAGGCAGGCAGGCTGGCAGACAGACTTTTACGCAGAGATTTTAAGATTTTTGCTGTAGTTTAACCAATCATTTCACAAAAAAGACATCAAGCTGGAAGTTTGTCTTTTAAAAACAAATTAGAGTTGTTGGTTAAGGTTTTTTTTTTTGGCATTTTCATAATAAGAATTTAATGATTTAATTTATGAATCAATGTAATAGTTATTTAATTTATCTGTAATAATTTATTATTAATAAACTGCGTGTTAAGTTTGTGATAGCTACAACCGTCTTTTGTTAAAGTGAGCAGTAGAGGGAGCTTAACCTATATTTCCTCACAAAAAACGTCTTATGAAAAAAGTTTTATAATTGGAAATTATAATAAGACGACCAAAATGGATTAATATTAGCCAAGTAAAGTTAAACTGTGAGAATTTAAAAAAATAAGATGAAATTAAAAAAAAGAAAATAAAAAAATTAAAAAGTATTAAAATCTTGTGAAACCTTGTTTGACCCCCGTGTGATCTCGTTTTTTGACCCAAATCTCTTACTATCCAGCCATTTCTTCAAATTTTAAGGCAGGAAATATCCTCAAGGCACTAACTCTGGAGTGTACGCTAAATGGGGTTACAGTTCGTAGCCTAATTCATGAGTTTTTGTCATAGTGTCTACAGACTTGTTTTCCCTTGCTTTCGTTTACGGCACATCACTTCTTTCCTTGCTAGATGAGGTCCATTTTTGCTTCATATTAACATTGCATCAGTCCAAAAGCTTTGAATAATTTTCACCGGTAATCGTTTTAATCTATTCCAGGTAATCGATGTGAGTGATACTGCTTGCATCTAACTATGGCCATGACCTTGTTGGCCAAAATACTCGCGTCTGTCTTCTTTCAGGTTCACGTTTATCTGAATAAACTCACTGTTTTGGTTGTTCTTTTGTTTCTGGTGTGTTGTGCTTGATATAAGTTTCGTTCACAGTTATAAAATGGTGCAAAAACTAGTTTGGATTTCGAATATTCGAAGTGATCACACGGTTGCGATTATGGTCAAGTATGAGAAATCGGGGCACCCTTCTCGCGAAAAGTTTTTCTCATATCCAAATATTAATTTAAACTCTGATTCTCCGTCCATCCCATCCCATATCATTCAATCAATCTATTCTATCGACTGTTTCTGTCGTGGCGGCCATGGATATAGTTTTGAACAAGCTTTTTATTGGCTTCGGTAATGGTAAATTTATTATAAGTAATCCAAACAACTCTTTCAGCATGTCGCAGTGACTAGCAACAGTCGCTATGTGACCAGCTAACATTTTCTGGTTGCGTTTTTACCTACAAATGCATATTTTTTACTTTTAAAAGCCTTAAAGGAATTGAATTTATCACTTAGAATGATTTTGCTCAAATAGAGGTCCAGAATAAGTAGAAGGGTTGTGCCAGTAATGGCACATCCACTCGAGGACTCGGAGGGTCGATTGTGATTCTCTTTAGCTAAACTAAAACAAAACGAAAAAGAGACAATTATATATGTCCTGATACCTATCACTCAGCCACGACCCGATTTCCTTGATAAAGACGAGGACATCTTCGAGAAATCTTCCATCTAGTTAGATGACTTTGCGGCTATATAATACCGGGTAGAGACATACGATATGCTCTACAGTTTCCAACTCATTTTCGTTCGTAAGTTACTAAGCAATAAAATATTTATGGTGTCTTTATTTCTTAGAAGGTCAATAAGTTAATAAAAAGTTATAATATTTATTTTTTATAATGTAACTCATGTATTTTATTGTTTTATATAGTATAATTGGAGAAAAAGCTCTCCCGAATTGAAAGTGATAAAAATGTGGCAAAATTGTTATTTATCTTGGCAGGTTTTTCCAGTAAATTTTTCCGCTATCTTTTGCTTTATTTCCCCAATTCAAGCAATTTAATTTATTTTATTATTTCTCTTCTCGGTGTATTTTTTTTATATATGTATTTTGCATTTTGTTTGTTTTCTCTTCTTTTCGCATTTTCTGTGAGTTGTGTGTTCGTGTTTCTGTACGTGTTGGTGTCAGTGGTAAAAGAGGTTTTAAATTTTATGATGACACTTTAGTTAAGCACTAAAGTGTATACGAATCAAGTGCGTTTTTATCTTGTTATTAGTGAAACGTGATTTAAATATAAAAGAAAAATATACTTGAGGGACCCAATAAAATGTTAGATTTTTAATTTTTTATATATATTTTTATATAATTTTGCATAATTTGGTGTTATAATAAAGTAAATGAATTATGCTTTTTTTCAAGAGGGAAATAAAAATTAAAAAATAACCCAACCACACAGAAAAAATTTTTTGCTCCTATTAAAGGTTTAAGTTAGTTTCAGATACAAATTTAAATTGTTATTAAATTAATTCAATTATTTATTTAATTAGAATTTTATTTTGTTCTTTCTTAATTAATTATATAATTGTATCAATTAAAAAATTTATTAAGATTTTATTTGAAACTAATTAAAACGTTTAATAGGAGCAAACAATTTTTTCTGTGCAGCATAACCTTAAGGGAAGAATGAATCTGTTAAAAAAAAATTTAAAAATAAATATAAACTAGTAAAAGAGAATCTTAAGTTAAATTTTATGAATAAGTTGTAGAATATTGAGTTTACAGAATAATATGGGAATTTTAGCCATCGGACGATGCTGCCACTAAAATTTGCCTTAAGTTCATGTTAAGTTAATAAAGAAAACTCTACCTAAAATAATAGTCATAACATTAACACTAACATGTAGACTGCCCATTAATGTAAGACTTAAATGATGATAATGTTTTTTCCACGTCTTAACATGATTGTTAAAACATTTGTTATAAAAGCTCTTTTATAACTTGACAATGATGTTTTAGTTTTATTTAAAAAAGGGCCATCTATTGCTCAACCTTACCTATATCCTTTACTTTGATATATTCAAACAACATTGATGAAAAAGTTCAAATTATGTCAATCGAAACTCAAAAATAAACACGTATTTGCCACCGAAAAAAACATTAACAAATTAATACCTTTACTCTGCCAATGTTGTTTTTTTTAAAGACAACACTAACTCTGCAAATGTTTTTTGCTTGTCTGCAGAAAACACCCAGAGTCTTTGGCAGGAATCGAACCCGCAACCTCTAGACTGATAGACTAGCGCGCTACCAATCGGTCTATTGATGGCTAGTCTAGACAAGGTGTAAATTTTGCGATTTGGTGATTTCTCAATTTTTTTATGATTTATTGATGGTTTTTGTAAATTTCACATTATTTTTCTTAGGTAAAGTATCGATTTTTCGAAAATTAGAAATGAAGTAAAGAAAATAGCTGAATGGGGAGTAGTTTAACTCCATATTTACATTGCTTTTACATCTAACAATGATGTTATAACACTAACAATACATACACTAATACTCTTAATTATTTTTAGGACAGTAAATAGGACGGTAATTTCATATACTTTAGTTTCATGAGCAAGCTCATCTAATGGATGTACTCATTAGCTCATGAACACATACCCGAACACAAAGTAGCATGCCTACTCATACAATTTTAGTTTACAGCATAGTTCTGTTCGTATCATAAACGACATGAGGAGACCGAGTAAAACAAACGTTCTATACTAGTGAGCGCCGTATTTCTTCGCCTCATGTTCGCAACGCTCAGTATGTTTTGTTAAGCAGTTGTGTATAATGTTAGATAAGGTTTAGTGCGTTTCTCTTGCACTACTAGTTTTTTGCTTCTGTTAAAACATGAAGACCTCAAAATGAATGTAAGTAATTTTGTTAAAAAATTCTGTGTTTTTTTTTTCGTACGCTCGAACTGTGTTCGTGTTTCACTCAAAGAATAATACTGCTTGAACTTGTCCAAGTTCATTGTTATTATTTTCAACATTTACTTATACTTATTCGAACTATGATTAACTATGTGTATTCATTTTTGTCCACTCATCGTTACTCGTGTGCAATGAACAGATATGAATTCAATGAAATATTATAATGAGCTTCTTTAAGCTTCGTTTTCTGTGCTCATGCAGTGCTTTAATTTAAAGTACGCCGAAAATAAGTTAAACCTTTGTATACAGAAAAAGATTCAAAAAGAAAAAAAGCATTAAGTATTAAGTATTAACATTTCCTACGACAAAAACGTTTGATGAACTAAAATATAGAATCAGAAGAAAATGTATATAAAATATTTATTTCACGAAAAAAATTATTTTTCCCAATTAAAGAGTTTAATTGGTTTTAGATTACAATTTTATGAAATATTTAATTGATTTAAATAGTTTTTTGGTCTATTTTAAACAAATATATATTTGAGTCAATTAAAAAGTTAATTGAATTTTTATTAAAAATTGATGAACGCCCTTAATTGTTAGAAAAAAATTTTCTGTGTTTAAGGCAAATCTTTACTTTAAATTTGAGATTTACATTGATCAATTTAATTTTTTGACTGCATGAAATTTAAAGAACATTTTACAATAACACACATGTATTTAAAGATAAAAGTTCTTATTATTGCTATTGTCAACTCAATTAATATCTTACATCACAGTTTCTTACATAACAAGAAGAATGGCTATAAATATTTAATAATATTTTGCTGTTTTAGTTATTGTTCGATAATATAGACGAACATATTAAATTGTTTCAGACAATCAGTTTGTTTGTGATGTTTGTTGTTTGCAAATGTTATGGCAATTGTTGGCTTTTTTATCGCTTTTACAACATAAACACAACAAAATCAACATAAGAACAAAAAGCCTTGAAAATATGTCGCCTTTGAAGTCATTTGTCAAAGACACAACATGTTGTTGACACAATGAAAAGCAGTAAAGGAGCAGCTTTATACTTAAACTCTTAACACTTTTTATCAAACGCTTTGATTTGTGTGTGTGTGTGTGTATAAAGTCTTATTAAAAAAAAATAATGAGAACTTTCGATTTGAACGAATGCCACTTAAAATTTCTAAAAGCCACAGTTTTATTTCAGCTAAAGCATTTTTATTGCTTTCGTTTGATGATGCCAATGTCGGATCATGCTGATTTGACAGTTTTTTTTTTTTTTTTAATAAACATTTTCTTTTATTTTTCCATCTTCTGTCAACGTTTTGCGGTAAAATTCAAAAGAAGTATTAAAATACACACATACATACATATTAGCTGCTTGTCGCATGCCGCAGACTATTTGCCAATAAATAAAAATAGTCGTATCTAGAAAGATTTGAAGCATTATTTGATACACTGTTTTGGCACAAATTTGATGTTTCTATAATGTTCAAAATAGAAATGGCAACGACAACGACAACACCAATGCCAACTTCAACTTCATCTACATATCTATCACCGAACTCAATATTTTAATATTAGAAATTGTTTGCCTTAACACTTACACAAAGATAAATATGCAACTATGGGTGTGTATCCTTACATGCATGTGTGTGTGTGCTCTATGTATTTTAAATGATTCATTGATGGCATTGTTTGTTGATGTGTTCTATTACTAGTGAAGCTGCGGTTGCTTTTTTTTTTTTTTTATATTTAACTTGCAGCTTTAGCTACTCTATTGCCTCTGAATGCTATACCAACTGTTTGTATTATTTGATGTCAACTACCAAATGCAAATTTGACACGCTTGTCACATTTTATAGAATTGAATCGATTTTAAATCGAATTGAAATGAAAATGTTTCATATTATTGAATTGATTTAGATACAAAACAACAAATATTAAAATAGAATTGAATAAATGAAATGAAAAAAAAAGAATGGAATTTGTGTTACTGGAGTTAGATTTTATTTTGCATATAAAATATCCTTATCTGTAGCAATCTATGTAATGTACTAAAAAATATGGGTATGTGTTCTTTGCTTGTATGTAAGTATGTATGTATGTGTGCAATATTGATGATGTTGATGTTTGAGCCATTTGTTTTTTTCCCCTTTTTTAGTTTTCTTTGGTTTTTTGTGCTTTTCAATAAAATATTTATATTGTTGATTTATTCTAAAACATATTTAAGAAAAAAATAGGTGGAATAAATTGTATCAAAGTTGTTACTTTGGCTATTAATATCTTGACTAAAAGAGTTTTTAATAATAAATTTAATTTTATAATTGAATATTTTTTTTATAATTGAATAAATGAAATGAAAAAAAAAAAGAATGGAATTTGTGCTACAACTCCAGTTTAGATTTTATTTTGCATATAAAATATCCTTATCTGTAGCAATATGTACTTAAAAATATGGGTATGTGTGTTGTTTGCTTGTATGTATGTATGTATGTATGTGTGCAATATTGATGATGTTGATGTTTGAGCCATTTGTTTTTTTCCCCTTTTTTAGTTTTCTTTGGTTTTTTGTGCTTTTCAATAAAATATTTATATTGTTGATTTATTCTAAAACATATTAAAGAAAAAATAGGTGGAATAAATTGTATTAAAGTTGTTACTTTTGCTATTAATATCTTGACTAAAACAGTTTTTAATAATAAATTTAATGTTATATTTTTGTATTCCTTTTTTGTAGTGTAGTTTTTTTTAAACAATATAATTGGGGGTTTTACAATGTATTGTTTCATGTCATATTGTGTTAGTATTCTAAAACTTTACGAAAGCATAAACTTTAACTTTCAAACAAAACCAAGTTTTCTATTTTTATACTGCTATCGAAATCAAGCAATTTTCCTTTTTTTCTATTTTCCATAAACTTTACTAATTTTATTTTCTTTTATATATTTTATTTGGAAAATGGATATCCTGAATTACTCTCGTTTTGTACTGGCATTCTGACAACAAATATTTATTTTTTATTTTTATAAGATTAAAAACGCATTAATTTAATTGTTTTTTATAACTTTGAGGGTTCACAACAGTCATATTTTGTACGTTTTAAACACAGACAATATGACACCTATATAACTTAGCAATATTATAATTTAAATACAAATTGACTTTATTAATTGTTTGTTAGATATTTGTTATGTAAGATTGAGATTGAGATAACAAATAAAAAAAAACTTTATCAGGCCTGTTCTTGCAGCATATCGATATATAAATCTATGCACACAGAAAAAAACTGAAAAAAATTGATTTTTTGGCATCTCCTTTGAAATTTTTTTTTTCAATCTTTTTTTTTTTTTTTGGTGGCGGGTGTCTGACAATTTCTTTTGCCTTCATATTATCCTCTATTTTTCCAGGGGTGGAAGGTCAGGGGAGCTTCTTCTGATCGATTATCTAGAGGGGGTTGAAGCCACTTAATTTCTAAAACCCGAAAAAGCATGGTGAAAATATTTTTGTTCTTTGTCATTGATTGAACCTGGTGTGCTTCGTTCTGTAGCCACGCTCTTAACCACTACACCAAACGTATATTTTATGTTTTAATAAACAGTTCCTATGTTAATTTCTATAAACGAGATAACAAGAAAGCTAATATAATCAAGAAGATATCCTTATTAAAAAAATTTAAAAAATGATTTATACATGATCATATGGGAACCTAATGAAATAAATCAGGAAAACCTTTTTGAAAAAATCAATTAGGTAGGCTAATGAAATCAATATGAAATCCATTTTTAATATAATTCAGAAGAAAGTCTAATAGAATCAAAAAGTTATTCTCTATAGATTTTTTTTTTGTGAAAATTAGTAAAAAAAATGTGAATAACAAGTTTTCTTATTGATTTAATGGGATTTCATCCTCGATAAAATTAAAACGATTTACCACATGAAAATAATAAGGAATCCCTTTAAAACTGTCTTCTTTCTTTCTGCTGGCATACCCCTTAGCCTAAAAATATTTCATATAGAAAATCTTTTTGATTCTATTAGGTATTTTTGGATCCGTGTGTGTTCTATACATCTGAGGTATATGGTATGTTCAACAACTTTGTAGCAAATATTACGGAAAATATATTTATGGAACATATTAATCCTCTAATTCCCCTGCATAACGACATTTTGTGACTTTCTTTTAATAAATCGTAAAAAACACCGTAAAGGGGTAAGGCGAGGATAAAATGTTTTACATAAATGTTGGCCATAAAATTTTACTACATATGTATATCAGAAGACATTAGAATCCATAACTTAACACAAACCACAAAAACCAATCAAATTCCTGATTACGCATCAAGGGTTATTGAGCAATCTTAATAATAAAACTCTAAGAAGCCAGTTTCTGTACATGAAATATTTTTTGAAAATTTTTTCGCTGGTGTAGATCCTAATCAAAACGAAATAAGCAACACAAATTTTTGGAATTTTTGTCTGTTATTCTTTCTGTCTGTGTTTACATCATGTAAAAACTGCCTAATGATTTTTAATCATTGAAATTTCAAAATTTATGATATTTATGATAAAAGAGATTTCTAAAATTTTAAATTTTTTTCATGGTCATACATTAAAAACAAATTAATAACGATTGCACATGAATGAGTGTAACAGTTTGTTTTTTTTAGCATACAAACATAAACGGTGATAAACAAAGAAGATTCGTATTATTCATATGTGATAAGTAATGAATTAGATCATTCAAATTAATAATATTTTATATAAATGTTTGTACATTGTTTTCATTTATGAACGTTTTCATTTTGAACATTTATGACGAACATTTTTTTACGATCGCAGCACTTACGAAATTTTTTCTCATCCTCATTCACTTCTGAATAGAAAGGAAAAGGATAAGTAAATCACCTCACTCGTAAATGAACAAACAAAAAAAAAATATTTTCCAGTCTCTGAGACATGTATGGAAAGGAACAAAAACATAACTAAAATGCACATTCTTACTCATAATTGAGAACTGTGTGAGCATTTTGGTACTCTGATTTGACCGATTTAATAATATTGAAAACTTGGCAGCACCTTTTATTTTTGAAGCGGGAAATTTTAGACACTATTTACGGAATTCTAAAATGATTTTAGAATTTTATATAAATTTTAGACTTTTATAAAATTTTTAAAAATCCTATGTTGCAACATCCTGAATAATTAAGCAGGGATGGATTGCTCTATGTAAAATTAATAAATACAGAAACCATATCTACATAAAAGTAGAGTTTTTATATTTGATGTCGATTACTATTAAAGCAAAATCGAACAGACGCTGACGCCTCGGCGGGCTTAAAATATTTTTCAGCTATTAAGAGTAATCTACATAAAACAGCACATCCTTATAAAGTTCTTATTTTTGGCACTTTATTAAATTAAATTAAATTCTGTTTTATCTTATGCAAATCTAAAATAGCAATCAAATCTTTAACCAAAATAACATTAATATTATGTGTTTGTGTTTCATGAAGTTTAAAGCAATAGAAATAATTAAAATATATTTGCCATGGAAATATTGATTTTTCATTTAACACCCCTTGGTCTTGATATTAATTATCACATAAAATAAATATTGTGTATTAATTGGCAGTTAATTACTTTTGATGTTCACAATTGCGTTCATGAGATGGTGAAAGAAGATAAGGAGAGTGTGTTGAAGTGATTGTATGAAAAGTTATGTTTTTCGTAAATAACATTGTCACTGTTATTTATGACTTAAAAAACTTTCAAATGACACTCACACTACTCAATAAGGCTTTACACAGAAACAATTTTTTGCACCAATTAAAGGTTTTCATTAGTTTTAAATCAAAGTTCAATTAATTTTTTAATTAATTCAAATATATATTTTTTAAAACAGAACAAAAAAAAAACTCTTAATTAAGCAAATAATTGAATAAATTAATTATTTAATTAAATTTTAATCTGAAAACAAAGTATTTGTTTCTGTGTACAAAATTATAAAAAATAAACTTAAAACAAAACAAAAGATGACAGCAATATTATAGGAAAATCCGTCATATAGTTTTTTTTAGCAGTAATTTAAACAAGTTTTATTTATTTTGTAAATTTGGAAAACATATTTTCTGACAACAACGAGACGAAAACATGCAAGGAGATGTATTAGGCAGAGCCAGCGCTTGGTCAGTAGGTACTTGCTAAGGCAAGTTATATCATGAGGATCCTTGGATCCTTGGCCTTTCTTAAATAAGTTAGATGTGTCTTTAAAGAAATTTAACAGAATATTAAGTTGATCGGATTTGTACCGTCTGTAAACTAAATACTTTTGGCATACCTTTCGGTGAAGGAGAAATATCTTAACCCTTATGTCAACAGCAAAAATATTATACGTAAGTCAACAGCAGCATACACGGGTATACACGTGATTTTTGTATGGCAATATTTTGTTATAAAGAGTGTTTTTGATTTTTTCTATGTCTGATCATTTAGAATAACGAATAACGTCTGAAAATGCCAAAAATTATACAGGTAAATATGAAACTAGTTGGTCTGTTGTTCACCACAAACTGCCTGGCATCTTACCGTCAGCATATTGAGATTTGGACGAAGCATACAAGAGCGTTCCTTTTTGGAAACATTCAGATTAGCAATTTCTGATGAAATGTGCAACATAATTATTCGGAAAATAAAAAGAAAAGCAAACCAAACTATGGACGTGAGAATGAACAAAACCCAAGGCAACAGCGAAAAGTAATTTTTATGCATATTTGAGCCTTCTTTTGACAACGGCAACTTATACCAGCAACGTAAATAAAAAAAGCAGCAGAAATAACGGAAATATTAATATGATGCTAAAAAACAAACAAAGTAGCAATTATAGAGAAGGAGCCAATGTCACTATTGATGAACAATTGTATTGTTTCCGTGGTGGTACAGTTTTCACTCAATTCATACCATCAAAACTCGACAAATACGAAACAAAAGTGTTGTAGGTATGTGTTATCCGATGAGGAGAAAAATCTACAAGACAATGGCGGTATCCAGTAAACACGAAAATATCGTAAGTGGAAAAGTGTTGAAGGACTTTTAAGTCAACCTTTTCCAATGAAGTGGACGAAACATTGTGTTCGACAACTTTTTACCAATATAAATTGAACAGCAATTTATCGATGTTTGGTACAGAATATGATGGAAGAACATTTATATAAAAAAGGATTCAAAAAGGACGTGTAGTGGATTGCACCATATTCGATTGAGTTGTAGTCATTTCACTATAACAAAAGTAAAGTAGAAGGTCTAAAGAAGAAATCAGTAATGATATTAGACTATAACAAAGGTAGGGGTGTCGTTGATAATATGGACAAATGTTTTGTAGAATATTTAACCAAAGGGCGAACAAATATGTGTCCTTTGAACTTCTTTTATCATATTCTGGATGTAGGTGCCTTTACTGTGTACATAATTTACGTGGAGAACCATCCGGTTTCGACAACCTGTCGTAGAATGTTCCTTTGCGAACAACTAACCCAACCTGAGGCAAAACTAACCGCATAACTAGAATATTTTTTAAATTTTCAATGTTGTAAATATGCTTGTATGTACATACATATGTTTATACCCGTATGTATGAATGCTCTATTTTTTAATTATACTTTTATTTTCGTCTATAGCTCTTTTCAGACGGTTGTCAGATCTTATAATATTGTCAGACCTAACATTGTGCTGACACACGATTGTCACTTTATTGGCAATATTATTGTTAGTTTGAAGTCTGACAATGCTTTTTTCGAAAATATTGTAAGACAACAATTGTAAGTTTACGCGATTCTTAGACGTTTTCTGTAAATTTTTCTGACAATATTGTATGATCTGACAACCGTCTGTACAGAGCTTATTTTTAAAAATTGTACTCAGAAATAAAGATTGGTTTTGAATTTTATGCAATCAATATGTATGCAAAATTAATACATTTTCATGTACATATTTTCCTAAACATACCCGGGTATGCAGCTGTTGACGTAAGTGGTAGGATAACTCTGACCTGAGTTATCCAATTCCACAGTGACCACAGTCTTCACCGAAAGCTTTGACCACAGTTTAACAGAATATCTTAAAATTTATGAGTTGGAAAACATCTTTCGGAAATCATAAGAAAATTTATATAATCATTTAGCAAATGTATAGCAGTACAAATACTAACTTCAAGGCAATGAAATATATTTGATGGCAAATAAAAATTAAATTTTTTTTCTCACTAAATGTCATACTGACTTTATCAATGGTAGAGGAAAAAATTATTGCCCGCCTCTTAATTTTATTGATTTTTTGTGTCTCTTTTTTTTACACTCTTCACAATATTTTCTTACGCATAATAAATTTTATACATTTCATGGATTTTATGTGAATAAATACGGTGTTATATTATGACACATAAAAATTCTCATAAATAATGAATACGAGTGTGAATTGAAATTGGATTTCTGTTGTCATTTATTCCTTGAAAGGTAATTATTAAAATCTGAAGAGGTTGTTAATATATGCACTGTTAACGAAGTGGGTTTGACGTCATAAATGTTCAGTAAATATATTGATAAATCACAACAAAATTTGATAGTTATTTGAGTGAGTGAGCGATTGAATGAATGAAGAGGTTCTTCATTTATGTGGTATTTACGAACAACTGTTGTATTGGAAGTTTAGTGTAATATTTATATAGAGTGTTTGTATGTAGTATAGCAAATAATGATATTAATTAATGCTAATAAAATATTGATTGATTTAGATGTTAAGTGCAAGAGTGAGAATATGTGAAAATATATTTTCCTTAAAGGGTCAGTCAAGCAAATATACTAATTGTTAGTTAATAATTGAATATAAATTTGGAAAAGAATGTACATAAATGAGAAATAAACGAAATAGGAAATAAGAGTGATAGATTAGCTAGCAAGAATATAAAAAATGTATATTTTTAAGAATTTTTCAGTTTAAATAGATTTATCAATGATACGCTATCAAACCACCGTGCAACAGTAGAGTTAAAGTTAATTGTTCTTAAACGAAAAGCAAAATTTCATATGAAAATTATTTATATCTTGAGTAAGATTTTATCTTTAATGTTACACTTGAGAAATTAAATTAATGATTTGCAGCGGAGTTCCTAAAAAATTAAAGAAAAAGTTCTAAAAAAAATAATACGAAATTTTATTAAATAATTTAAAAAAAAAACGATATTTCATTAAAAAATAGATTTTCGGAAAAATTAAAAATTTTACAAAAAGTTCATGTTATATGCTTGACAATAAGTGTTGAGTTCACAAGAGCCCCTCTAAAGTTTAACAATCGTAAAAAGCTGACCACTTATTAAATACAGTCTTGATTTTTGGTTAGTAACAAAGCCATTTAAAAATATTACTTATTAACTTTAATTAACTCTATAACCTGTTGTTAGTCTTGGCCTGTAAAATGTGTGATTTGATGATGACCTGCATGTCTTCTTCTACTTGGTCTAACCACCGGGGTCTCGGTCTTCCCTAGCTTAATGCGATTACATTCATTCGACCGACATGGCCCAGCCAGTGAAGGGCCATGTCGGTCGAAGGTGGGCAAAATTCCACGTCCACCTATATTTTTGACGTTGTTGCGAGGGGCGCTTTTCGTTTCTTTTTAGGTTGGTAGGATTTTTCTGCTTTAATTTGTATTAAATGGCTTTATTAATACACATAGAGGTAGCCGATAGACCCACCGGGTGCTCACTGGGTACAAAGAGCAGTCAATACGCAATGTGCTTTACTCTGATCATTCTAACGTAAAATATATTGCAGAAATGTCCTAACTTATACAAAAAAAAATTTCAATAACATTTTTACAAAAAACTGTCGATAAAATTTTTACAAAAAAAAATTTTCGATAAAATTTTTTTAAAAAATTTTTAAAATAAATTTTTTATAAAATTTTTACAAACAGATTTCGATAAAATTTGTATCAAAAGAAATCTATCAAATTTTTACAAAAAATTTTCGATAAAATTAAAAAAAAATCTATAAAATTTTTCCAAAAAAAAAAAATCAATAAAATTTTTATCAAAAAAAAAATCTATAAAATTTTTACAAAAAATTTTCGAAGAAATTTAAAAAGAAAATCTTCTATAAAATTTTTACAAAAAAAAAAATCAATAAAATTTTACAAATAAAATTTTTGTATCAAATTTTCAATAAAATTTTGAAATTTTAACAAAAAATATTTTATAAAATTTTTACAAAAAAGTTTCGATAAAATTTTTACAAAAAAAAAATAAGATTTTTAATAAAAATTGTTGATAAAATTTTTACAATCATGCTTTACACATACTTCTTCTATAAAATAACCCTGTTAATAACAAGGCAAAGTCTTTAAAGAATCCTCTTGAATGCACGTTTTGCATTATTATCTGCAAATTAAATTGTTTATTATTTTTACAGACCGCTCTTTAAAAGAAGTCTTTCCAGTATTGTATGGTCGGATCTCGTAGTTTGTAGGTAATCTTATTGAGATATTATTAAATAATAGGCCCCAAGTGATATTTTATACAGCCTTTGTGTTCACCAAACAAGTTACGGAACAAGGCTATGGATGAATTCAATAATCTTATACGGTGAGAGATGATTCACAACCCTGGAGACCATAGAAATAAGGAAGGACATACACAAAGTAGATATGTCTAAGTAACATCATGCAGCTTACAGTTTCTTCAAATTCTGATCTCAGTATTACAATGTAATTTGATTATAACAAAGATATCAATGTCTGGTAAGCCATCCTCTCTATGGCATAAAATGTGGGTCTGGTTATTATAGCCTTCACCATAGGGGGAAAAACGTATATATAAGTTTGTCATTCCGTGTGTAATTTCTACTGTATTCATTTCCGGCCCCATAAAGTATATATGTTCTGAATCCTTCGGGTTGAAATCAACAGAAAATTTATGCCCACCAAACTGCTGAGTATATTTCCGAAAATTTCGCTAATGGAATTCAGCAACATCAGATCCAGGGTATGGAAAAAATTCTAAGTCCACCTAATCTTTGACGTTGTTTATATTTTTTTCGGTTGTAATGATTCTAATTTGCACTCCATGTGACCAGTAGATAAGATTTTGGGTTATAAATAACCCCATGCGAGGAGCGATTTTCGTTTGTTTTTAGGTTGGTAGGATTTTTCTGCTTTGATTTGTATTAAATGCCTTTATCAATGTACATAGAGGTAGCCGATAGACCCACTGGGTGCTCACTGGGTACAAGGAGCAAGGCATTGTGCTTTAGTCTGATCATTCTAACGTAATATAGATTGCAGGAAGTGCTAACTTATACAAAAAAATGTTCGATAAAATTTTTACAAAAAAACATTCGATAAAATTTTAACAAAGAGTTTTCGTAACATTTTTACAAAAAATTTTCGATAACATTTTTACAAAAAATTTTTGATAAAATTTTTACAAAAAATTTTCGGAGACAGTTTTACAAAAATTTTTTTATAAAACTTTTACAATAAATTTTCTATAAATTTTTTTACAAACAGATTTCGATCAAATTTTAACAAAAAAAATCTATAAAATTTTTACAAAAAGTTTTCGATCAAATTACAAAAAAAATCAATAAAATAAACCTCTTAATAACAACGCAAAGTCTTTAAAAAATCCTCTTCTATGCACGTTTTGTATTATTATCTGGAAATTAAATTTTTTATTATTTTTACAGACCGCTCTTTAAAAGAAGTCTTTCCAGTAGTGTAAATATCAGATCCATTCTAGTTGTTCTGTTAATGAAAATAATAAATATATAAATTTACTGCTGCCACTTTAATTTTCATCCCTGTGGTATTGAAATTTGGCTTTTTCATAGCATTAAGTTTTAATTACATTTATTTGTACATTTTTGGATGAAAGCCAAAACATGGAATCATCTTTAAATGAGAGATAAATAAATACCAGAGTATTAAACTTAATTAAATATTGATACACATGTGTTCACACGTTTTTTATAGTTATTTGCTGTTAACCATTTTTCTATTAGAAATGAACTTAATAGCTTGAGTAAAGTTAGCATAGTTATGCACACTACTGGCAAACTTGTAGACAGGAATGTTGGTTCATTTTATATGAAAAATTTATTAGAACATATGGGCAGAGGCCTACCACAGTGGTTTTTTTTACACAATAAATAGAAACAATAAGTTGTTTATTGTTTTTTTGTAATTTTTTTATTTGGCTTAAGGCAAGCTCAACATGGCTGCAGCTGTACTTTCAAATGTGGCAGACAACCCAAGAAATAAGCAATAAAAGTACAAATTTAATAAGAACAAAAACGCAAGGAAAAAACAATAAAGACGTTTAAAAAGATCTATCGTTTCATTTGTTAAATTGCCAAGTTCACAATATATTCGTTCAAATATTTTATTGGTTGTTTAATGTAATAAATTTATGTGAGAAAAATAGATTTTTATTGTTTTATTTTTTCATTTGTTTCTTCATTTCTGCGTTTGCTGGTTGTCATTGTAGTTGTTGCTTAATACTTTTGTTGGCTTCAAAAAAAAAAAAAAAAAAAAAAAAAATAAAAAAAAAATAATAAAAAAATATATTGAAAGTAATACTTTGCAGTGGTACTCATGCTGTACTTCAAACAGTTACAAGAAATTAAGAAACAATATAAAAAGTAATAAAATCTCATAAAATATATTGAGAGGGTGTTCTGGAGGAGGCGAAAAGAAATGTGCAATTTATTACACATTTTTATTCTATTTTTCTAACGAGTTTTAATTAAAAAGCAATACAAAAGGGTGTGTGGGATTTTTTGTTACAAAAACAGTAAAAACCTTTTGGTTTAATTCTGTATCAGAAATATCACAAACCCAAGTAAAATTAAAAAAAATATTATGTTTAAGTTTTTGACTCATTTTTGCAGTCTTGTTACTGATATTTGAGTTTGGCGCTTATTGAGTATCTTAGTCGGTGGTGGATTGACAGATATCTTTCTGGGGTGGAAAGTGTAACAAATACAACTTACAAATTCTCGTGAATGCAACCGAAAGTATAATTATACCAGCATAGACATTTACTAAATAAGTGGAAAAATAGAGATAAAGTCTTTAACAAATTATATTTAGGATAAAATATCCATCGTGCTCTAATGAATGCCTTCAATTACTGACGTAATAAGAAGTTTTGCGCAGATCCAGATAAATAATGAAAAATTGTGATAGGTGGATTAGTTAATATATCTTAAAACCTCAGTCTTAGAGCAGTGCAGAGACATCGACAAACGAAATCCCAACTAGCACTAGATGAGCCAACGTACGTAAAGCAAGTATCGTAGAGAAAAAATCATTTTGTATAGTGCCGAAGTGGCATATAATCTATCCAGAACCCATTATTGTATGTATGGAAGGAGTTGCATAAGTTTTACAGAAGGAAACATATAACGCTCCCCTAATAAAAAAGGGCTGATTAAGATTAAGTTGTCACATATTGGCAAATATTTTCCAAATATTAAAGTCTACATAGCTACCAGAATTAAATATATATTCAAAATCTTTTTAGAATTAGTCATGGATAAATACAAAATGATATAATGTGTTGAAATTATTGAAGCTTATTTTTTCATCGGGCACTTCAACGATCTTTTGAGCAAATTTAGGTATTTCATCACCAATAAATGCGTGATAAATATGGCAATACTCATATTTAAAAGCACATAGTTTTGAACGTAAAAATGATATTAAGGTGAATCGTTTTTTGTTTGATAGGAAATTGCATCATTTATATTTATATAATTATATAAAAAAATATTAAAATTTACAGCAAAATTTTAAAATTTGTTGCTGACATCTGAAAATTTCGAAAAATTATGGTAAAAACGTTCAAATTTGAGGGAAGCAAAAATTTTAAATAATGCAATAAAATTTTTATAAATTAAGCAAATCAAATAAATGTCACTGTGCATGTTGTTGATCAAGTAAAATGAAATGAAAAAAAATTTGCAATATTAAGAAAAAGAAAATTTCACAATTTCCAAAATAAGGACCAAAAATCCCAAAATTGGGATTTTTTATTTAGGGAGTAGGGCTCATAAAATACTTTCAAATACAAGTTGGAGCATATATAGCTTTATTACAGCAGTCTTCTTTTTTCTATCCCAGCTTTGACATTTTAGAATATATAGGTTAAATTCGAAAGTTCGATGTAAAATAGGTCATATTGTGGGACCTCCATCTTCTGCAAGGATGATCAATTTTATACGAAATTTTGTCTAAAAGTACACACATATACACTGTCGGACAAAATAAAGTGCGGTTGTGTACCCTTCTTCATTAATCCTCAATATTTTTTATCTACGTGTATTATTTACTGTTTTTTTATTGTCCCGTTTTTTATTATCCTCTTGGTACAAGATCGCGAAAATGGGATGAAATTGAAAGCTTTGAGTTCCAAGTATAAAATATCAGAATCTGGGTTCAGAAAAATTATTGCTTTATATCAAATAAGGAAGTCAAATAAAAGTTTATAAAATTATGTGGCAGAAAACGTAAGACGAAGCTTGAGGATGATCATGTTGCAATTCTAGCAAAGAGAAATTCTTTTACGACAGCCAGAGATATAAAAGAAAAGCTACAATTAAATATTTCGACTCGAACTGTCCAAAGAATACTTAATGAAAAGGGTTTAAAAAGTGCCTTCGCTAAGAAAAAACCTATCCTGCGAGTAGCCAATAGAGAAAAACGATTGACCAAACGATTTTTTCTATTGGCTACTCACAGAAGAGGTTTTTTCTTAGCGAAGGCACTTTTTAAAACCCTTTCATTAAGTCTTCTTTGGACAGTTCCCATTTTCGCGATCTTGTACCAACATATCTTTTTGAGTTTCGGTTAAGGGCTTAATTTCGAAAGTGTTGGTCCAGGCCTATTTTCTATATATTTAAGTAATATTGAACGAAAAAATTAGGTACTTTGCAACAAATTATTCTTTTTTAATAACTTACCACAAAATTTTGTAAAAAAAATCAGGAATATATTATAAATTTCACGATTTATAAAAAAATGCACTTTATTATGTCGCGAAGACTTTTTTTACACTACAATACTTTTACATCAGAAACCTGAACGCACGAGTTTAAAAATTTCAAATGTTTATGGAAATAATTGAGGGACTCCAACAAATAACGGGACAATAAAAAAACAGTAAATAATACACGTAGATAAAAAATATTGTGGATAAATGAAGAAGGGTACACAACCGCTCTTTTTTTTGTCCGACAGTGTAGTTAGCTTATACAAAAATATAAAATTGTTATATATATTTCTTAAGAAAATTTTTTGGTTAATGGTCTTTTTTGGGTTTAAGTACACAAAAATGCATTATGCATAATTTTGCATTTTCAAATTGAAAATCGTCTAGTTTTTAAGTCAGTAAAGATCTTCAATCAAAAATATTTAGAATATGGCTCGCTAACTACGATAAAAAATTAAAAAACAATTTAGTAAAAATTGTTTTATAAGATTTTGTTCATTGACTGGGTTCACAACGACTTATTTTAATGCTCCAATAATAGTCCGCTATCATGTCAGCAAACTTTGGCAATATTCTTTCATAGTTCGAATGGATTGACAGAACCGTTTCCCTTGTTATTCACTCACATTAACAAGATTTTCAGTAAAAGCATCCAAGTAGTTTTCATACTTTTTGCTTTCCAGAAAATCGTTTGTGGTTCAAACAAAATCATTTAATTCTTATTTCTGGACCATCAAAAATTTCGGTTTTAGTTTATTTCTGTTCAGTTTCTCAAATTATGTAAATTTTTAGAAATGTATTTGAAACAATCACCAACCTTGTGCAAAACTCTTTTATAGACAATAGTTTGATATAAAGGCACCCATGTTTAAGGTGCATATAGCCTTTGGATCAAGGCCAAATTACGGCATTAAATATTGATCGAAATTTCAATAGATTTTAAATGGAGAATTCTAGTACCCTAATTTGCCACCTGATGGCATAACTTACCTAAAACTATGTGAAAATTATGTAGAAAATGATATTAAAGTCTACGGTGCATAGTGGGTACCATACCGTATTAAAATATTTTGGAAATAACCTGGTCATTTATAAACGGCTAGGTCGATTGAAGCAAAATTTGACATGGGCATAACAGAGGAGTATCTGATATTAAGTTTTTAAGGTGGGTACCATACACCATCCTGGGGTGGCGCTGTTGGGAACCTCGCACCTGAAAATTCTTTTTAAAAATTGTATCTGAAACTGAATAAAGCCTTTGAATAAAGCAGTTAATGTAAAATATAAAGAAATAAAATTAAATGCTTTTAGCATTAGATTATTGATATTATAATATAATTATTAATGTGCGAAGTTTAAAGACATTTTAAGTTGCCAGGAAAAGAAGTGCTGAGAGTATCAGCAAAACGTGACGTATGAGCAATAATAATTGGGATTAAAATTTATCATACGCATTGCTATATAAAAAAAAACTGAAGTGGCCTACACTCAACTTTACCATACCCCATGGAAACAGATATTTTTATGAATATATTACATAAAGAACGAAAGATCAAAGTATATTCGAATCGAAAAATTAATTATTTTCGGTTTGAGGTGTTAGGTCCCATCCCGATTATGACCAAAATTTATACAGCCATTCATCTCCATAAATTAAGGCATATTCTCAATTTCATTTTGATATGTCATACCTGTAGATCGTTCACCAAATTTGGGATTAAGTAAACTACCCCTTTCCCCTTCCTGATTATGCCCAAAATTTATACAACTCTTTATCTCCATAAACCAAAGGCACATACATAATTTCGTTTAAATATGTCATACGGTATGGCCTGTAGATCGTTCACAAAATTTGGGCGTAAGGAAACTACCCCTTGCGCTCTCCCGATTAGCCCCAAAAACTATACAGCTCTTTATCTCCATATACCAAAAGCACATACTACATTTAATTTTGATATGTTAAGCGGTATGACCTATACAAACTCCACAAAAATAGTGGCATACACACCCACCTACCCACCCACAGGCATCGTCGCGAAAATAGTCAAAATGGATGGTCTGCTGACCTCAAAACGTATAAATCCGTCAAAATCCCGACCTCGATTATTTTCATGATTAATACACCTTACCTTGTACTACGTATGGTAAAGTAAAAAAAAAAAAAAAAATAAAAAGAAAACGAGACATATTGTAATGATACTTTTTGTCGTAGTATTGATATATATCCGATTATAATGATCGATTTTTGGATAAAAATGTATTTTTTATAAATTATAGTTTTTGTTCTGTTTTAAACAAATGTATATTTGAATCAATTAAACAATTTGTTGAACTCTAATTTAAAATCTTTAATTGGTGCAAAAAATGTTTTATAGGGATAAATTTATAACGTTATTTTAATATTGAATGTTCTACTAGTTTTGTTGCTGTAAAAAATCAAACTTATACCAAGCACTTATATTTAATATAATTCATATAATATGCATGATCTATTTTTACTAAAGATATATTGTGCTTATCGGCCAACTAACCCTCCCTTTTCAAAATTTATTTCCAAAAAAAACTATCTTCATACCATAACTACTTTCAGCTGTTAGCATAACACATACATACATACATAAGTGTATGTAATCAAAGATTACTGCAATTTTATTAACATGTATTTCAAAGACATTAGCAAGACAATATTTGTGTTGACACTTGCCACACTGTAACATAAACTCAGAGATACGGAAATAAATTTAATCATTGATAATGTTGTATGCAATAATACACAGCGTTACATACGAACACATAAACTTTTATACATATCTATAAACGTTGAAATATACATGAGTACGTTTATACAAGTTATAAGTTCAATATGGACCAACAACAAAAACCATGTGTTGAAAAGTATTTAGCATAAATTTGTTAGTGTGTATGAACTGAAGTTTAAAACAGCTGCAACAGTAGCAGCAACAATACAACAATATAAAACGTGCTAATGATGTGCAAAATATGTTGCTTGTTTAATGCAAGTACTTGCACAAAACTACTAACAACTACGTAGTTGTATGTGTCTCTTCACATAGACATTTAAACGCACAAAAACATATTTCCAGTGTTTTAAAAATTTTTATAGAAAGACTTTTCTTTCAATCTAGGAGCGAAAAACTTCGTAAGAATAAATATTTTCTTTAAAGAAAAAAAACTTAATGTCTTTGTTGTTATTGTTTGTGGTGTAGTCATAGAAATATTAGTACTTACAAGAGATGACTGTCAAGATAGTTGGGTGGTAGGATTGAAGAAAAAAAATAAAACAATAGCAACTATTGACTTAAACCAAAGAACAACTAGACAAAGCAAGACTTTTTTAATTTTACACCTGTTACTTTTCAAATTATTTTTTTTTTTATCAAATTCATTGAACTTTATTTGTTAGAAGATAGTGATTTGCTAAAGGGTAAGTTAATATTTATTTATACGCATTTAACTGGCTGCTTGTGACAGAAGAAACCTAAACCTGCATTGACACATGGAAATGTTTCGGCAAGTTTACAATTCGTCATGTATCAGATAGATTGGACAGTTGATGACCGAAATAGCGTGTTAAGGTTAGATGAGTCCAAATTTAACCGATTTCGGTCTGATGGTAAACAGTATTACTGGCGCCGACAGCAGGAGACAATTTACCGGTACCATATTAAACAAATGGTCAAGCACGTCGCGACGTGTCGGAGGCAACATCATATAGTAGGGTTGTTTTACATGGAGGCATGTTGGTCCTTCGCAAAAAATTTATGGCATCATGAGAAAGAAGAAGAAGAGAACATTTCGCCTACCTATCTGCCCAATTTTTTTTCAGATATGAGTGTATATCTTAAGGAAGAACCTGTGTTGCAACAGGAAACACCTGGAAAATAATTGAGGAATATCTGGTTTGGTTTCAATTGATACTGTGGCCTCCGAAAAGACCCGACCTCAATCCAGTTGTGAAATTGTGGTCAATTGCAAAAGGACGATCGGGAAAATATAGAAGAGATCCACCTTACTGAATAGAGTTATGGAAACGAGCGCAGCTGGAGTGACAGAAATAGCCAGATAAAATTATACAAAAATTAGTTGAAACTACGCCCAAACGCAAAAATAATGCATCACAAAATAAATGGCTATGGACCAAGAACTTAAAATAAAAAATTTTTTAAAAGTTACCAGAAAGTGAAAAATTGATTACATAGGAGTTATTTTTATATTATTTTGATTTTTCTTTGAAAATGTGGTTTTTTATAAAAAGTACAAACATTTACTCATTTCTGCTCCCTACTGTATAAAAAACAACAAGATTTTTCTGGCATACTCTCTCCAGCATATCGGCCAGTATCTCAGGAATAAATTCTTCAGTATTGGCTTAGTGCATTAAGCGTTGCAGGCTTTTCCCTATGGACATGAGGCTTAACATAGCCCCATAAAAAGTAGTATAAAGGCGATAAATCGCACGATCTAGGCGGCCATTCACACCAAATATAGAAATTTCGTTACTGAACACGATTCCCGAGATTATGGCTCTGACAAACCGTACATTTTGGGGGTAAAAATTTGGTGCGGAACCCTAAAATACACAAAAAATTCAAAAGAGTGTTATAAAGGCTAAAAACGGGACATCATTCGGCCTTTTAGCAAACATTAAAATTTTCGTTCGGATTGTGCCTAAGCATGGTCAAAGACTCAAACGATTGTACTTATAGTCGTTTGTAAGCACCCAACCCGTAAATAGCTTTTTAACTTTTCCATTCGTAATATAAGGGTAAAGTATAGAAATCGTGAAACAAATCGAGGTCGGGATTTCGTCGGATTTTTTTTTTAGAGAAGTAACACTCAGGCATTTAATGCCTATATTAACAGTGTTACTTCCTTTGGAAAGCGATAGTAGTTGATAAGACAGTTGGTTAGTGTGATAGTAAACCTTCTTTTCTGGCAACACTGCAATTGCACGTTATAATTATTTTTAGAACAGTATTGCAAACGCCTCTGGTGTTATTTGTGCGAATTAGTTCTAAGCTAGCATAGCCAATTTATAATTATTTTACTTCGTCGGCGATTTAGTGCTGTGGTAATACCGGCGAAGGAGGGCGCTGTAGTATGTTTTATTGTAAAGAGAAATTAACACATATCAGAAAAATTGATATTGCCACGGCTGAGTATTGAACTCGTGACCATTGCTTAGTACTATTCCTATTCCTTTTAAGGTCTCCTGAATCCATTTGGGCTATTACACGATGATAGGTGGGTAGGTGGGTTTGTGTGCCACTATTTTTGTGGAATTTGTACAAGTCATACCGTTTGACATATCAAAATGAAATTCAGTATGTGTCTTTGGTATATATAGATGAAGAGCTGTATAAATTGTGGGCGTAATCGGTAGGGAACAAGGGGTATTTACTTACTCCCAAATTTTATGAAAGCTTTACAGGTCATACCGTATGACATATCAAAACAAAATTCAGTGTGTGCCTTTGGTTTATGAAGATGAATAGCTTTTTGAATTTTGTGCATAATCGGGAAGGGCCAAGGATGATGATGTTAGGTAGTTTACTCAAACCGAAAATAATTCATTTTTCGATTCGAATATACTTTGAACTTATATTCTTTATGTAATATATCCAAAAAAAAAAAAAAAATATCTTTTTCCATTGGATATGGTAAAGTTGAGTATAGGCCACTCTAGATTTTTATATCGAAATATATTATTGAAGAACTTGGTATACCTGGTCGGTTAAGATACCTACAGCATTAGTCTCCCATCATCCAATATTATTCAACAGATTTTATCGATTATTTCTAGCACGACGACCTCTTTTAGGCCGCCGATGCTTCTCATTTGTGCTGGTGCGACCAAAGCGGAAGCCAGTAATTATTGAAAGTGATGCTGCAGGTTTCCCTCAACAATTATTTATGAAGCTTTCGTTAAGTTTTGGTGATGGTGTCTTTTAACTTTTTTCACTTTTTTTCCATTTTCGATAAAACTAACGAGGTTTTGTTTTTTAAACGGCTGTCAAAGGAAAACTTATAGACCTAGTTTTTTCAAAATTCGACAGGAGTCCAATAATAGATAATAGTTCGCGGTAGCAGCATTGAATTGAAAGTTGTTGAGATGGTAAAAAAATTAATAATAAATTTTTTATACTACTGTGCATGAGCTTGTACTAAAACTAAATTTATGTTCATAGTTTTTGTTTTTAGTGTGTATTCGTTTTAATAGTCAGTAAAGTATACAATTTTTAATACTCCTAATAAAATGCATACACACTATTAATAAAACTCAAACACTGCTAATAAAATTTATACACAAAAACTGCAAACAGAAGAAATTTTTAACATGAGCGCATATATAGTAGTACCAAGTTTTTGTGTTTTAAAAATGTTCAAACTTTTTTCTCTCAATTTAATACTTCGTTTAACGCATGCACTCCACCTGTATTCCTATACTGTGACGAGCAGTAAGTATTACATGCATGCAACTTTATGTAAAATACGTGTTTCATCCACCAAATTGCATTGGATTCGCTAGGCCTTAATAGAACAACAAAATTAATTTTGTTGATTTTGGGAGAAAACTTGAAAACTATTTTTAGTTTAAGAAAGATGTTTATTTAACAAAGAAAAAGAACAGGGAAAGTTCTCCAATATGAAGGAATAAAACATAGTGAAAAGAAGGATATGTACTAGTAATTAAGTGTCTCGATGGGATAGTAGGTAGTGTGCTAGTCTATCTAGATTTTTTTACTACAAATTGGCAGGAAGAGCAAGAGGGAGCTGGGGTATAACCAGGATGCCAAGAAATGGTTAACTGCATTAGTGACAGATAACGTAAGGTTAACATAGAAAGGCATTGGACCACAGGCAGGCACATAATATATGGAGATGCTGTAGAGACGTTAGCCTTAAGCAAATGCAAGCACTTACCATAGACTCTGTGATGAGGAAGAATGTTAATTTGTATCAGTGGCTAGTCTGAAATCACTACAGTCGAGAGTAACAGTACAAGACTCAATGAAAGTAAGGTATTCGTAAATTTCCAGTCGGATACCAGAAATCATTAAGGAACGAAGGGGTTCGAAAAGGGCCTATGAATTCAGTGGGCTGTTTTGGTATCCCCCTTACAAAATAATATTTAAATACTTTATCAACACATTTATAAAATAGTCGTCTGTGTTTAAAGAAATTCGTTTTTTTATTTAATTACGCAGCGATTAGTGTCTTTCAAACACACTCATGTGGACCTCTAGTATAAAAAATAAATAATTAATTTTAAGTTTATCTTATTTAAAAATCGATCGGTTGGTGTGCTACATGCAATACTCAAGCATTTTTAGATACACAACACACAAAGCGAAAGACAGGCTTATTTGTTATATGGTCACAGGAACTATATTATGTTCTCTGTAACATTACATGCTGGTGGTGAAAAAATTAAATTTGTATTATGCTTTATTCTAGTCATGCTAAATAAGTTTTTGCTAACATTTGATCATTACATTGCGGCACAAGTTTTTATTATGAAACTAGCTATACCCGCCACGTCGTGGGATCCTGACAATATTTTTCTTTGGAAGTATACCACACCAATTGTAAGACTCTTACTTTTAAAGTGCTTCAGTTATGGTTTATGTATTTAGGTTATATAAAAGTACCCACCCCGGAATAAAATTCTAAATTTTTTAAAATATTCTAAAAATTATTGCAAAGCTCTGTAAAAGGTGTTTTAAATATTTTAATAACGTTGTCATGCCACAAAGTAAAAATACAAATTAAATACAAATTTTATTCAATTGGCGCCTAATGATACGCAATAGTGTTTAAATATTTAAAAGTTTTAAACCGGAAATTGCGGTTTTCACTGCCTTTTGTCCACTTTCTTTTGGAAATGAGATATTTTTGCGGAAAAAAAGTATCCTATATTGGAGTCAGGATACTTAGCTACCTCCTCACAAAATTTAATAAAATCCATTCAGTAGCTTTTACGTGATGTGAACACAAATGGAAAGCAGACAGACAGACAGACATATGAAATTGAGTTACTATTTTATTATATGTATAGATATTACTAGAATTTGACTAAAACCGTATAATTCGATTACCGTATATTGCTGTCAATGGACAATGTTCACCTTAACCATATATTTTGTTTGGGAAGAGATGGAATTCAATTTGTTTTTGCATTAATTCAAAATGTACATAAATTTTTTCCAACATTTATTCAAAACGTTGCTTTCCTCCTTGTACCTGAGGCAGCGTACGTTTTGTTGCTCTTAATGTCGATGATGACGATGACGATTGCGGTATAGTTGTGGTAAATGTCACAACAAAGTTCATGGCCAACACAATTAACTTCAAGAGAAATTTTAAATTGTTCACATTGTGTCTGTTTTTATGTTGGCAAATCTTCTACAAACTTTGCAAGCGTGCAGATGCTTCTGTATACATCGTCGCATGGACGAATTTAAACTTAGTGAACACTTTGCAATACGCACATACATACATTCATACATACATACATACATACATACATACATACATACATACATACATACATACATACATACATACACACATATATACATACATACATACATACATACATACATACATACATACATACATACATACATACATACACACATACATACACACATACATACACACATACATACATACATACATACATACATACATACATACATACATACATACATACATACATACATAAAACTTAAACTTGTGTATAGTTTTAATTGTGATCACGCTGAATATGATAATTGCTGTTGCAATTAAAAGCAACAATGTGACTCTTGAAACTAAATGATTAAAAAAAAATTTTTTGTAAAAGTTTTCAAAATCAAGACAACGTGGCTTAATAAAGTCGAATTTTGGCAACTGATGCAAATCTGCCACCGCTAATTGGTAGGTGGGTGTATATTAGAAATCTGCGGAAGAAACTTGTGCAAGAAATTAGGCAAACATGAACTTATGCATCATAAACTTCTACATGCAACAATTAAAGTGCACGTTAATGAAACCAACACGTTGGGCTCAAGAAACAAAGGAAATGACCTCAAAACAAATAACTGCAACCAAAATGTCCTGCAATTCGACACTCAAGAATGTTTGCATAACTGCATTTAATGACGAATTGTGTAATTACACAAGAAACTTAAGTATGCTTGTGTGCATACGTGATGCGTTAATTTTATTTCGAATTATGTCAGGAAATGATGCTGTTCGTCTTCTTAGTGGCTCCTAGCATTTTTTTTTATTTTGGCTGCTCGTGGTTTAAGGAATTTTGAAACATTTTCTACGTATTTCGCACTACTCAAGAACAGGGTATTAAATAACAAATTTGTTTAGTTATTTTTCACTCTATTTTTTAATTACTGCTAGTGAAAATAGTGTCCTTTTGTTTTTCTAAATTTTTTTCCTTTTTACATACAGACGAAATTTTAAGTCAAGCTTAAGTTCGTTTTGTTTATTCTATCTAAGAAAGAACAATACAAATTACAAATTAGGTGCTTAATATTAAAGAAAAATTAGGAAAAATAAATTTTAGACATTACCAGAATGAAATTAATTTTCTTTAGAGCTACATCCGTCATCAGCACTCTTGGCATCTATCTACTTTGGGTAGAGTTTAGTTTTGATTGAATGCAGTTTTTCTCGTATTCCTTTATCTGAGTTTGGTTAGTTAAAAACATGATGCTTACAACTAAAAGGATAAAAATGGGCAAAACTGTAACTCTTTTGTTTTCGCCACAATATCCGTCCGTCTGTCAGCGCCTTCTATCATGGAACCGTTAAATGTATATTCTTAACATTTTTAAAAAAGTTGTATTATTACCGCCGTTATAACAAAAAATATTAAATAAAAAATATTACATATCTGCAAGTAAGGGGTGATACATTTCGACGTTCCCTACTTTTTTAAAGAAAAAAAAAAAACAAAAAATTTAAATTTAATGGAGATTGTTTATTATCGTTTAAAAGAACTTTTTTTGGCATTTATTTTTTGCAGATTATGTCTATCAAATATTGGCCGTTGCTACGTCCATCTGTTGAGTCTAATTTTCGATGACTCGTTCGAGCATTTCAAATGGTAACTGGTTAATGACACGCGTGATGTTTTTCTCCAAGGCCTGAATAGAAGCGGGTTTGTCCGCATAAACTTTAGACTTTACATATTCTCACAGGAAAAAGTCTAACGGTGTGATATTCCACGATCTTGGTGGCCAGTCGACGGGCCAAAACGTGAAATTATATGCTCACCGAAATGTTCTCTCAATAAATTCATCGATAGATGCGATGTCTGGGAAGTGGCGCCGTCTTGCTGAAACCAAATGTCGCGAGATAACGGTCGCCATTGACGGTTACGTACGCACCGGCATCATTTTTAAAGAAATTTGGAATGATGATTCCACCGGTCCGCAAACCACACTAAATTATTTTTTTTTTCTGGATGAGGTGGCAGCTCTTTAATCTCTTCAGGTTGCTCTTCGTCCCATATGCAGCAATTTTGTTTGTTTACATACAGAAACAGGGCAGATATTTTTTTAATTTTCTTTTGCTCTGTCTTAAACCTTTCACAATTAGACATAAACAAGATAGACAGATTTTTTCACATTCTGCTTTCGGATATATTTTCTTTATATGTGTGTGTGTTTGAAAATCTGTGGTATATGTACTTTCTTGAGAAAGTACACGCCGCACGGTGGTTCAGAATTAATTTTCATTGGCCAAAACCTATATTTTTTGTTGACACAGATTCTTAAAATTTTTATGTCACCAGAAAGAAAACAGATCAAAACTAAGGTAGCCGAAAAATTGGGTCAAAATATTCGCAGTAGTGGGCGTGGCATGCTGCTAAAGGCAAAGAATTTATGTTAATTTAAAAATAAAATAAAAATTGTAATATTTGATCTCATATTAATTGCTATTTCTTAAAAACTGTTATCGATATTGAGCTGCGGTTTTTTTTGTTATGTTAGGTGAACTGTTGTTTTTAAGAAATGGTATATGCGCACCCTGTATAATTTGTAAATAGGGTGTTATGTTTAAAATTGGAAACCTCCATATATTCGCAAAGTTTGAAGTTTAGTAGTATATAACTTCTAAAGGACAAAAAAGGACAGAAAACCGAAACCACCCAAAGAAAGGCAAAAGTGTTCTCTTTAAGCCTATATATACTTTTGCACCCGCCCGGATCCGCCCGTAGAACACTTTTTCTATTTTAATGAAAAAACTCAACATTTTTACAAACAAATTTCTATCAAAATTGCTAGTAAATTAACTTTAGAAGTCATTCACTGCCAAAAGTACAAATTGCAGATAGCAAAACGTAAGGGGAAAGAGAGGAATCTAACTAAAAAGTTAATTTTATTCGAAAATTGAGAATTTTAGTACACAAAACAATTTTTTGTAAAATTTCCTTAAAATCCAGTATAAGTTGTATATGACAAATTTTCCCATAGAAAACTTGTATAAAAAATGGGGATGCGATGGGTCTTCTGGACAAAGACAATGTAAACAATTTTTATGTGAGGATATTTCAGACACAGATATGTTCATGGTGTCATTTGTACCATTGCGATTGAAAAAAACTTAGAGGACTCGGAACCTTCGTCCAGCACAGTGCAAACAAGTTATATTTGGAAAAACCAAATTCTATCGTCTACAAAATACTGCAGACCAATGAAATTTGAATTTAAAAAGGAAACTCATGATACCATTAAGAATGAAGTAAGTGACATTAGAGCTCAAATTTCAACACTAAGGCCATTAGAGTTAGAGATAGAGGAACAGACTATTAAATTGAATTACCAATTAATACTATCTATGATAGACGGAAAAACTGCCCAGGTTTTGACTGATACAAAAGCTTCATCCAGCTCTATTATATGTAAAGCAACATCAAGTCAGTTAAACCAAGAACCAACAAAGTCGGAGGATAGTATTGATGCATTTGAATTTGGATTATCACCGCTACATACGAGGATAAGATTTATGGAACACATACTGAAAATAAGCTATGATTTGGACTTCGGAGCTTCAGGATCAGTAAGAAATAATGACACCAACAAAGATATAAGAAAATTGAAAAAGAAACAAGTTCAAGATGCATTTCTCAAGCACGGGTTGATTATAGATCAACCAAAACAAGGATCAGGTAACACAAACGATGGCAACACCGCAAGAAGATTTTTTTTGGATCCCGAAACTACATCTGATATAACAGGTGTTGATAAAGCTGTTATTTCAAGATTTAAAACAATTACTGAATTACTTGCGTGCAATGAACTAATTAATGCTAAAAAAATTGGTGATTACGCCAAGGAAACCGCTGCTATATATACATCCAAATACAAATATAGAAATATGTCAGCAACAGTGCATAAAGTTCTTTATCATGGAGGTCATTAAGCACCATTTATTACCAATTGGAGATTTGTCAGAGGAAGCCCAGGAAAAAAGAAACAAGGATTACAGATTTTACAGAGAACATAATACCAGAAAAATATCACGAATTTCTACAAATGAAGATTTATTTCATATATTATTGGCAATTTCAGATCCCTTCATCTCTAGCATTCGAAGTCAATGGAAATTGAATCATTCGGAACTAAATGCCGAAGCTAAGGCACTGCTACAGGACACAGGTAATACAGAGCAGAATATAGAATATTTACAGGAAATATTCCAGCCAAATGAATAATAATTATAATTTAAATTTAGTATTTGAATAAAATAAAGTATACAAACATTAATATTAAATGTAATTTTATTTACCTAGAATCTATTTATAACTATAAATAAATATGTATATAATTAAAGAAAAATTAAATTACACTGTTTTGTTTTAAAATTGACCAAAAACTAGGAAATATGTAAGTATTGTTAGGCATAAAGTTGAAATTTGGACAATCCTAATGAAAATACGGAATAAAGTTGAAATTTGGACAATCCTAATGAAAATACGGAAAATACACCTCAGTGAAAATAGGGGCCACCCTAAGGATAGCAAAATATTGTATTGTCATCCAAGATTGACCCGTGGACCAAATTTGTGCCAAATTGTTTAAGGAAAAGTGAGTCAAAAATGAGTTGGCACATTTGAAACGGAATTTCAAACAAGAATTAGGAAAAGCAAATGGAAAGTTCAACTTTAGGCTTGAATTTCTCAGCAACCGCTGCACCGATTTTAATAAGGCCTATACTCGGTAAAAGCTTAAGATCTTGTCTATTGATTAAAAAAAGAACTACTAAAAAATCTTTATTAGTTAAAAAGTTACAGAGTTTTGGCCAATGAAAAACGTTTCTGAACCACTGTGCGCCGACTTGAGAAATAAAATGTGAAGCAACACAGAAAAAAGAGAAAAGCAGAAAAGAGAAACGAAAAAATGACCAGTACGATAGTCATGAAATACACACTCTACCTCTTCAAACATTTGCCTACAAATCTCGTCTGTCTGCCCTGTTTCTGTCTATTGTGAAAGGGGAATAAAAAAATTTAAGTTTTCAAAAATGACCATTTTTAGTCATTTTTTTTTAAATAAAATTGTTTCTTTTTAAAAAAAATAGTCTTTTCTAATAAAATTGCGTGCAATAATAGCTCTTTTATAAGAAGCGCTATTACCTCAAAAAAAAAAAAGAAAATTTTTGTATGAAAGCTAACTTTTCGTTAAGGTCATATGTCTTCGCCAACTGCCTCTCGTTTGCCCCTGACATAGGCTGCGAAGGCATTTTTCTTGCATTACCTTGGGGTCTCTACACTTCACATTCGATTCAACGCCAATTATATTTTCTCAGTTTTATCGACTTATGTTCTTTATGTTATGTATGGGGGAGAGTTTTCATGTGCAAATCTTCTTTCTTGTGGCTTCCATCTCGTTTTTACTTCACACAAAAATTCTGGTTTCAAGATCATACTCGTGTAAGGAATAAAGGATATTTTATTTAGATCTACTAAACGTTTTCCTTAACATCTTTTTTGATGTTCAGACGAAAATAAAAGACAAGAAATTATTTTGTTGGCAGGTTTTCCGAAAAAAAACATTTCCTTTAATTCTTGTTTTTTAATAACAAAATTTATAATAAAAATTTACACTTAAAGACTCTGTTTGTGCCTTTCCTGAGGCTAAGGCAAAGCATGAGTATATTAACCATTTTGGTTTTGGTTTGTTAATCACGAAGCAAAGGCAAACAATTAGTAAAGTTTTTTTTTTCCGTTTGTTCTTGCAGACAAATTATTATGATAATTATCATTATGTTAATTTGCCAAGAAACTCTTTACTTAAACATGTTTTTATTTGCCATTAAAGTTAAAGGTCTAATCTTAATTATTAATATATTCCTGGGCCAAAGATGAAAAATAATAATTTCTTTCTTTTGAAATATATTTACGGAATTACTCCGCCAGCCTAATTAAGAGATAAAAAAACTTTATTTTTTGTTTTATTAAAAGGAAAAATGAAAATCCTTTAATGGTTTTAATATTTGGAGAACATGGTTTAAAATGTGGGTATTCATTGGAATCTTTTATTTTTTTAAAAGAAATCGCTGCTGCAGAGAAGTGAATTTATATTATATAATGTGGCCTTTCAAAAAAACAGGAATCACGCTTATTTTATTTTTATAGTTTTGCGTCATAAGGATGCTAAAGTGGTTTTGGTTTTTGATATTTTTGGATATCGCAAATCTAAATGCTTGTCAGGTGGAAACAGTGAAATCGAAAACATTTTTGTATCTAAAGTTTTAACAGTTTCATTTGATAAATCGAAGTAAAAGAAAATTTCAAATTCCAAATTGTGTAATTAATTAATTAAAATTCTAAAAAAAAGTAATTCTGTGCTACAAATGTTATGGCGAATACTGTAAGAAATTTCGAAGTATTTTCTTGCAATTATTATGGTTTAATATAATATTTTTTTTATGTACTTTTTTATTTATAAATATAATTTATTTATTTTTTTAATGCTGTTTAATGCGTTTTTATTTAAAAAAACATACTTGAAAGTGTACATAAGTCAGTTAAATCATAAGCTGATTTGGAGTTGTACTATTGTATGTGGAGGTAGTTTTTATATTTTTTTATTGAAATCTTATAATAAAAAGTACACTTTTGGAGCAAAGCATAATAGGTAATAAACAGGATTTAGCTTCATTGTATATGTATGTGTGTGGCTTAAATCAAATCATATTGAATTAATTTTTTTTTTCAAATCATATTTTAGTTCATTCACTAGTTCTGCAAAGTGAAGGTTTCTACATTGTTAATTTAGCATTCATAAATTATTAAATATTCCCTAAATGCTCTGTTATGGAATATAAACCGTTTCAAATGTAAATTTCCAATTATTTTGTAGTGATGCTTGTTATGCCTTAAGATGATTGGGATGGTTTTTTTAGAGAGTTTTGAGAAAAAACTCAGACTTTAATATTGAAGGTTTTTAAGATTTTCTTAACTTGACAGAGAACTCTATTGATAACTTTAACATTATACCATATTTTTCTTTAGACCACGCCGATGATGGTGAATTATAATTAAATTAAAAAAAAATTAATTTGTTTGCCTTTAATTGTTGCTGGTGCTGGATACTGCCAGTGAAACAATTCAAGTACATTTTCTCTTTTCTTTGGCCCCTTAAATTTAGTCATTTGGCACCATAAATTTCTTCTTATAGAGTTGCTTTATATAAAATGTGTAGATCATCAAGCCTATCTCTACACTAGAAGAGATTTATTTTTTTAGGGAGATACAAAAGCAGACCGCTAATTTTATGGATCTCTTTTCGAACCCCTCCTTTCCTCAATGAATTCAGGTATCCGCACGGTAATCGACGACTAACTTACTTTAATAGAGTTCCGTGGTGTCACTATCTTTTTACTCTCGACTGTAGAAATTTCAGAATGGTGACTGATACATGTCGACATTTTCCTCATCATAGAGTCTATGGTAATTGCTTGCATTTACTTAAGGCTAAAAAGGTCTCCATAGAATCTACGTAAGTATTTAATTTCTACAATATTAATTTCCAACTCCATAAAGTATATATATTCTCGATCCTTATATATAGAAAAGTTGAATAAGCGATGTCTGTCTGTCCTTGTGTTCCTCAGTTCGTCTGTTCGTCTATCCGTTTGTCAGTATTGATGTTGAAATGTAATTTGGTAAGGCGACGGGCGAGGTACAGCAAATTTAAGCCCACCAATCTGCCAGGCATAGTTTCGAAAATTTTAGGATTGCAATTCAGAAACTTCAGACGATTCTACTGGAGGTTGCGGGCAAAATTCAATTTCAACATAATGCAATCTTTTTTAAGGATCTTTTTGCTTTTTTCTGACCATTCTAACTCAATATAGATTGCAGGAAGTTTATAATTTTTACAAACAATTTTAAAAAAAATTAAAAAAAAAATTTAACAAAAAATTTTTTAAAAAAAATTTTACCAAAAATTAAAAAAAATCAGAAAAATTTTTAAAAAGTTTTCGAAAAAATTTCTAAAAAAATTTCGAACAAATTTTACAAAAAATTTTAAAAAAATATTTAATTTTACACATTTAAAAAAAAAAAAGTTTAAAATTTTCGAAAATATTTTTACAATAGATTTTCAATGAAATTTTTACAAAAAATTTTCAATAAAATTTTTAGAAAAGAATTTTCAATAAAATTTTTCGATAAAAATATCAATAAACGTTTTATAAGTTTCTATAAATTTTTACAAAAATAAAAAATTCTAGATAACATACAATGTAATTTGTAGTCAAGCGTGAGTTCGTTCTATTCCTACTAAGAAAGAATAATTTAAATTACAAATTAGGTTATTAAAGAAAAATTGGGAAAATTTAAATTTTAGATACCAGCAGAGCGGAATGCACATTTCCAGATAATATGCAAGCACCTTCCTATTCTTCCTGACAATTTGTAGTTAAAAAAATACCAAAGTCGAACCCTCATAATTTTTTTTTGCTACGATTAAGCAAAAAAAAAAAAAAAATAAAAATGTTTACAAAAGGTTGCGTATGTAGCATTAAAACCGATGTATTTTTATAAATAACCCTATCATATGTACTTTATCATTCAATGAAAAATAACAATATGAAGAAGAAAAACTGTGTTTTCATTCAATTCAAACCTTGCAGTACTTTTTAGACTACTTTTACAAGTATCTAATCAATATGGCTTTGGCTAAATTGCTAACAGAAACCGTACACCGTTTGTGTTAATTTACTTAAATGTATATGTTTAAACTTGAAAGCATAACAAAATTTATATTAAAAAAATTGTTTCCTAATCGCTTTTGTTACGATTTTTTGGGATTATTTATAAAAAAAATAATCGTGCTTGAAAAATATGCCGATATATCGAAATACCGACATTTTTCCTCCGATATATATCGTTACAACATACATATATTTTTCTTTTGCCCATCCCTATCCAACATCTACCTACTGATATGCTGTTGTAACCTTGCTTGTTCTATCTTATTTTGCATTGCCTTTGGATTACTATTTTAAATTCTTTACTTTAATTAAATTAAACATGTAATTATTCTTTGCTAGATTTTATAATAAAATATTTCCCTGAAGAAGTTTGCAAAAAACAAACGAAACGTTGGGAAAAAATGGTAAAATGATCTGATTTTATTATTTATATTTGGAAACAAATAACTGATCATAACAGCCCGAAGAGATAACTATAATTCTCTTAAAAAACAGTTTAAACACAGTATTGGTCATAAAAAAAACAAAATTAAATTCTTTAAATTTAAAATTTTATGTAAAACATATATTGCTGGAAATTTGCTTTTAAGTTTAATTTAATTTAATTAATTTCTACTTCCATATATTTATTATTTTTTATTGCAAATCGCATGTATATAATTGACTATTAGGTTCTATTTTTTATTTATTTTTTTTTTTTTTGTTATTGTGTTGCAAAATATATTTGCATTCAATTTTAAATTGAGCTTATAAATGCATTTGTAATCAAGTTGTTGCGTTCAAAGTGTTTTAATTTGTTTACATTAAACATTCGTTTGCTCGAACTCAATAAAAAAGTCAATTTTTTATTACCTAATTTTCGTGGTTTAATTTAAAATTTCATTCAATATTTTTAAAAGCAATTTAATGAAATTCGCATGTAAGTTTCGAATCTAAATATCTGTCCTATCTCTGCCATGTGGGTACAAAATGTTATTAAGAAATTTTTAAAATATTAAATACTTATATAGATGTCTGATAGAGATATCTGGGGTTGTACTATTTTGCTAAAAACGCTGTAGATAACAGCTCTAATTTGGCAAAGAAATGAGACAACTAATATAAAATGAAAAAGTAAAATACTTGTTTAAATAATTGCAAAAAATATTTTTGTAAAATGCGAAATTTTAATTCGACTGCTTGAGTTTTTAAAATCCCTAAGTCCACATTTTTCCTTAATAATAATGATCAAAAAAATCCCAAACAAAACAAAAATTATTGATTTTGAACACAAATTCAGTTCTTTTTTCATAAAAATACAAAGTACCTCACAATTATAAAACTTATATATCAAATGGTTGTTGAAGATCGGCTGGTTCAGTGAATAATCAGTTCCCGTATTTCAACGAAATAGAAAATAAACATCCGTACTGTCCAAAATAATCTCCAGAAGAACTAGAGAGGTGTCTCGGATATTTTTCTTGAAGCCGCTGGCAATTTGTTTTTTTATAACTTAAATGCTAGGATTTTTTACGTTGAAAATGTTTTCAAATATAAAAACTAGCTGTGCCCACACACGTTGTGTGCGTTGTGACATTATGTTGTCCGATTTTGCTTTGAAAGTTATCTAAACAAAATTTTAAGAACTTACGTATTTATTTTATATAACGGTACCCATTCCTGGATAAAGTTCTGAAATTTATAAAAATTCTAAAACTCTAAAAATTATTGTAAAGCTCTGTAAAAGGTTTTTAAAATATTTTAATAACAATGTAATTCCACAAAGTAAATAAACAAATCAAATACAAATTTCGTTTAATTGGCTATTTGGCACTAAGTAATTCATATTTTGTGATTATTTTAAAATAGCGCCATCTGTTGCGCAAACGTGTTTAAGATATCTCGCTTTTAATTCATGTTTTGTCATTACTTTAAAACAGCGCCATGTGTTGTGCAACCGTGTTTAAAATATATCGCTTTCAAAAATAAAAGATGCCTTAAAGTAAGCAGTACCTTTAAATCCGTAAAAAAATCGGCGTACTTTCATTGTTTTTTTCCACATTCTCTTGGAAATAAGATATTTTTGCGGAAAAAAGTATCCTATATTAGGACAAGGATACTAAGTTACCTCCTTACAAAATTTTGTTAATGTCCATCCAGTAGTTTTTACGTGATGCGAACACAAAAAAGACAAACAGACAGACAGACAGGAAATGAGTTACTATTTTTTATATGTATAGATAAAATCCGAAAATGTCATGGTTACTTCTAGTACAGCGTGTGTTTTTAGAAGTTCACAACTTTAAGTTGGCAATACTACCTTATTTGACAACCAGTTTCACAGCTGTTAGTTGCTTTTATTTAGTTTCGATTTACATTTCCTTATGGATAAACTTACACCAGAGCAACGCTTACAATTGGGCTAAAGCACAAATTGATATTGATTTTCCAATCATGGGCTTAATGGGCTGGCGAAGTCATTGTTCCATATGTCTTCAAATACGATGATGATCAGAATATTACTGTCAATGGTTAACATGATTAGAAATTTTTTCTTCCCTCAATTAGCTGGCATTAATTTCGCTGACAAGTGGTTACAATTGATTTATTCGAAGAAATTTTTTATGAAAGAATAATTTCACGTAATTGGATTATTATTTTGGGGTTTTGTTAAGTCACTTGTCTACGTCGGTAAACCAGAGAATGAAGGCGTACTCTAATTAATTTGTAGTCTAATAATTCTCAACATGTGAGTTAAATATAATAATTGATGAAAATAAATTATATTCGAAGTAGAACTAATTTATCCCCTCATTGCTACTAGTATGTCATTCGCTTGCAAATCAATTTAAAGAGACTTTTGTATGCCTCTAAGAAATTTTATTAAGAAATCTTCAATGATTTAAGAGCTATCAATTGCTTTCAAAATAAAACGTTTCTATACCTCTGTGGTACATTAACAAACATTGCCACTATCTGAGAGAGAGTTCAAAGGAACCAATAATCATTATCCGAAAAATCAACTTCTTTGTCCAAGTATCATTTAAAATGTACCTCTCAAAAATACAATGTCTCGCACTCAACATGTTTTTTTTATTTTGTGTTTAGTGCCTTCCCATTGGCAAATCCTAATTGTTACTAGCTTTTTGTACAGTTTTTGACCGATTATCCAATTATTTTGCAGTTTTTTTTTTTTATTTATTCAATCAATTAAACAATAACACCCTACACTATTTCCAAAGGGCTTTCAAATTTGTTGATATTTAGATTGCATTTAAGCATCACAAAATGTTATTAAATTAGACTATAAAAAAATTATATGGATACAAACACAGAAAAATTATTTCCACCAATTAAAGGTTTTAATTGGTTTCAGATTAAAATTTAATTAAATAATCATTTGATACAATTATTTGTTTAATTATAAAGGGTGTTTTTTTAAGCTAGATAGAACTTTAAATTGTAAAAAGTAACACAAAAAATTAAATTTTGATGAAACATTTTTTTTCATTTATTTCAGTATACTCTGACAAATCATCATGAATAGACTCACGCTTGAACAACGCTACGAAATTATCCAAATTTACTTTGAAAATCAGTCGTCGATTCGCGCAACTTATAGACGACTTCGTCATTTTTATGGCTTACATAATCGTCCATCTGAACAAGCCATTCGTCGAACTGTGGATAGATTTCGTACCACATACTCTCTAGAGGATGCAATAACACCAACACGTCGAAGGAATGTGCGTACTGAAGAGAATATCGCCGCTGTAAACGAAAGTGTGGAAGAAGATCCAAATTTATCGATTCGTCATCGGTCGCAGGAATTGGGGCTCTGTCCGTCCACTACGTGGAAAATTTTGCGCAAAGATCTCGGCCTACACCCGTATAAGATCCAGCTGGTGCAGGAATTGAAGCCACGAGACCATTATATGCGTCGTTCTTTCGCCGATTGGTCTCTAGAGCAGTTGGCAATTGACCCGTTGTTTTATCGCAAAATTGTGTTCAGCGATGAGGCGCATTTTTGGCTTAACGGGTTTGTTAATAAGCAAAATTGCCGCATATGGAGTGAGACCAATCCACAAGAGACCCTACAGACTCCATTACATCCAGAAAAATGCACCGTTTGGTGCGGATTTCACGCTGGTGGCATCATCGGACCTTATTTCTTCAAAAATGAGGCGGAGCTCGCGTTACGGTCAATGGAGATGGTTACCGCACCATGATCAATGATTTTTTGTTTGAAAATATGGACGACATTGAACCGGAGGAGATGTGGTTTCAACAGGATGGCGCTACGTGCAATACGGCGAACGCAACCATCGACTTATTGAAATCAAAATTTGGCGATAAGTTGATTTCGAGAAATGGACCTGTCAATTGGCCTCCAAGGTCGTGCGATTTGACACCTCTCGATTATTTCCTGTGGGGCTACGTGAAGTCACTGGTTTATGCTGATAAACCAGCAACAATTGACGCCTTGGAGGACAGCATTGTTCGTGTTATTCGTGACATACGTCCAGCAGTGCTCGAAAAAGTGGCCCAAAATTGGACGTCCAGAATGCGCTTCGTCAAGAACAGCCGCAGTGCCCATATGCCCGAAATCATTTTCAAATGTTAATGTCACGTATTGATCTTTCGAATAAAAAAAAATTTTGATTACAATTTAATTTTTTGTGTTATTTTTTACAATTTCAAGTTCTATCGGGCTTAAAAAAACACCCTTTAATATTTTGTTTGCTTTGTTTTAAACAAATATATATTTGAATAAATTTTAAAAATTAATTGAACTTTAATTTAAAACTAATTAAAATTGGTGCAAATTTTTTTTCTGGGAAACACAGGCTAAAATAAAAGATAAGAAAAAAATTTCAATTTTGAACCACTATGGCAGGGGCTTGCTGCACTTATGCAAACTGTAGTTTTATCATTTGTTTCATTTTTATATTATTTTTTGTTTCACACAAATGAACCACTTTTTTATTAGTGAATGAAGTACTCGTGTATTTGTTCTGATTGTCAGTGGCAAAGAAATATAGATAAATAAAAAAATAATTGAAATGCACAAAAATTGCCAGTCAATAAGCAATTAAATATAAAGATAACTAAAAAGTTTGATTATTTTGCATACAGTACATATTTATTAATTTTATGTTTTTTTTTTTAACAATGAAAGGTTCTTAATTACTACAGAAAATCATTTTAGACATATTAGTTGCACAAATAGAAATTGAATGTGGGACCATAAACGAGCTAAAGCATAAATAGCTGCAGTTACAAAAACAACTACGAATGTGTACTTTACACACATGCAAAAAAATCTACAATTATGTTCTTCAGTACTTTTGTTTGGTGTACTACACAGCAATTAATAATGGGCGCAAAAATAAAAAAGAAGAAACAAAATTGTACTGGATGAACTTCAATTAAAATTTCACACGATGGCAAACAAGTTAGATATTTTCAAACCTGCTAATAAATGATTATTTGGATTACACACAAAAAATGGGCGGCTCATTGTCTGTGAAGTTTCACAGATAACTTACAAACAACAGTATAATATACGAGGGAAATTTAATAATTTCGTGAAAGCTTTATTTCTCAGTATAGTCACCTTACCATATAGTACACCTTATTATTGCACCATCAAATATTTTGCTTCCTAAAAAAAAAGAATATCTCTTTTCTCCTTTTTTCTATGAAAAATATTAAGAACAGTTCTTGAAGTTAACGAACACTTAACATGCATCATTACCTGCAGACAAGCTAAAGTGGCAAAAGATGTTGTAACACCACAAGCACTTCAACGAGTGAGCCAAATATTTGACGCTCAATGGAAGCACAAAAGGATGCTACGAGTAAATGGGTGTTAAAAACACCGATATAAAAATGTGCTTGAGCAACACTTGTAACATGTGTTGGTATTTTTATTTTTAGTAGAGTTATAAATATAAAAAGTGAAGCTGCAAGCAGAAGCATATACGAACTACGCCTTCTAAAGCCATGATGCACTTACTCGTTTATGAACCCAACAAAAAATTGATAAAGGAAAATCTTAAAAAAAAATTTTTTATTTTGTAACGATAACAAAAAAAGTTTTGCTAAAAACATAAATAATTATAATAAAACTTGACGAAAGTTTTCTCTGGTCTCGCAACACTTCTAAAAAAATTTTTCTTGCGCTGTTGTGTGGTTTCGCTGACGTTCGTGGGAATATAATCCTTAAAAACAATGGAACAAACTCTTTCTTTTGAACGCTAAAAGCTGCTATGTTTGTGGTGTGTTATTTCAACGTATATTTTTTGTTTTATCTTTTTTCTTGGTATTACTGTTGCAAAAAGTCGTTAAGAAGCGAAAACAAAAACTAAAATAGAATTACTTACGTCTGTATACTGCTTTTCTTTTGTGTTTTTTCGCCTGCTATAAGTAGAAATTTCTAACAAAATGCTTAACATGTTTTTTCCTTATTGTGTTTATGCTTCCATTTTTTCTCGTTAGAGAGGTAAATATAGCAATAAGACTAAGAGTTATACATGTACGGCTCACACTGTGCAGGCCTTTTAATTTAAGTATTTTTCACAATAGTATCTCCCTAAATTTTAGGAAATTATAAAAAATTCTAAATTATCTATAAGCCCTTCTAAAGAGTAGTTAATCAGAAATTAATACGGGTGCACCTATGAGAGAGATATTCAAGGAATTCTATGTGGAGATTTTACAACTTGATGTTAGCTTATATACCGTGCTTATATAACCTGTTAACGCCCTTGATCAACTATGTGGAAGATTAGTATTGTAATTACTGCCAAAGAAAAAAAAAACACATATTTAATAACAACCGTAGCGGAATTTGGTGACAACTGTACTGATCATACATGACTTGTCAATTTAAAAGTTTTACAAGAAATTATAAATCCAGACAAATTTTCGGGCAGGCTGATAGACTTCCGGTGTGAATTCCATCACGAAGGAGTTGTCACATAATTTTTTTTGTGCATAAGATTTTTTCCTTAATGGAAGAAAATTGTTCTTTCCATGTACTCGATCTTCCAGCAGCTGAATTAATGCATGCTGCTGCCGAAGCAGCTCAGCATGTTATACGAAATGTATTTCTTCGAACACAAAATGCAAGACTGGATTATTTCATTAAAATTTATAATGATATATAAGATGTCATTTTAACTTTAAATAAAAACTCTCAACTTAATCTCGATGCTTTTTAATTGTCTAAATTTTGATGCTAAAGGGTTAAAAAACAAGAGATATTTTTGAATATTTATCAAAGGAAAGAATACTAAGAGTATCGCTGTTAGGCTTTCCCGTAGAGATAACCTTTAGTCTGTTTTGTATTTTCTTCATATTGAAACTCTAAACAGAAGTGTTTGTTTTGTATCCACTATCTTTCACCGAAAAAAAAAAAAAATTAATCTTACACCAAAAAAGGTCTTTTCTGCATGTAAAAGGTAGTTACATTTTTAAGGGCCGATGTTGATTTTGAATAAAACACAAATTATTTAGGAAATTATTGTCGTTTCTTTTTTTGTTTTTTGTTTTTTTTGATAATATTGGTATGGTTCAATTATGAATGAACAAAATATAGGCCAAATGGCCGCTGCGACCTCGGAGGCACACCTCCATCCGATGCTCCAAATTTTCGATGACGCTGAGGCATAATTGAGGTTCTTTGCTGTTAATGTGCCGAATTATTTCATCCTTTAGCTCTTGAATTTTTGCTGGCTTATCGACATACTCCTTTTCTTTTAAATAACCCCAAAGAAGGAAGCTAAACGGTGTCAAATCAAATGATCTTGGCATCGCCAAGACATAGCCACTACGTGAGATAACACGGCCATTGAATTTGTCGCGCAAAAGAGCCATTGTTTCGTTAGCTGTGTGGCAAGTGGCACCGTCCTGTTAAAACCACATATCGTCCACATTAATATCTTCCAATTCGGGCAATAAAAAGTTCGTAACCACCACACGAAGACCATTCACAGTAATTGCCTGACCAGCCCATAAATCCCACCAAACAGTCACTCTTTGTCGGTGCATTGGTTTTTCGCCAATCACTCTTGGATTATCATTCGCCCAAATGCGGCAATTCTGCTTATTGACGAATCCACTGAGGTGAAAATGTGCCTCATCACTGAAGATGATTTTCTTCGAAAATTGATCATCCAATGCTGCCATTTCTTGCCACGTTGCTCGATTAGTTAGTTAGTCTGAAATTGAGAAGTGTCAAATTAAATGCTGAAAAAACTTGACGTTTAGCTGTGGTTCACATTCAACACTGGCCCTTGATATTTACTTTCGCCCGTGTTTGAATTGGAGATATGCATCTACGCAGACTGCTTAGAACTGAAGCTAGTAAGTGGCAACGGATGCCACCAGTAGATTGCATGAAAGCTTAGATACCTTTTCCAGTTACTGGAGAGGATTTCTCCAGTAACTGGAGATGGAGAGGATTTCTCCAGTAACTGGAAAAGGTATCTAAAGTTGATTAAAAACTGTGCTTTGAATACAAATGGCTGATAAAAGGCATTATGGGTCCGATGTAATGTAGTGTTCAAGTAGTGCTTCTTATAGTTTTGCTATAAGCAATAAGTCCGGTAGTGACGTTAATCTATGACACGTATCCTTTTTGGAACAAGAACCCTACTACGTTTTTTATTAAAAGACTATACAGGCCTTCCACAAGGCTTCATTATAAGTCATCAAAGCACGACAAAAAACTTAAGAAGTTATTTTTGGATTACATATTTTTTTTTCGCTGCAGCATTTGTTGAAAAAAAAAAAAAATAATAATAAAACGAATGATTTTGCGAAAAAAAAATTCAGTGTTCATCCAACAATTGTTTGTGGTTTCTGGTTTAGAGTTTTAAGGAAGTTGGCATAAACTTTAACTATTGCACGACACACAAGTATTTCAGGACTTCATACTTTTCAACATGTATTTTAAATTGCTTATTTGCCAATGGCGATCTTAACGTTGTTGTGTAAGTGAATGGATTTGTTGTATTCTCTAAGTATTTGTGTGTACTTTTATTGTAGGTTAAGTAGCCAGCCAGACAAACTTAGAAGCTGTTTTACGGAAGTTGTTTGTAAAATTATATTTTGAAATTGTAACGTTTCTGCACTTCTTTCTTTTGGAAGAGAATTTAATTTATTGGTTTAGAAGAACATAACAATGTATCTAGCGAATGCTTTTTAAGATCGTCAGTGATTGACAGTAAATTGCTCTATATTTGTGTTAAGAATAGCAAACGTTTCATGGAGTTAAGGAATTACTAGATTTTTTTTTGCCACAAGGGGCAAATAACTAACAATGGACATAGGCCTTTATAATACATTGACTAGATAAAGTAAAATTCATAGTTGAAATAGAAATATATATTTTCAATTTTGATTTTATTAATACTCACAGAAAAAATTAACCAATTAAAAGTTTTAATTGGTTTCGGATTAAAATCTGACTAAAAAATTAATTGATTAAATTAATTGAATCAATTAAAAAAAATTAATTGATTCAATTAATTGAAAAAACAAATTGAATCAATTAATTTTTTAATTAATTATTTAATTATTAAAATAATTGATTCAATTAATTTTTTAATTAGGAATTTATATTTGAATCAGTTAAAAAATTAATTAAACTTTAATTTAAAACTAATTAAAAGCTTTAATTGGTGACAAAAATTTGTTCTGTGTTTTAAATAGCAAAATATTTTGAATTTAAAATATAACAAAATGTTTCACGATTATGTTAGATGGACTAGTGAAAAAAACCTTTAAACTTTTGATCTATAAATTTCTTAAAGTCTGGAACACGTATCTACTAAACATCGCTGTTTAGAAATTTGGAAAGTACCTCAACGTATATAATTATTTTGAAGAAAGCTGTAGATAATGGAGTTCCATGATGTATTAGGGCATCACAATGGACCTCATTCGCCTGCGAGTGAATATGCTTTTTATTAGAATTCCGCTTAAGGCAACCTAACAATAACATCAACAACACAAAAGGACATATTGATGTCAGAGATATTATACGCAGTAGTCTAAGGCGAAAAAGTATAAGATTTTACCAGCGAAATGGTGTTTCAAATGCAAAAAGGTTGTTTTAAAATCCTTTATGATATCAGCCTACTACAATCCTTTTTAAGAAAATTGGTAATTAAAATGCTAGAGTTAGTCCGTGATAAGAATTACACTTTGGTGTCTTGTACTCTGAACGTCTTTATTCGTACCTGTCAAAGAAGATAAAAGCTTTTGGTAGTGGGAGACTTTGTTCGAATCGACAAACGATCAATTGGTGGAATCATTGGTCTATAATTCTTTACAAATAACGATCGTCAGAAGGCATTAGTATTGCAGGTATTTTGTTTCAGCAGGATGGTGTCACATTTTAAACAGCATGCGATACAACAAATTTAACAATCATATGAACTGGCTACCTCGTGCATTCGATTTGATATTATTAATTTATTATCTCTAGGGATGTGTTAGGGAAATATTCTTGGTCTATGCAGATGAACTAAACACGATAACGCGCTTTGGAATGAACAGTTGACCCTTAGTTGCCGAAATACAGCCTAATTTACTGCGAAGGCTGTGTGAAAATTGGAACTTCGTGTTATGTCCTTTATGCGCTTCCTGCGTCGGTCTCATCGTGGTTTTAACATTACTGCTACAAAATGATCTAATTATTAAAACCAATCGGAAGGATAATAAAAACGCTTTTCTCGGTTTTATTTCAATTTAAATTTCTCCACCTCGGGGGTATTACTCTCTTGGTTAATATTAAGGATTTTGCATTACAGATTTTATATAAAATTTTATTATTGTAAAGTTACAAAACTTTACAATAATAAAATCTGTTATTTAAAATTTCCCATTTAAAAAATTTAAAGGATCTACTTAGTTTCTAATATCATTTAAATCAATAAAAATGTCTACTTTTATTTTGTTCCTTATTTTTATAAAAATTTAGATATTTTTTCCGATAAAAGATATTCTACATTTGTACAACATTTTGGATTTGTTTTTTTACTATTTAAGATTTTTGAGATTAAATCTGTGATTGAGACTGTAGTATCTTAATCTAGCGGATGCATCAGGTGTCTCGGTGGGCTAGGTAGTATGCCAGTCTATCAGTCCGAGGTTGTAGATTCGATTCCCACCAAAGGCTCAAGATTTTTCAGAAGTTGGTAGGAAAACCAAGAAGGAGTTTGGATATAATTTGGATATAAATGGTGAACTGCATGAGTGAAAGGACTTAGCCTCTTAAGTATTATCTGGCTAAGTTAAAAATCGAAGTATTACGATTCTTAGATTCTTAGATAGAGATGCTGTGGAGACCTTAGCCTTAAGCAAATTATAGCAATTACCATAGACTCTGTGATAAGGAAGAATGTCGACATGTATCAGAAGCCAGTCTGAAATCGCTACAGTCTAGAGTAAAAGGCTAGTGACAGCACGACTCTATGAAAGTAAGGTATTCGTAAATTTCCAGTCGGATACCAGATATCAGGGACTCGATAAGGAACCCACTAATTTAGTGACCTGCTGCTGTATCCCCCTAATAATAAAGGATATATCCAGTTTTGCTGGAATATTTGGTCCTGAACGAGGCACGGTAAAAATCCATGAACTGGACTACGAACTACTACTCCATGCAGCATACTTTCTTGATTTAGCCCATTGCTACCATTTTATGTCTCCAAATCAAGGAAATGGTGAGAGAACATCACTGAAACAAACGAGGGCCTTCAGAAATCTTATTGTTGAGAAAGAAAAATGCTTTTTGGCGCAGAAAAAATCTTTTATCTCCAAATAGTTACGGAAGTATAAAATTATCCTTTTATCAAAACAAAATAACAAGTTTCTAAGTTTTTCTGATGTTTAATATTTTCCAATGAATTTAATTTTGTAATCTTTTTAAAAATAATATTGTTAAGGATAATTTAGTTATATGAACACTTCCCTTCAACGGAGTCATATAATTTATTGTCATATTGTTTCAATGACACCATGTGCATTTCACAGTTAAAATAAAGCAAAGACCGCTTTTCTACTAAAAATAGAGCGGAAAAGACTGAACATTTTTTCATTGTTAATTTTTTAAATAATTTAATTATTAATTTTTTTGCACCAAATTACGAGCATAAAACAATAAAAAAATACTACACAAAATTGTCAGAATTTTGTGTAGCGCATTCTTGAAAAAAAAAATAGAAAAATTTTTTAAAAATATCTTGTCGAGATGTATTGGCATCTGTGTTTTATTTTTGTCAATTTTTAATTCTTATTAAATTTATCTACATGAATGTTGATCAAAAGCATACATTTTTTGTGTTGTGTGCCCTCTAAGGCCAGTACAGCAAGACCAAATATCGCACAATCTTTTAACCCTCAATATATATATGTATGATGCTCTTTTATGTCGATGGCCTATGGTGTAGGCGGAAGTCATGACATGATGGCTTTTTCTGGCCAAACTTGAAATTTTGGTGCTCAAAAAAAAAAAAAAAAAAAGTTGGAAATGAAATAAAGTATAAATAAAAAAGTGCACCAATTTGATGCCATTTTCCAGGGTGACTGACATACAAAAAAATTTGACAAAAAATTTAATAAAATATACATACATATGTATGTACAAAATATTTTTTTAGTCTCAATATCAATACATCCCGCCATGCAAGATATATTTTTTTTCCTTACAAACTTGGCCAGTAACAAATAAAACTGATACTATTAAAATTGGAAAAAATACAAAACTAAACCAACTATAGAGTGAAAAAAGAACTAAAAAACTAAAATAAAACTTGCATGATGTAAAAACTGTATTGAGTGATTTTTTTAATTTGGTTACTCCCAGAGCAATTGCATATTTTTATGTTGTGGTATTTTTAATTTTTATGACTCAATGGTCCTGGTAGTACCATATAGCTTAACTCTGATCTTTTTGGGTTTTTTTTTTTCATCCTTAACGTAATCACATCATTGGGTTCCTTTTGTTTGAGCCATTAAACTTTAGTACATTTAAGCACTAATATTATGAAAAAAAACTATTGTTTTGTAATTATTTTCCTCATAACTATGAAAGTAAATATTTCCAAATTTTCTAAATGAATTTAAAATTTAATTTAAAGCTTAAAAGTTGTATTATATTGCGTCTTAACTGTTCCATTTTTCATTTTCATTTTTTTTTTGTAATTTTTCTGTTTTCAATAAACAATAGAAGGAAACGTTCATAATTCATAAGGCTTTATAGCTTGTGTTTCTTTTATTACTTGCTAAAAATATCAATTGCGTTTTACCTTAATTCCTGTGGGCAATAAAATAAAAAAAGCCAAAACACTTTATAAAATAAATATTAAATTATGTTTGTAGGCTAAAAGTGTAATGACAATCAAGGTCAAGGTATAAATAAATAATTTTATTACGATATAAATTTTATGAAAAAATCTAATAAAATATAAGTTTCTATGTGCCAAGTCATGTACTTAAAATACGAGGATAGTCTTAAAAATGTTTTTAGTTTTTAATAAAATTTTATTTTGCATTTTGAAACATAAATTAAATTGATGCATATTCTACGCAAGAAAATATTAGTCAGCATACGTACAGGATATAATACTTTGCCGACATTCAGATCATACTGGTCAAATCAAGCATCTCTCGGATGTCAGATTGTAAAAGATGCAATCAGTCAAGATAGATTCGAACAAATAAAACAAAATATACATGATTGTGACAACAGATGTTTGCATACTGCCTTCGCTACTCCTTGAAAATGTTTATCAAGAACAAACCGATACAAGTACTGGATCTTAGCTTCAGCATTAGGATAGCGTTATTCTTTTATTCCATATACTGGCGCTTCTACTAACAAAAACCCGAATTTTTGATTTAGGTGGTCACAGTGATGCCTAATTTCATAGAGGTAGAGGCAGAAGAATCTTTTGCATAGTTTCATGCTGATATTCCAAAGAACATGGTTAATATAAAAAAAACTAAACAGTAATAAATTTATTATATGACAAGTATTTCTCAATATAAATATACATATAATAAAATCTTAAAAAGAAGCATTTTTACTTGAAAAATAAAAATTCTATTTGATATATTTTAGAACAAACTTATTGCCTGAATGGATATTTAAATACCCATGCTATAAAACTGAACCTGAAGTCCAGAGGAGTCCTCTGGATTATTATAAAGCCCTAAGAGGGTTTTCGTAAAGTCCACTCTTCAAATTTTCCACAGCCAATTTTATTAAAATTTTTTTAACATTGTAAAATTTCCCCTTTTTAACTTCTAATTTCTCCCAAGACATGGCCATATTTGGGTCTCCAATTTTTTTTGTTAACTAGTGCCATCCTCCCTCTATCTTTATATGAAAACATATTTGCGATACTTCTCGTCTGACTGTAGTTCGAATTTTTTTAACCATATTTTTCTACGCCTTCGTCGTTAATGGGTTAACTAAAGAAAAAAACTACGTTTAAACATTTAGAAAAAGTTAACCCAAGTAAAAATTATACAATGAAAAAATAAAATAAAATAAATCAGTCAACTGCCAGTTAGTCTCCCACACGTTGGGTTCCGTATTATGTTTAGTATGACTTTAAAAATTCAAGTTGTTAATTTTTTATGTCTAATGGAGTACTTTTTAATTTTAAAATTAAAGTCACATCTGCGAAAATTGCCTCATTATTGGAACATTTTTTAAATTTTAGTAATTGTTGTTATAGCGGCCATGGTAATACACTTTCTATAAATATATCAGGCCTACCTATTGCGGTTCAAAAATAAGGTAATATACGTGAAAAACATGTCACTGATGGATCACCCTTTAGTAATTAATAATGGTTACAGGGGCAGAGGTACAACATCTACCGTAAACAATTCAAGAGTCTACCTATAGCGGTTCAAAAAAGAAGGTAATATTCGTGAAAATCATGTCACTAGTGGACACCGTTCAATTTTTAGTAATTATTATATCGGCCGAAGTAACACATCTCTTGTAAAAAATTCAAGACTCTACATATTACGGTTATTAAAATAGGGCTATTTACATGAAAATCATGTCACTGTCGGAACACCCTTTAAATTTTATTATTTGTTATAGCGACCATTGTAATTCGCATTCTATAAATATATCAAGAGTCTACATATTGCGATTAAAAAAATAAGTCACTATACACCCTTTAATTTTTAGTAATTGTTACATCGACCATGGCATGTACAAAATTTTAAGATTCTACCTATTACGGTTCAAAAAATAAGGCGTTATACAAGAAAATCACTGCCGGAAAACCCTATAATTTTTATTATTTTAGTAGTACCCCATCTGTGAAAGCTTCAAAAGTCTACCTATTATGGTTTAAAAATTAGGCCGTATTCATGCAAATCACGTCACTGTCAGAACACCCTTTAATTTTTACTATTTTTTATAGTGGCCATAGTAATACACCTCCTGTAAAAATGTCATGATTCTACCTATTGTCGCTTAAAACTTAGGCCATATACATGAAAATCACGTCACCATCGGCACACTCTTAAATATTTAGGTTCACTTTTGTATACTTGTTTATAAAGCGAACTAAGTTTTAATTACTGTTTGTAAATCCTTAGTCTATGCCTCCTACAGTTCAAGAAATAAACACATATTCGTGAATAACACCTCTCTATCAGAACACCCTATAAGTTTTAGTATTTGTTGCTATAGCGGCAACAGCTATACATCATCTGTGAAAATTTCAAGAATCTACCTATTACGGTTACAGAGATAAAAGGCGCTGACAGACGGATAGACGGGCAGACATTGTAGCGAAAACAATAGGGTTTCGTTTTTACCCTATGGGTACGAAACCCTAAAAAGGAATTGACTCATTTTCTGAGCCAACGATATGTGAAATAACACATTTGCTTACTTTTATTGAAATAACCCATGACCATTTTATATAAGTGGGGCTAATATCAATATCAAGTCACTAATGTCGAACTGAGGAAATCGCTGTGCGGCTACCGGTTACCGTTATATCAGTCGTTTGGGTACTTGTCAGACCTTATAGCTTGTTGCCTTCTTAAAGTATATGGGGTGCCCCAGAAACAATTTCGACGAGGTGTTCAAGTAAACAAGACAATATGCCCCCGAGGGTATTATTGAGTTTTTAATGCCTTGATATAGAGTTTTGAATTAAGGAAATTCAACAAGATGAAGTGTTACCGAATGACTTCTTTGTAAGCTAATTCTTCATTAAAATCGCCCAGGCAAAAATCCATCGTACGTGTTGTATGCGTATTGTGATATATGTGACGTATGATTGTTGATGATGATTGTAACGAGAAGCATTTTCCCAGACAGTGGCAATGTTTCCAGCGTATTTTTTTTTGTTTTTGTTTAATAAAAATAAAATCTCACCTTAAATTTTGCACTAAACACAAGGAAATATTATAAAACACGAGTAGACGCCAAGGCCCTCGGCATACAACAAACAAATATTTTGCTGGTAAAGTTTTACCATCTGCACGTATTGCTCGATCCTAAAGGCTCAACTATAATATGCATAGGCTAGCTTAAGCCAACTTAAGCAACTATGCTATTACATATAAATCATATGTGGCAAACTATAATGTACTTAACAACACTTTTCGTTGAGTTTCGTCAAATGTCATTTGCTTAAGCAAAGACCGAAACCGATCGCACATTCCGTACGGAATTTTGACAGACTTTTCGTTCATTTTTTGACATTAGCTTAAGCCAACTTATGCCCAGCTTACGGACCTTAAAGCTCACCACGGTAATTTGATGTCAGAAATATAAGCAAAAGAAAACTACGATATAAGGATAACCGAACATGAATCGTCTAATGGATAACCACTAAGAGGAGCTTATAAGAAATAATAATTAATAAAAACTAAAAAACTAAAAAAAAAAATCGCTTTAATAAAAAATATAATTTACCGCTTAAAGAAATAAACAAACTGTATATTCTTATTTTAATTATGACATTTTATTTAAAAATTTAATTCTTTAATTATTCACTCTTTCAGTCATTCATTACCGTATAATTAAAATTGCTGTTATAAAAACTTAAATTATTGCAAGTCCTGTAAAATGTCAACTTTTATATAGCAACAATAATTATTATCTACAAACATATTATTCACCTGTTATTCATTTTAATTAATTTATGTGAATTATAACACCATAAATGGCAAATATTTTTTACATTATTGCTACACTGTCATGACACAGATTTCGACTCTTCTGAATGTCCTGTTTAGCACAAAATATTAGAATTTTGTTTTTGTCCTCAATTGGTTTGTGTAAGATTTTTTAATGTTTATGAAAAAAAAAAAAACATTCAAATTTATCTATAAACATAAATTCAAATGTCATTAAGAATACTTTATGTAGCAATGGAGCTCATATATTAAATGCTTAAAAATAATAGCAAGAAAAATGTGTTTGACACAAATCGTTGAAAAAGGAAATGTTTTACAATTTTGAAGATTTGGCTTGTTTGACGGTTTTGTTGCTGTTCGGTCTCTGCTCAGATGTCTTGAATTTGGCGTTGGTGCCTTTTGCAGTGTTTTTTTTTAAATGTAATTAATTTTAACTATTTAAATGTCACTTGTTCAACTAAATAGTTAAGACAACATGAACATTATGGGCATATTTTTATATACTTAACAACTTTTATTGTTACACCTATACTCACATATCTTTTTAAATGCACACATGCATGAATCTATTTATATGAAGAAAGAAAACTGTATCCTGTCGAAATTATGGAAAATCGGTTGTGATTTGTAGATTTTTAATGTCGAATTAAACATGTTGTTTATTAAAGCAGGTTAAGAAAGAAAGGTCTTGTCAAAGCCTTTGTCACTATTGATATTATTTTTTTTTTTTTAACATTCAATTGTTATCTTAACTATTTGCTTCTGAATCGGTGTGCTTGCAATGCAAAGATTAAAAAACCTGTTGCCCGGCCTTCGAACGGTTTGCGTATCTTTCTCACACTGGCTGATTGGCGTGCCCGAATGGCTGTGCTGCGGTACTGTTATTGGTAGTTCCTTAATCAGCCACGTGTAATCGTACGGTTATCATATAGAATCTAGAAATTTTAATTCAATAAGTCGGCCATTGGTGGAGCAACCTTTAAAAAACTCAACTTTTTACTGGAGGAGCACATTACAAAAAAAGAAATATATCAAAGAATTTAAAAAGTTTTTGCTTGTAGATACGTAAATGTTTAGGAATGAGATGGTTGCTACGGTTAGTAAACATTATAAAAAACTAATAGGGTCCATATAATTTTAAGTTTTTTAAAATCTGTTGCCGAAATCGAACCGGCAACTTCCAGATTGAATCATATACAAAAAATTTTTATTTAAATATTCAAGCCACTTGAAATGCTTGTCGAAGTTATGGACTTAGCCATTTAAACATGTTTGATTTATACAATAATTAAACATCGTTCAGAAAATCGTAAATTCTAAAACTTTAAAGATTTAATAAAAACCACACACAGAAAAAAATGTTTGCTCCTATTAAAGCTTATAATTAGTTTCAAACAAAATTTTAATTGATTTTTTAATTGATACAATTATATAAATAGTTAAGAAAAACTCTAATTAAATAAATAATTGAATTAATTAAATATTAAATTAAACTAAGTAAAACCCTTAATTAGAAAAAAAAATTTTTTTCTGTGCAATAGGATTTATTTTTTAATTTTGAAAAAGATTCTTAATCGCTGGTAAATTACTTAAAATTTATGAACAATTTTTACTCATGAAAATTATAATTAATTTAAAACATAACCTTTCAAATGGAAACGGTGCAAGGAGGTTGGAAAATGACACCAGCAACATAATATTCATACTCATACCTCGAAAACAAACATTAACATGATGACGTTCTTAAAATGTAATTAAAATTTTATTTTGCAGTAATTTTTTCTTGTAATTGTTTCTTGTTTTATTTATTTTATTTCTTTCTGTTGCCAAAGCTTTGCTGCTGTGTAATCTCCCAAAACGAGTGTGTCTTTTGTTTTAAATATTTGTTGTGTAAAAGACAAATTATGTTAACAAAGTAAAATTTTGTAAAATTTTTAAGAAAATAAATAATGAATTAAAATAAAATAAAATCCTTTAGAGAGATGGTGCCGCTGCTGCTCTAACGCTTTAACGGTCTAGCTTTACTTTTTTGGCATGAGTTTAGATATATAATTTAAATTTTTATATTTTTTTGTTCCATTTAATACTTTGTGCGAAATCATTTTGTTTTATTTTTGTTTTTTTTTTTAATGTTATAATTTTTAATGGCCTGTTCCGCAAAAAAAAAAAAAAAAAAATAAATAAAACAAAATAAAATAAAAAGCAAGTAAATTTATTTATATTGCGGTTATTTTGGTTGGCATGCGAAAAACATAAAATATATATTTAAAAAATTCGTTGAATTATTTTTGCAATGTTGCCTAAAAATGTTTGTTGGCAACATATTGTTGTGCTGTTAAAACCAACTTAAAAAACTTTTAAAAAATATAAATTTTTAGCATATTTTTTGCACAAGTTTATAGCAACTGTATGGTGCTTATGAACTGATTTCCACTTTATTAGAAAGCGATACGAAAAAAGTGCAAATAAACTAAAACAAAAAGGCAATTCATTGGAAAATGGTACAAAAGAGCAAAACTTTCATAATAATAATAGTAACTTTGATAGCTTATTTAATAGCATTTAGGACCGTTTTTCATAACTCGTCAATAAGGTTTGTTGTGTTAGTTTAAGTCACATAATGTAAGCTATAAAGTAAACTAAGTAAACTTTTGTTATCATAACCTGGTTGGTTATAAAATAATATTTAAAATCTAAAATTTATGGTAAAAAAATATTTATAAAAAACGATATTTAAATCCACAACTTAAAATTCGGCGCCTTAAAAAGGGCCCAAAATTACAGGCCAGTAAAATCTCAATTCTGCAGTTTAAGGTAAACTACGTATCTAATTTTTAATGATCAGTTTAAAAACGTAATACTATTATTAAAGTACAAACAACGAAGCTCAAAAGACCCTCATTATAATATTTCATTGAATTCTTGTCTCTTCATTGCAAACGAGTGACGATGAGTGGACAATAATTAAATTCGATGCACTTGCAGAGTTTCCATAGCGAAATTTGAATAAGTATAAGTACATGTTGAACATAATAACAATAAACTTGCACGCTTTTTTATGCTTTGTGTGAAACACGAACACAAAGAAACAAGTAAAATTGCCATGCCGAATGTTATATATTCTTCACCATAGTAATGTTAATTATTTCCTTACTCTGTTATGTATCCCAATTTAAATTTTAATTTCGATCTATAGAAATCTTTTTTGGTAACAATTTGATAGAAAATTTTTTGTAAAAATTTTATCGAAATTTTTTTGTAAAACTTTATAGAAATTTTTTGGTAAAAATTTTATCGAAATATTTTGGTAATAATTTTATCGAAATTTTTTGGTAAAAATTTTATCGAAATTATTTGGTAAAAATTTTATCGAAATTTTTTGGTAAAAATTTTATCGAAATTTTTTGGTAAAAATTTTATCGAAATTTTTTGATAAAAATTTTATCGAAATTTTTTGGTAAAAATTTTATCGAAATTTTTTGGTAAAAATTTTATCGAAATTTTTTTGTAAAAATTTTACCTTCCTGCAATTTATATTGCATTAGAACGGTCAAATTAAAGCACATATTGTTCACACCAACGTTCCTATTGACTGCTCATGATACTTGTGTCTATCGTCTACCTTTATGTGTTTTGCATTCTGTAAAGTCCTTTAATACAACTTAAAGCAGAAAAACCCTACCAACTTAAACAAAAATCGCCCCTCGCAGGGGGTTATTGATCTATGCACTCTATACGATCTATTGGTCGCGGTCTAATATTTATTTAGCAAATAAAAAGATTGTCTTCATTATAACCGAAAAAAAAAAACAACGTCAACAAATATAGGTGGGCGTGTGTTTTTGGCCGCAGCCTCGAATGGAATGGTCTGATGCTGCTAAATTGCATTAGCGAAATTTTCGAAAATATCTCTGGTAGCTTGGTGGACTTAAATTTTCTGTATCTCTTCTGGTGCCTTGGCGAAGATGAATTCAACCCAAACACAGACGAACAGTTCGACAGACGGACATCACTCAATCAACTTATCTATGTATGTATAAGGATACAAACTTTTGTATACCTTTCCACATGTGGTGAAGGGTATAAAAACACAGAGTTTTTTAACAACATTATTTACATTAATTTTAAGGTCTTAATTTAATAAGTAATACAAAAAACAAAGGACCACCTTATCCAAAAATTCTACACAACTACTAAACAAAACACGCTGAGCGTTTCAAACATGAGGCGATTAAACACGGCGCTCACTAGTATAAACAGTTCGTATTACTCGGTCAAATCATTGCGTTTATGATACGAATATATGTAGGTTTGCTCACTAAGGTTTGTTCAATAAGCTGGTTCGTGTTCCAGCATGACCATTTGGTCATAATCTAATGAGTGCACAAATTAAATGAGCGTGCTCATGCAATTGTTTAATGTCTATCCATATGTCCGTCTGTCAGTGTCTTCTATCTCTGGAACAGTAATAGGTAGATTTATGAAATTTGCTCAGCAGTGGCCACTATAACAACAAATACTTAAAATTAAAGGGACAGTTATTGAAAATGTGTTCGCTTTATAAACAAGTATAGAAAATAAAACCTAATTAAAAGGTGTTTCAATAGTGACGTGATTTGCATGTCTCCGGCCTAAGTTTTGAACGATAATAGGTTTTGAAATATTTACAGGAGGTGTATTACTATGACCCCTGTAAAAAACAGTGAAACTTAAGGGGCTTTCCCAGTGACGCGATACACAGACTTTTGAAATTTGACAATTCTTGTAATTTCTTGTATGACAATTTTATTCATTGAAATTTCTTGTATGACAATTGTTCATTGTATGACAATTACTAAAAATTAAAGGGTGTTCCGACTATGACATGCTTTTCACGTATAGTGACTTATTTTTTTTTAATCGTAACCGGTAGACTCTTGATATCTTCATAGAAAGGGAAATGCCATGAACACTATAACAAATAATGAAATTAAAGGGTTTTCCGACAGTGACATGATTTGTACGTAAATAGTCATACTTTTTGAACCGTAATAGGCAGACCCTTGAAATGTTATAGTAGATGTGTTGCTTCGGCCACTATAACAAATACTAAAGATTAAAGGGTGTTCCATTAATGACATGGTTTTTACATATATTGCCTTATTTTTTGAACCGCAATCCTGATATTTTTATAGAAAATGTATTACAATGGCTGCTATAACAATAATGAACTGACTTTAATTTTTTAAAGTATTTAAAGAGTGTGTAAATTTATATCCGCTATAGAAAAAATATAAAAAGTAAAGATTAAAAATTATACGAAACTAACAAATTGAGTTCCTCGATAGACCATGCTAGTCTATCAGTCTAGAGGTTGCGGGCTCGATTCCCGCCAAAGACTCTAGGTGTTTTCTGCAGACAACCAAAGAGCTTCGCAGAGGTACTGTTGTCTTTTTATAAAAATTATAAAAAAAGAAAATCAAAAATTAAAGGGTGTTTCGATAATGACACGATTTTGCATATATTTATAACCTTATATTTGAACAGTGATAGGCTGACACTTAAAATTTATAACGATTTTATTTTACAATATCTACTGTAACAACAAGTAACGAAAATAAAGTCAATAAAAATAAAAGGTTGATCCCTAAATGTCGCGACTTTGAGGAATTTGGCATTCTTTTCTAAACGTTATAGGCAGAGACTTGATATTTACACAGGGTATTTAGTACTATGTTTTATTATAAAAAGTAATTAAAAGTTAAAGGGTTCCCCATAAGACATGAAAAAATTAACAACTTGAGTTTTTAAGGTTCTACTGAACATAGTACGAAACCCTACGTCAGAGAGTCTGACTTGCTCTTCACTGATTTTGGATAGGTTTAATGTGTACGGAGCCATACAGCTTAAATAAGACATATTGCTTAAAATATACTATTTAGACAAGGCAAGACAAGAGACTATGATTAAAAATGTATGTAAAATAATTGAACAAAATTTCAGTAAACCTCTATAATTTATATATATAAATTTTGTTAACTTTTCTAGCCATTTTCGAGGGCTTCAAAATAAATGCATTAAATTACTTTCTTTTTGTTTCGCTAATCAGTTTAATTGTGAAAACTTTCGATAGAAGCATAAATAAACAAAATTATAAACAAAATTGTCATTTTCGGTAACCAAAAGTTTATGGCATTTGTTGGTAATTATTTCAACAATCTCGTACACACGCTTACACAAAATCTCAATGAAAATACTAAAAGTTAAACAAATAACAGCAGCTACTAACTTTCGCTACCAATTTTAATTAGTTGATGTAGTTTCTGATTTTGTAGTTTTGTTTTTTTTTTGTTTTTCATGCAACATTTACAATTTTCACTTCCATTTAAATACCAACAACTAATGCGAATACTTATGCTCAATGAAAGAATATTCAACTAACTAAATGTAGTTGTTATTGTAGTTGTTAAAATCGTACTTTTATGTTTGAGTTTCAAGTTACCGACATTTAGCAACAAAATGGATTCTACCATTTCGCCACTTGAAGCAATCTAATTTAGCTGAAATAATGTGAAACCAAAAAAGTTTTGTGGTGGAATCTAGAAGCAACTTTAAACACATTTTGTTTTTATTATACAAAACATAAAACAACTTTTTCTCTGTTTCTGTTTCTATTTTTTTTTTTTTAAATACACCAAAACTAACATCCGAATACAAGTAGGAATTGAAAACTTTATTTAATTTTTCTGGCAATTTTATGTAACATTGTTTGCTGCAGCAACATTAATTACTGCTCGTAACGGAGCAGAAATAAACGAGAAACGAGAGCAGTTAAATTAAATAATCACCTGAAAAATCACAGAAATAAAAATATATAAAAAATGTATATTTCTTGATACAGCAACAACAACGTCATGATTTTCAGCATTAAAAATCTTTAGAATAGATAAAATTATAACTTCCATGTGCAACATAAAAATAAAAGTTGCACAAAAGAGCTTTCAACACGTTTTTTTTTTTTGTTTTTTTTTGCAATAAAGTTTTAAACATTCGGTATATTTTAATTAAACTTGAAGGAATTCTGTTGCCGCTTAGTAGCAATTATTGATGTGAATTTTAAATATTTGTGGTTTGAAATATCAGACAGAAATCCTTATTTTAAATTTAAATCAATGTCTAACAATATTATCTTGGCGAATTCTGTGGCTGCAAATAAAAACACTAGGGAAACAATTCCTTTGTTTTTCAATATACAGGGTGCTCTAGATATAAGTATTATTCTATATATCAAATATTATTTTGACACTGATATTCGGAAAGAAAATCACATTTATGTATAAACTACTAAAGAGAGTTCTGCAACAACAGCTAACACGGACTTAGGAACTTCATTTTGTATGTGTGTATATTATTGTATGTATGTATATATAATATATACCTTTAGGCAAAATAAATGTGTTGCTGCTTATTTCTTTTCAGTTATTTATATATACGAATTAATTGTACTTTCGTAAAAGTATGTTTCTATCTAAAATGGAGAAAGCTGCACGCCATATACATACATATATTTGTATAACTTGATAACGGTTTACCATTTCTGCTAAAGGAATCTGCTTAGCAGTTTCACAAATATTTTGAAAGTTGTATAAAAATAGATTACATGCAATTAGCATAATATTAAATAATTAATATTTAAAATCCTTACAAATTCTATAAATCGAATAATTTAATTTTAATTTCATAAAAAAATTAAAAACTTATTTTTTTGCAAACTTACAGTCAATTATGTTTTACATAAATATCAAAGCAATAATTTTTTTACGATTATACTTGGAGAAAAAACATTGATTTTGATACAATAGCAACGAACTTGCATTTTAAGTTACGTTTTTTAATATAACCACAATGTTGATATTCTTTTTTCGAAAACCTGGAAATGTAATGTATTAACTTCGTCTTTTCTACTTGTAGAAACTAATAATATTAAACCCCCCATGTACATTGAAAAGAAATTAAATTATATTGATTTTTTTTTTTAGTTTTGTTAGTAGATGTGATATTTTAACTGCTGCAAATGATAAAAATGATAAATATTTTATTTTATAGTTGTGTTATACATATAATGTAGAAAAAAAACAAGTAAGAGTGCTTTATTCGGCCATACCGAATCTTATATACCCTTCATCAAAGTATAATTATAATGTTACCCTCTCACGTTTCTTTGAAAATTTGCTCCAAATTTTTTTGTATATTATTTTGATTTTGTAAAAGTTTTTTCTAAATATTTTTTTCTAATTTTTCAAAGATTTTTGCAAAACTTTTTGTAAAATGTTTTATGAACATTTTTTTGGAACATTTTTTTGAAAATTTTTTTGAAAGCTTTTTGTAAAATAATTTTTATTAAAAATTATTGGTAATATATTTTTAACCATTTTATTAAAAATTTTGTTGAAAATTTTTTAGAAAAGTATTTTTGAAAATTTTTTAGAAATATTTTTGAATATTTTTTGAAAAATATTTAGTAAACATTTTTATTGAAAATTTTTAGCAATAATTTTGAAATTTTTTGTAAAAATTTTGAAAATTTTTAGTAAAAATCTTGTAAATTTTTTGTAAAAATTTTATTGTAAATTTTTTGTAAAAATTTTATTGTAAATTTTTTGTAAAAATTTAAAAAAAATTCTTTGAAAAATTTTTTCAACCCGAGCATGGACAGAAGGATTTAGAATATACATATATGTATGTAGAAATTACACACGGAATGACAAACACCTGTGGTGAAAAGCGCATATAAAAATAATAATAATAATATTACAGCACAAAATTAACAAAGTTGCGTGGAGTTTTAAAACATTATTTTATTTGTTTTTTTAGTTTTCAGATTAACTTTTTATTATTCATAAAACTTATAAAGTTTTTAATATAGCTAAATTTATTGTTGTTGCTATATGTTGCTATGCAACAAATATTATTAAATCAAAATATTTTTTACACAATATTTCATGGAAATGTATCGTTTTCCTTTAGAATGACATTTTTTTTATCACTTGCAATGAGATAACAAATTAAATGTTTAATTAGAGATTTAATTTCTTCTTACTTCATTATAGTTTTCTACCCTCGGGAACATGATGTCTTGAAGATTTTCATTTTCTACCTGAAACTTAAAGAAGAGCTCTTTGGCATTCGATTACTAAGTTAAAATACTGCTTCTTAGGGAACCGGTATCTATGGAATAATTTTACTGACTCCAATTGGTACAACAAGTTAAGATGCAAAAATTGCCACTAATCTGCTAATGGCATATAGGGACGATGGCAGTGGCACTTACACGGTAGCAAAACTACTACCTGGAGTACATGATGGATACTGATGTAAGGCTTAACCATAATTTTTTTACGAAAAGAAATTTATTAATTTTCTGGAATAAATATAAAAACGGTGAGTTTAATGTATTTCATGAGAGGAATCGATACAAATCCTTGTTGGAACCTGTAGCTGAAAAAACGTCTGAAGATCTTTCGAGGCGGGACCAGTGTTCAAAGAACTGGTACCAAGAAAACCGGAAGCCACACAGAGAGAAGCTCTACGGGGAGCATGTATTGGCTGTAGTTTGGACCAGTATAGCAGGGATGGTGTAAGGTTGGCCAGTATCCTATTGCATTCTCAACATAAGGCAACAATAGAGTGTGAGGAGTTTGGTGGTCTCCTACCTCGAAACAAGGGATATAAACATAGTTCAAGCTTGCCATGTTATAAAATTAAAATTTTTGCAAGACAAGTTTGGAAAGCTTTAGGTCAACTGACGTTAGGTGACTGAATAGAATTTTTTCGTAATCTCTCATCTTATTTTTGCTGGATAAGGAGGTGGTGTTAACAACTAAAAACACCAACCAAACTGGATAAATGCGAAGAATAAATGACTGGTTAAAGTAAGGCTTGTGTTCTTTTACTCTCTCTGACTACTAATAGCGTAAACAAATTTTAATTTTTCGTTAAATTAATCACCTAATTTGTAAAAAATATTCTTTCAACGCTAGTAGTAGTCAGAGAGATAGAGTGAGAGAGAGAGAGAGAGAGAGAGAGAGAAAGAGAAATAAATAAATTGTTCGATTAATTAAATTCAATATTAATCATCTAATTTGCAAAACATAACTTAAATAAAAGTTAACATATAGAGAGTAAAACGAACTTAGGCCTTTCTTGAAAAATTCTTTTATCAAGACTGTTCAAGAAAAATTAATATTTGTAAATTAAGACAACTTTAAAATCATCAAAATTTAAGCCAATTCCTTCATTTTACAACTATCGCGTAAATTATTTATTAAACTGCAAAAATAAATTAATAAATATTTTGAATTAAAACTATATTATTCCCTTTACACGCTTAAGGTAATGAGTTTATGCAAATCTCTAAATCATAATACTAAATGCTCCCTTCAACATTTTGTAACTTAATTTAATAGACTTAAACATCCTACACGGTTGTACTATCAACTGCCATCAGAGGCATACTTCAATGTAACGTAACGAAAAATTTTTCTTTTAATTTAGTGCTCGCACGTACTCGCACGTTGATTTCTTACACAATTTAATTTTAATGAAATTATTACTTGTTGTAGATTTTCATGCTTCTTGAACTGAATTTTTAACTAGTAAAGTTGCAGCTTCTTTAAATCATCTCGTTTACATGCCGCTCTCGTTGTTGACGACAACTTTGCAACACAAGCAAAACAAAGTAGAAGTATTAGAGAAGAAAATTGTTACAGTTAATTGTTGATTGTTTGAACTGCCAGTACAACTTAAAAGGCGCGCAAAAAACATATAATTAAATGAACTTAATACTTGTAGATACAATTTTAAAAGAATAAAATTATATTTTATCTGTAGCACAAGTTTAGTAGCTGTTGAATATGAAAAATTATTTATTTGTAATAATAAAGATTTATAAGAAGATGATGAAAGAAAAGTTTTATATTACAAAACTTTTATTTATTTTATTTAATTGAATAGATTAAATCCATGCCTTCATTGTTGTAAATAGTGTTTTTTTACAAATATGTACATAAATATTTTATTAATAGACTGTTTTATTAGAATTACTAGTCTTTAAAGCGTATAAAAAACTCTGACAGCAAAAAAAAATCAAATAACATGAATTATAAAAATCACCCCGCTTAAATGAATTTCCAGCTTAAATTAGTTTCCCTTTTAAATGAGTTATTTTCCACTGGCCAAGTTAAGTAGATTTGGGCGAAAATAAATTTTTCAATGTAAAGTGCTGGCAAAGAAAAAAATTAAATAAATTTAACAAAAAACCTAAAAGAGAAATATAATTAAAACAACACAAAAAAAATCTTTAAAATTCAACAGTATTTTTTAAACTATACATAAAACATTGCTCAGTTTAACTATTCAAGTTGTAGTTTTTTGAAGCAAAATTATGGGTGAAGTGGTACGCATTTTTTAAGAGCAAACAGCAAATTGGCAAAAAAAAAAAATATGTAAAGTAATAATTTTTACCCGTGAAATATTTTTTTTTAATTTAAAATGCAATGTTAAATTTTATGTTCACCTTAATGCATTCGAACAATATTTTTATTCGAATAATATTTTTATCCGAATAAAAATTATTCGAATAATTTCTTTATTCGAAAAATATTTTTTTATTTTTGAGTAATACCTTGTGATCTTCGTAATTCCCTATGATATGTTACTTCATAAAGTATATTTATTCCTAGAATAAGGGAATTCAATTTAATCTTTTAGTGAGTTTTCAATTATTTGATGACACATCGATATTGGTAAATTTGCTAGTTATTATTATAAATTACTTATATAATACTAGCTCTGCCCTCTAGTTCGTCAACGTATCTACAATATTTTGTTAGATTTTGCCATCCACACTAAATTTTAAGACTCTTACTTTTGTTATGCTTTGCGTATTTTCTCTCTTGCTTCAGTTATGCTTTATGTATTTTCTTTATATAGAGGTATCCATCCCTGGATATAATTCTAAAATTCATATAAAATTCTAAAATTATTATAGCGGTTGTGAATAGTGTTTAAAATATTTCACTTTTAAAAATAAAAAGATTCTGCCAAGTTTTTAGTTCCCTTGAAAATTGCGTACTTTCACTACTTTTCCTTATTTTCCTTGGAAATTAGATACCTTTGCGGAAAAATCAACAAAACTTGCTTTCACTGCTAACCAAAGGCTGGCTGCAGCTACAATAAAACACATACAACAAAAACAAAGCTTTTTTTTAGTAGTTTGTTCTCATCAACTAAAGAAAGATGTTTATATAAAATTTTCTCGTATTCTATTACCAGAATTTGGTTGGTAAAAAAATATTTTTTTAATCCCATTCAGTAGGCAGAGAGAATAAAAAAACTTAAGCCTGACTTTAACAATTGATTTTCATTGTTTTTGGAAAATATATTAAAATTTTATTTTACAATATGCATTTTGTCAGATTTTGTAGTACTTCAACTGATTTAATAACTTATGGGAAAAATAAATTGTAGATCATCAAGTCCATATATATATATATGTACCACAGACATTGAGAGATTCAATTACATTTCAATTATAAATAAAATTACAGGTAATGTGTAATTGCATATTCTCAACTACATATCACTAGTTATTGTAGTTTAAATCTGGGACAAAAATCAATTAAAACTACTTGTAATTTGTAATTATAAACTTTCAATTACACATTATATGTAAATGGCAATTTTTAATTACAAATTTCAAGTAATTGTAATTGTATTTAGATAATAATCATTACTTTCAATTGAACAAAATTCTATTATATTCCTTAAAATTTTCCATTACATGCAATTATAATTGATTTTTTCAATTCCAGTTACATGTAATTTGTAATTTTCAATTACAAGTAATTGTAATGTAATTTTTCAATTACATATTACATGTAATGTGTAACTGAAAAAATTTCAATTACAATTACAAATAGTTGAATGTAATTGTTAAATTTCATTTTCAATTATATGTATGTATAAATGCGTAATTGCATATGTAATAAATTACAAAATTTAATTGACATCCCCCAAGTCTGGTAAAACATCAGTACACTTTATATTCGCCACAATGGTGATCAGCGAAGAATTTAACACAAACGCGGGCGTAATAAAAGATGCTCTTTGACGCCATTACTATCCAGCAAAAAATTACGTTTACTTGGAAGCAGGTTTTGAAGGTAGAGAGTAATGTTTCAGGAAGGCATGATTTTGTTTGCGATGTCCCACTTTATATGTCTCTTTGCCTTACCAAATTCTTTTTAAAAACTTATTCGTTTACATATAAACCTAATAATTTTTTGTGGGGTAATTGATGTTGTTTTGATCGAAGTTTTGTCTCAAATATCCTTAAAAAAAGAAGGTCCTGAGATCTTCACAACCACTCTGAAGAATTGAATTTTATACACGAAATTTGCTTCATATGATATTAATTCAGCGATATGCAGTCGAAAGTTAATGTTCTGGTGAAAGTAGACAACACAGTAGGACTTAAAGTAAACACAAGAAACATGACTTGCTTATAAACCTTATTAACAGTTCCATCCTGATACAAAATCGGCGCATGATATATGTGAATACCCTTTTTCTACCTTAGAAGCTTGTTTATGATTCCAAAGTGGAATTCATGTAAAAATTTTATCGAAAATTTATTGTAGAATTTAATAGAATTGGTTTTGTAAAAATTTATAGAAATTTTTTTAAAATGTGTTATCGAAATTTTTTTGTAAAATTTTTCTTGAAAATTGTTTGCAAAAATTTTGGCTAAAATTTTTTTTTTAAAAATTTTATCGATAATGTTTTGTAAAAATGCAATCGAAAATTTTTTGAAAAATTTAACTAATAATTTTTTTTTAAATTTTTTGTAAAAATTTTGTCGAATTTTTTTCTTTTAATTTATCTAAAATTTTTGGTAAAAATTTTATCGAAAATTATTTGTAAAAATTTTATCGAAAATTTTTGCTATATTTTTATAGAAATTTATTTGTAAAAATTATATCGAAATTTTTTTCTAAAAGTTTGGAAATTCCAGTCATCTATATTGCGTTAGAAGGGTGCGACTAAAACACAGATGGGTCCCCGCAATATGCTTATTGACTGCTCCTGATTCCTAGTGGACACCCGGTAGTCCATCGGCTACCTCTGTGTGTATTGCTTTCTATAGGAATTTAGATCCCCCAACATCTGTATGCACTCCATGTAATCTACTGGTCGCGGTCTAATATTTATGTATTTAACAAAAAAAAAAAAAAAAAAATAAAAGCAAAAGAGAATCATTAGAACTGATAAAAAACAAAAACACCGTGAAAATGTATAGGCGAGCATGGCCTTTTGCCCACAGCCTCAAATGGAAGATCTGAGATTATTTAAATCTACCAGGTGGGCGTACATTTTTTGTATCCTTTCTGGTGCCGTGGCAAAGTTGATTTCAACGCGAACAAAGGCGGAGAGACCGACAGGCGAACATCGCTTAATCAACTTCTCTATGTATAATGATTCGGATATATACACTTTGTGGGCTTTTTAAAAGTTTTAATTTTTAAATCAACTTTAATAGTTTTTAGTTTTTATTTAATGTTTACATTTTACTTGAAGTCTAATTAATTTTTAAGTTTACAAAATTACACAAGAGAGAATAAAAATTGAATTCAAAAATATTTTTGGTAAGTTGGTCGCTCGATGTGTCAGCTGTGACTGTTCGTTTACGAAATTCAAACTCAACTTAAATTTTTTTTCTTGATTATTAAGCGAGATAAAACCATTTTGCAGCACAAAACTGAAACTATTTTATAGTTAATTAAAAAATTGTTTTATATTGAGACCAACGGCAAAAGTGACGGAGAAAAATTTTAAATAAAATAAAAATTAATTAAAAAAGTCATTTGTCAGTGACAAATAGCAGCAAGAAAAGTTAAGACTAAAAAGTGTATTTAAGAAAGTTAAGTTAATTTTATTAAAAGCAAATTGTTTTTAAATTATAAATAAATAAATTTTAAATAAATTAACTGAAGACGATAGAGATGATGAAGAAAACGACAATAATGGAAAATTTCTACTAACAAAATGAAGCGGAGTTGACGTTATTTTAATTTCGTTAACCTACTGTAGGTCATGGACAATTTAATTCAAGACTATTGAAGTTAAATAATAATTTTGCAAAACAATTTAATACAAACAACTGTGTTATTTTTGCTGTTGTTATAATTTGAACATTTAGCAGCGTTTCCTAATAAAATGTAAAAATTCTTTTGGGTTGCAACTATTTTAATTGTGATTTTATCAGAAGCTCTTATGAATTAATGCTTTTTTGACCATCGTTCAGTCCAATATGCTTTATTTAGCATTATATTTTTCGTTTAGTTCTCTATGACTATAGTCTTCCCAATTAGGCATTTCATAATATGTTCCGTGACACCTTTCTGCACAGAAAAATATGTTTCACCAATTATTTATTTGAATCAGTTTTAAATTAAAGTTCAATTAATTGTTTAATTAATTCAAATATATGTTTGTTTAAAACAGAACAAAAGAAAAAGTTGTTAATGAAACAATTAATTGAATCAATAAATTATTTAATTAAATTTAAATCTGAAACTACAAAATGGATTTTAATAAAATTGTGGGAGGAGGTACCTTAGTATAGTTCAAATAGACCACACTTTTTGCCGCAAAAATTCCAAGAGAAAACAGAGAAAAAGTATTGAAAGTACAAATTAAAGGTACTGCAGCTTACTTCACTGACTTTTTTTTTTTTGAAAGCGGGATAGTTTAAATTCTAGAGGTTTATGTAGGCATGGGTACCTCTTTAGAAACAAAATACTTAAACCATAACATACTTTCAAAGCAAAATCTAACAAAATATTGTAAGCACGCCAACGACGTACAGTGGACAATTTCACGAGAAGTAAGTCAAAAAACCAGAACTTTTGATTGGATTGGAATTTTTATACGCGTTTTTTTGTTTGTGTTTTGTAGCTGAGACTTTGAACTTTGTTTATGTGTTTTGATATAAAAACCTAACTAATTATTATTTACACTTCATAAAAAAGGTTTTCTTTAAAATGGGTATCTTACCTTATTGATCGTAACTGCATTATGGCCAGACAGATCTGTGGCATATCGGGCAAAAACTAGTTATATTTGTATTTTTATTTAGCACATATTTATTCGATATTATTTTTATATTTATTACTCTAATATTGAGTCACATGATGTTTTTATTGGCAGGGTCCGCCAAAATTAATAGGACCCAACTCTCAAGAATACGATTTGATAAAAAGTTGTTGTCTTCAAATTATACTAAAAAGGCCGAAATACTTTAAAAAGCAACATTGCAAAGCTGTTCAAAAAATAATTCATTTTGTAAAACTTGTGTATTCAATAATTTGTGCAGAAAATATCGGACCTTGGATCAGAAAAATTATTTTGGTGCCCACGGTCACAACCCGGCGCATATATAATGATGTATAGAAGTGTAGGGGAGGGTTCGGACTACAAGCTGGTGAAATATTTTTTGACCTGGTGTGACCTCAAGGAGTTATGCTCTCTTAGGTCGGAGATTTTAAAGCCATATGAGTCTTTTTGTTTTTTAAATAAAGTTAAAAAATTTCTGAAAGATACAAAGATTTTTTTTTTTTGGGAACTAATAACTTATAATTTATGTAATTCTACAAAATTTATTTTGTGACAAAATCTTTTAAAACAAAAAAGTTATAGACATTTAAAAATTAAAATTTGGACCACCCTGTTAGCTGCGATAATGTTTAAATATTTCGTATTCCAAGGTACTCTGTTATTAACTTTCAAATGTCTAATATAGCTTTGAAATCGATAACCATAAAACATTTTTTTTTTGGCCTTCTCAAAATATGTGCCATATTGCGACGAACAGTGGTTCCATTTTGGATTTTTCGTAGCTAAACTCTGTAACTTTCTTATTTATCATCAGATTGTTTAGAAATTGGGGGGGAACATTACTGAGTAAACATTCCAGTATATCTGCGAAAAACGAAGTCAATACTTTAATTGGTTTTAAAGTTATTAAAGTTAAAATTTTTATTTTTTTTATATTTACTTCCAAGTAGTACTTCTGTTTTTTTTATAGAAACAAACAAATATACCTGCGATCTATACTATAAAGATTCATAAACTTGCTTAAATTATTTTACAACAATTTTGTTTGTTCAACATTTTAATCTTCGCAGTCGCCTTGAACACTATGCAAATATTCCGTATTTTCAAAGAGCTTTATAGCACCATCATCCAATGTTTTGACAAATTTGCTATATTTATTTCTTAAGGATGATATATATGGATCTGAAGAGTACAATAGGTAATTAATCATCCTCATTCGTGGAATCGTCGTGTTTCCTTGCAGCATTTATTTCGTGATTCCTATGCATCCTCTGAAAGAACACCAATGAGAATCATCCCAAAATATTCTATAATCTCCTTTCAATGAATAAGGAGTTTGTGCATCGAAGAGGTCATATAGTACCGTTTACATTTACTAATAAACCGCTTTGCGGCCAACGAATATTCTCCAAAATTATCTGCATCAACTTTTTGTAAACGCGATATTGTTTGTAAAATTATATGGAACCTTTGAAATTAAATACCTATAAAAATTTCAAATATAAGGGGTTTTTTCAACAAGAGACGCTACAAAAGTAGAGCGTCAGGGACAGCAGACGACGCCATATTTCTAGCCGCTCTTTTGACATTTCTCTTCAGTAAGGTTTGCCATTTCATGATGGTAAGATATACGAGCCAACAACGAGTCGAAGATTTACTACCGAAATTCAGAGTCAGTGGCGCTTAACTCAACGTTAAGAGCGCTACGTCCAATTTATGGTCGTCATAATCGTCCTAGCAGATCAACAATTGAGCGTCTAGTGGAAAAATTTTAATCCACAGGCACAGTACAAAATGTTTCCGTGTCAGTGAGACAAAGAAGTACCCGTAGTGTCGAGAATATTGCTGCCGCTGAGGCTTCAGTTGAATAAAGCTCAAATGTGTCTCTCACTCGTCGTTCACAGAGATGCGTTGGGCATCGCTGTGACGTCGTTGTGGCGAATTTTGCAAATATATCTTGGCCTACATCCTTAAAAAATTAAATTGACGCAAGAACTGAAGCCGCTTGACCACCAGAAGCGTCGTATGTTTGTGAATTGGGCGCTTTATAGCGCTCTTATTGAAAAACCCTTTAGCTTACCTTTTTATAAGGTCGGCATCTACACCTGTTATTTTCACAGTTAGCAAAGAACCTTCTTGCCGTTTTGCCATCATTTGTTGTTCCGCTACCAAGTGGAGGTTTGGCTGTTATCAATCCTAACTCTTGTCGAAACCGCATTTGGATTTCTTTTTTTCTCACTTCATTTTCTTGTGTTCATCATTGTGGTCATCAGCCATATTATACGATAAATGCAAAATAGTTTCCATTGATCGAATCCATACATGGTGTGTTGAGAGCCCGTATTGATATGCGCTTTCAATATTTGATCTTTCAAGTACATACTTTATCAAGCTCATTCATATCTTGAGGGGAAACACCACATATAGTACATTTTGCTACTGATGAAGTGTTAGTGAGCACTTGGTATACTTTTCCATCAATCATCGTTTGATGTATGCATTACTTTAGTTTCTTTCCCATCTTTACATATTTCTGAAATTTCACGTATTTTTTACGGAATTTTTTTTGCACTGAAATCTTTAGAATTACAGCGATTCGCGCTACAAGAGCTGAACACTTCACTTAATATAAAATTTATCATGTGCATCCCAGATTTCCAAGCTAATAAATCTCTACAATGTTATCTTAAACATTCTTTAAGTTAATTTTTTAAATGTGAATTAAGTCTTTTACAAGTTTTTAGTATCACAATCGTAAAATATTAGATACTCGTCTATAAAAACTTTGAGCATAAAAAATTACAGAATCGCTATGTTTAATTAAAATTGAAATTAAAATCTACAAAACGCTTTTATATTTTCGCAAAACATATAAACTTTAATTAACAAAATTTATGTTAAACATAGTTATAAAACAGCAACAGCGATAAAATGCAAATAATAACACAACAATAAAAGAACATTTTAATAACATCTACAAGAGCAACAAAATTATGCCGAATACACATACATACATATGTACATGCATATTGTGAGGTCAAACGTGAAAAGCAATTATAAGTACGGTCGTAAACTGTTAATGCAATTTTACTTGCTAAATTCATAAGCTGAGATTCTTGTATGAAACTTTCATTCTGACGAATGTGTGTATTAAAACTGTGGGCCAAGTATTTTACACTTAGAAAGTCATTTGGCTCTTAGAAAGTGGAAAAAAATATTATTAAATCGGTTTAGTTTTGCTTTTCTTAAAGATATTTTGGGCAGATCTGTTCTGAGCCGTTATAAAATTTTGTGAAGGACAAGTAATTTAATCAAGTCCAGGAAAACTACTTGTCACTAAGTCCTTTAAATTTTTTTTTTAAAAATTCCTTCAATACCAGAAACAGTGTAACTTGCTGCTTTTCTGCAAATCACAAGTAAAGAAAAATCATTGTTATGTATTTATAGTTATTGTTTATTTTTTCTCGTATTTTTCATCGTCTTCGTTCTTACATTCTTCATGCATCCACTTACTCATTTATTTCACATTTTGGTTTCTCTTTTGTAATGGCTGGTGGTATTTGAAGCAAAACTTTTCTAATGAAATATGAATTTCATGATTAATGATGCAGCAATGATGTGCTCCTTGTTGTTCAATGTCGGCCAATACATTGAGAAAAAAAATAAATAATAAAATAAAATAAAATAAAAAATTAACAATAATAACATAAATAACAAAAACATTTAAAACTTATTGAAGCTGAACGGCACAGATATGATTTGGAACGTTGGAACTGCTAGAGAAATAATAACAATCATACCCTGGAGCCATAGACGAAGACCAAAAATACAAGCCATTAAATATACAAACCGAGCAAGATGGCTGGAATCGGGTGACTAAAAAGAGTTAACTCATTTAAGGAATGTTTAAGGTTTATATTTTTTTTAATTTTTATATTTATTTTAAATAAAGGCTTTTTAAAGTTTGAAGTGGATTTTTAGATATTTGTTAAATAGGACTTCTTTTTAAATATTTTGGTACCAAGGTTTTGTTTATTTATTTGAATATTTTACACTAATTGAAGATAATCGATCTCCTTTTGAAAATACCAGTACGATATAAATTATCAGCATAAATATTTTGAAATAAAACAAGAAGGCATCGAAAAGAAGATAATTTAAAAAAATTTAATATTTATTTAAAGTAAGAAACGAAGTTGGCACCAAAATAAAATCTTTGAAAATTTTAATGTCAAAAATAAATATGATTTCATAATTCCCTTTAAATACATTTCTTTATTGATTGACCGATGTCAGTCTGTCCGTCTGTGTTCGGTTTGAAATTTATGCCTAGCAATCTGCCAGGCATAGTTACGAAAATTTCGCTAATGCAATGGCAGTAACGTCAGACAATTCCATTCAAGGCTGCGGGAAAAAAAACACGCCCACCTCCATTTTTTTGAAGTTGTTTTTATTTTTTCCATTTGTAATGATTATCTTTTGCTTTTCTTGTTAAATAAATATTAGACCACGACCAGTAGACCGCATAGGGTGTATGCAGATTTCAGGGCGATCTATAACCCCCTATGAGGGGCCATTTTTGTTTGCTTTTAGGTTGCTAGGGTTTTTCTGCTTTGATTTGATTAAAGGCCTTTGTAGAAAGCAATACACATAGAAGTAGCCGATAGACCCACAGAGTGCCCCCTGGAAACCAGGAGCAGTCAATGGGCACATTGCGGTCTTAAGTTAACAAAAAATTTTCTGTAAAATTTTTGCAAAAAAAATTTCGATTATATTTTTCCAAAAAAAACTTTCGATATCGATAAAATTTCTACAAAAAACGTTCGACAAAATTTTTACAAAAAAACTTTCGAGAAAATTAAAAAAAAATCGATAACATTTTTACAAAAAACTTTCGATAAAATTTTTACAAAAAACTTTCAATAACGTTTTTACAAAAATTTTATGATAAAATTTTTACAAAAAATTTTCGATAAAATTGTTACAAAAAATTTTCGATAAAATTGTTACAAAGAAAATTTCTATACGGCATGGCCTAATATAGCACTCTTACTTGTTTATATTAATTTGTTTAAATCCTTAAAGTATACTGTTAATAAGTTAAATATTTTACATGGGCAAGGAAAATGTTTGGTTGTTTGTGTTAAATTTTAGGGTTTAGTGTAATCTGACATAAATGGTAAAATTTTTGTAGAACATTTTATCTGCGCCGTTCCCATTTTACGGGGTGTTTGTTACGCTTTGTTAGAATAAAGCATAATATCTTCCATTAAGTTACTGTCTATGCCTATGCCTCAGATTTAAAGAAAACACAGTTTTATATATCAATATGCTGCAACAACAGGCCACAGCTGGGAAACTTTAATCGTCTCTCAAATAAAATTCCGATGTGATATTTCAAAACGCCGACACACGTATTTTTTTTTTGTTTCCTCTACCAGAATCATCTACATCTAAAATCTCAATACAAAACGAATAGCTCAAGGTATATTTATTTTACTAGGTAGTGGCGTCCCTGCAACAAATACAACAATACAAGAAGAACATGGCATTTTGTTGTTGCTTTGTAGTTCGAAATGTCAAAAAACATAGAAGAAAATTGAGAAGGCGTGTATGTGTTTTATTGCCTTCTCACTTCTACACTATAAAATTTCTGAACACATACAACTTTTGACATGTCGAACTACTAAATCAGCTGGGCGGACGACTCTACCTAGTAAGATAAATATACCTTGGAATATCTACTACAATCAAGTCTAAGTTCTATACGATAAAATAAAACTTTTGACAAGAAAACTTAGATTGCAATCTAAGCAAGGGGTCATATTAATTAATTTAATGTAATTTTATATTTATCATCAATGCACACCTTTCCATATCTGCTCAGCCGCCACCAGTAGCAATGGCCTCAATAAACAAACATTATTCTTCACTTAGTGCAATATCAATAATGAAAAGTATTTAGAAAATATATTTAATATTAAATATGTTTAAACTAAAAATGGGCCAATGTGCAGGGGAAAGAGCAAACACGAAAGCGAAAAAATCAATTAATTAAAACACAATTAAATACTATTACGTACAGTTGTTGCCATTTTGATTGTTGTAATTTTTCTCAAATATTTTGAGGCTACAAGCGGTCAACAGCAGATGCTACTGAAATTATTTTGTATATTGAAAATTGCCAAAATGTTTTTTTTTTTTAATTAAATTAGATAATATTTTGGCATTGCAAGCAAAAAAAAGAACATTTTGATAAAATTTTGTTTTGATTAAAAAACTAATTTATACTAATTAATGTAAAGTCCTTTGTTATGATGGACATATTATGGCAATAATATATAGATTTTAGTTGAAGCTTGTTATGCATAAAACTGCTGACAACAACCAGCCGTTTAATCTGCTTGGCAAAATAAATAAATAAAACAACTTAAAATATGCCAATCCTTATGACAGACTAAAATAGATTTATGTTATTTGAATAAGTAAGTGTGTGTGTGTGTTTAGATAAGTAATCAAATTATTATCCTGCTTTCGAGCACATATTTCGATTTGTCACACACTGATGACTTTTTGTAGTCAAATATTAACTACAATTATACATTTGAAAATGGTTTGCAAATAATTTAAAAGAATTCGCAATCTAAACAAAAAGGAAGGGTGCCTCTGTGGGTTAGTAGGAAGTGTGCTAGTCTATCAGTCCGGGGTTGTGGGTTCAATTCCCACAAAAGACTCTGGAATTTTTCACTATGACATGGCAGGAAGATCAAGAAGGATATAATACTGTCATGTATTATCAGGCCAAGTTAAAAATCGAATTAAGACTATACTTGCAGACTGTGCCTGGAAAAAGGCTAACACATTATCTACATTAAGTACCAATCTTTCGCTGTGTAATCTTAGACAGTATTAGAATTATTTATTTTACTAATGGCTTGGGATTGTATATTCAGACTGTATATAGAGACTTTTGGCTTGGGTAGTAACATTTAGATTGACGAAAGGTAGGCCCTCCAAATATTTTTCAGTTTGTTTTAGAAATTAGACAGGTACAAGGTTTCATTCCACTATATTGAACGTGGGTGTAAACGTAAGTCTGCATAAGTCAGTTATATTTATTTTAATTTTTTTAGACAATGTCGGGTTTTTTCACATTAGGTATTGAGAAATATCTTTCGGCAGTTTTGGCCATTTCTGAATTAATATGCAATCGAGTACGGATTCCTCGAATTTATTTTTTAATTCGAGTTTTCCAAGACATTTTGGGGTCCAGTACTATAGATGTTCATAGATGTTGTTCTTAGACATTTATGACATGTAGAAAAAATAATTTGACTTCAAAGCCCTCTTAAATTTTTACAAACTACATGCTTGCTTGCTTATCGGTCACTAGGCCTTTTAAAGTATCGGCCACAATTTTAATCATTGTGTGCGTCCTGACAATATTTTGATCGATTTTGCTTTGGAAGTAGTCCACACCAAATTTTACTTTTATAAAGCTTCAGATTTCTCAATTGCAGACTAACTAAATTTATGATGCAAAGATACACAAACGAGCATCGCATTAAAGTTATTCAAGAAATGGCAACAGTGGATGATCTATTTTCGCAGCAAATCATCTTCAGTGATGAGGCACATTTTCACCTCAGTGAATTCGTCAATAAGCAGAATTGCCGCATTTGGGCGAATGATAATCCAAGAGTGATTGTCGAAAAACCAATGCACCCACAAAGAGTGACTGTTTGGTGCGGTTTATGGGCTGGCGACATCATCGGGCCGTATTTTTTCCGATTAGGCAGTTACTGTGAATGGTGTTCGCTATCGTAAGATGATAACGAACTTTCTATGGCCCGAATTGAAAGATATGGATGTGGACGATATGTGGTTTCAACAAGACGGTGACACTTGGCACACAGCTAACGAAACAATGGCTCTATTGCGCGACAAATACAATGACAGTGTTATCTCACGTTGTGGCGATGTCAATTGGCCGCCGAGATCATATGATTTGCCCCCGTTGGACTTCTTTCTTTGGGGTTAATTGAAAGAAAAGATGTACTTCGATAAGCCGGCAACAATTCAAGGGCTTAATGATGAGATAATTCGGCACATTAACGGCATAGAACCTCAATAATGCCTCACCGTCATCGAAAATTTGGAGCATCGGATGGAGGAGTGCAGCCGAGGTCGTGGTGGCCATTTGGCCGATATTTTGTTCCATATATAAATGAACCATACCAATAATATCAAAATTAAAAGAAATAACAATAATTTCTCTTTTATTCAAAATCAACATCAGCCTTTAAAATTTAACCACCCTTTAGTTCCACAAGTTAAAAATAGAAATCAAATACAAATTTTATTTAATTGCATATTTAACAGTAAGTAATGCATAGTTTGTCATTATTTTTAAACATATGCGGCTTCAAAAAACAAAAGATGCCTTAAGGTATGCAGTACCTTTAAATCGGTAAATTTCCATTTCACTGCTTTTTCTCCACTTTATTTTGGAAATAAAATATTTTTGCGGAAAATCCTATATTGGAATAAGGATACTAATGTACCTCCTAAAAAAATTTTATCAAAATCCATCCAGTGGTTTTTACGTGTGTGCGCACAGACAGACAGGCAGGAAATGAATTACATGATTTATAGATTATTTATTTAAACGTATTTTGTATGGTTCTTCAGCTAGGATTGAAAACAGAAATCAGTTTCAAGCAATGTCTTTATTACTATGTTCGCTAAATGAAATAAGAATATGGATTGTAATTCTATTATAGCGTTTAATAATTAACAAAATAAATTAATAATGTTTGAATATCAGTTTTGATTAAAAAATATTAAACACAAAAAATCTCTATTTAAATCAACATTTTTTGCAATACATTTATTTCAATTAGCAAACAATTAAAAATGCAAACGACTGACTACAAAATTTTTATTAAAATCAAACTAGTTTTCCAATAGATTTATGTAATATTGTTCAAATTAAAACTCAAATAAGCATAAATCAATAATAACCAAACAAAAATTAAAATCAATTACACGTTTGTGTAGTTTCACAAAACACACATTCAATTGGAAAAGCTGTGCAAGCAAAACTGTCACAATTTGCAAACAAGTAGTAAAAACTACTGAAACAAATTTAAAATAATCATAATAAAATTATAATATAAAAGTTTCAATAGCACCATACAAACATACATAACAGTTAAATAAATGTAACAATGTGTGTCTCCTATAATCACTACTGCTCTTGTTTATAATTTGGGTCACTTTAAACTCTGGAGACTATGACTGACCACTTCAGACAGGCCATTAGACTAAAATTGTGTTATCTAAATAGTGTGATTTTTTCTCCATGTGGCTGCTTAAATATTAAAAAAATAAAATATCCAATAGTTTATAAAATCAATAACTCTAGAAAATATCCGATATATAGCAATAAAGGATTTCAATGCATATTTTTATTTGTTCATGGGAATTCATGGAATTTGCACACAAAGATTTTCTAGTGAAATTTCTTGTTATTTTTTAAACAAAATTGAAAACAACAATAATAAAGTAATTAATACTACAACTACAGTTTTATGATAGAATTAGATTTTTTTCCTGTGCGCTGATTTCTTCTAAAAAAAGAAATTATTACGTCTTTATTAAGGGCTGGAAAAACACCACCAGGACAGTAAGAAAAATTAAAACGTAGTTTGTATTAATATTCAAATTATCTTTTTAGAATTTTATTACTTATAGAGTATTTTTAGTTCCAATAAAAATTAGGAGAAGGGAAGATCTGGCCTAAGCAACCAGTGAAATAATACAAGAACTAACTTTTTCCCCAACAAATAAATTGGATTTTTATTATAAAATGTTATAGGTAATTAGCATAATATAAAAAAATTCGCTGTGCCCGCCATGCCGCACGAGCCCTGTCAATATATTTTTCAGATTTGCTTTGAAAGTAATACTCACCATCTCCTCCTCCTACAACTCCTCACCAACTTTTACTTTTATAATGCTTCAGTTACGGTTTATATATTATCATTATATAGAGGTATCCATCCCTGGATAAAATTCAAAAATTTATATAAAATTCTAAAATTATTATAGAGTTCTGTAAATAGTGTTAAAAATTTTCCGCTGACAAAAAAAAGGTGCCGCCAACTTTGCAGTACCAATGAATTGAAAAAATTGCTTACTTTCGATGGTTTTTCTTTATTTTCGCTTGGAAGTGAGATACTCTTACGGAAAAAATATCCTATATTTAAATGAAGAAACTAGGGTACATCCTCACAAAATTTTATTAAAATTTATTCTGTAGTTTTTACATGATGTGAACACATAGGGACGGATAGTCAGACAAAATTCTAAAAATAGCTGTTTTGTATTCAACTTCGATTACTATCGGCATCCGCAAAAAAATTTTCAAACATTTTTTTATGTTCAGAAATGATTCTGTTACAGTTTTATTGTGTATAGATTACATGTATAGATTATTTAATCTCTTGATGCAAAGAAACAACAGAAAACACGTTTAAATCAATAAACATTACGAGACGTTGTACGGGCATTTAATAAATTTACTATCATTAAATTGATATTCCGAGAAGAAGATTGTATGAATCGCAGTTACTTCGATTTGGCAAAAAAAAAAAAAATTAGAAGGAATTTAGTTTTTTTTACTTTGGTAAGATTTGACAGATTTTTTTAAACGGATGTGATGTAAATTGAAAACAGGTGTTTTTGCAACTGCGAGCGAAATCGGTATATATCTTCAAAATCATGTGGTGATACATATATGGTAAGTTTTTCTAGTTTTCGTAGAAAATTATATCTAATATCATAGAAATGAGACATACATTTTAATTATCTTGTACCTTGTTTTTTTTCAAGGATTTTTCTTGGTGGAAGAATATTTCCCCTAACTCTAATGTTGTTTGTATTATTGTATATTACAGATTGTCTGCTAATGAGAAGAGACTAATGCGAAGTATGTATGTAAAAGAATCCATTTAATCGGGTTTTGTTTTTATTCGAGCCAATAATTAGTCGATTTTGCAGTTTAAAATATTCGTCGATTAATCGATTAAGATTTTTAAATTACAGGAACGCGCATATTTAAAAAATTGGTATACAATGGTAAAAGTCAACTATACAAAATTGATTAATATTATATTTATTAATGACAACATTTAGAAATCTTTTGCTGTGGTTTTTAAATAAGCGTCTAATCGAAAAAAGGATAAAGACCTCTGATCACCTATATTTTTTTTGTTGTCATACCGATTGTAATATCAAAATTAAATTCAGTATGTGTCTTTGGTATGTATAGATAAAGAGCTGTATAGTTTTTGGGCATAATCGGGATGGGGCAAGGGGTATTTTCATTACCCCCAAATTTTGTGAACGCTCTAAGGGTCATACCGTATGACATATTAAAATGAAATTCAGTATGTGCCTTTGGTATATGGAGATAAAAAGCTGTAAAAATTTTGGGCATAATCAGGAGGGAGCAGGGGGTAGTTTAGTTAACACCCCAAACTGAAAATAATAAATTTTTCGATTCGAATATATTTTGAACTTATATTGTTTATGTAATATATCCATAAAAATATTTATTTCCATAGGGCTGAGTTTAGGCCACTCTAGATTTTTTATATAAAAAGCTTAAAACAACAGATGTTTTAACGGACAAAAATCCTTGATCACCTATATTTTTTTTATAAAAAATCTATTTTTTATATACTTTATAATAAACATTGATGTGAAGGCTATAAACTTTATTTTGAGATAAATTTAATTTATTTAGCTTGTTATGGTTTTTGTATAATAAATTTATTTTCCGTGTTCACTTTTCGATATAGTTAAGCTTAAAGCAATGTTTTATTGTTGTTTTCCTACTGATTCCTAATCTTAGTTAACGTTTGGAGAGATTTTAGTTTTAATATCAACTGCTGCCAACTGCTACTTTTTATGCTATATCTCACTTATAAAAGTGGTGTTGTTGTTTTTCGCGATACCTTACCGATATCCAATTGTGTAATTTTGTTGTATGTTACAGTGTGTTGTAAAGAACATCAATAAATATATTTTGCTTTCAAGCCTTTTTATTATTTTTACGTTCTCAAATTTATATTCCTGTGCTGCTAAAATAAATTTCAATTGTCACCTTTACATTTATATATTATATCTTTGGAACATTTTCGCATATTTCATATAGCCATTAGCTTTATTAACGACAACCTAAATCTTCCGAAGAATAAGCTCGAATTGTTAATAGAGAATGGAATATATAATTACAATTCCGAGAAGAAATAACACTAACATACCAAAAGTCCGGAGGGAGTGGCTCTTTTAATGTAGGAAACACTGTTGTATAATTTTTAATAATGCCGATTTATCTGTAAAAATTGTATATAATTGAGAGAGATGTGCACCATAATTACAATCTTTGTCCTCAGGATATACAATTAATGTAGAAAAGTTTATTAAATATCCATTGCATGATGCGAAGAAAGTGCCATCGGTCCATGCACTGATATCCATTGTAGATCCGAGGGAAAAAACTGCTGGGCTTAGAACAGAGATATAAAAAGATGTCATTTCCTCATCTCCAAAACAGATGTGTTTAGTCTGATCTTCGTAACCTTGGGAACCTTTTGTTATAGTTCTTCGAATATTACTACTGCAATCGTGAATCAATTATATTATAAACTCTGTTGGAATTGCTAATTAATTTTAAAAATTTAAAAAATTTTGGTAATTTTTTATTATTGTTTTTAAATGCCAATAAAATATAACCAACTTGGGCTTATATGGGGTGGAAGTTTTATTTGTAAATATAGTTTTATTATATAAGTAAGTAATTAAAAGATTAAATGAAAGACTTCAGCTTTATTTATTAAAAAACGCTTTTTTTCGTTGTTTTGACAAACTTATAAAACCTCATACAATGCAATTTTTATTGCACTCAGTATTGTTCGAACTAAACCACTTTTTTGACTATAATATCTAATACTCACTATCCAGCACCACCCAAGACTTAGCTTGATAATAATGTTCTACCGAAAGCGCTCGGCAACCGTGCCCAGTTAATATGTAGTGGCTACGATTTTCATCCAAAGGTATGACCACATTAATATTATGCCATAATTCCTAAATAATTCTAAAATCAAAAGATCTCATTTAAATATATTAAAATGTGTATTCTTAATGGAAATAAAGTTTCTTTAAATTAAAATAAATATATATTCTATAAAAAAAATCAATATTTTCTAGCATTGAAATAAAAATACATTTTTATTCTGTATTTCCCAAAATAATTGTATTTATTTTTTATTTCTATTTCTACTAGAACCAACAAAGAATTCTGCTCTTTCATAAACCATACCGTAACTTTTAATCAATTTTTCCACTAAAAATAGTTAGAGAGGAAAAAAAAAACTCCAAATTAAATTTACAATTTTCGCATCATACAGACAGAGGTAAAACTACTGCTATTTGCAACTTAAACACAGCAGTATAAAAATATACAACTAGCAAAGTACAGAGATAAAAACGAGACCATATAACTCTATCATGGAATGTTAAAATTCAATTTGTTGTGGCTAATCAAATAAAATGCGCCAAAGGTAAAAGTGATGCAAATTAAAAAACATGGACAATAATACAAAAAAAACCTGAACATGTACAGTAATATACCACTTTACCAAATACCCAAGAGATATTATTTCGGTTTGAAACTAACGAAACTTTAAAATATTGTTAACTGGTGATCGAAAATAAAAATAATTAAAGAGTAGTGGTTACTAGGAGAATATTTTTACACTTTTTGTCTCCGACTAAAAAATTCAAATAATGAATTTAGAGAAACTTTTAATTTTTACAAAACTTATTATTTTTCAATATTTAAAGATTTTTTATACTTATGTTTATAGTCTTTGTTTCTTGTAAAACTTTTACCATGAAGAACACATGGCGTATGATTGTTTTTAATTTATCAATATTTTATACGACGAGTGTTTTGATATCAGTATCAATCATACATCTTGTGTTTATTACTTGACCCTTGAAAAAAAATATTTGTTATATATTTTATATGAAAGTCAAGCTGTAACAAATCATAAACTCTACTTTATGTGTCGTAAAATAAATAAAAAAGAAAATTTCAATTTATTATTGCTCTTTAAAATCTAAAAACTAAACTTAAACAAAAAGAACTTGGAAATAGGATTATAAATTATAACTTAAAGTACCATACAAGTGTGTAATTTAGTATAAATCAAGGGTTCTAAATATATATTTTTATATAAAAAGACTGTAAACAGTACTACTGTATAATAAAAATAATGTGCAGAATATTAATAAAAAATAAATCTAAACATTTTAATGTTTTTAACAAATGTGTTGATTTTTCAAAGTAGATGGAATTACAAAAGCTACAAAAGAAGATGATATAAACTACAGCTAGTAGTAGAGGAATGTGCTTTTGGTACTTTTTTATTTGTGATTCACCTCTACTAAGGCCTAATTCATATAATCTAATTACAATAACCTGAAAAGGGTGGCTCTTTACTCAAGGTGTCGAATACGTATGTTTGGCAAATACTGTTATAGCTGCTTAAAGCAACGACAACAGCAGATAATCCATTTTTATAATGATATTTTTATCATATGCACATGATTTTCAACGCTAGGGCTTGTAATTTTGGCGTTTCCAGCTCGTTCCTTGTAATACTGTATTTCTTAGAAGGTGCGAGCGGAGCATAAAAACCACACGGCTTCTTGAAATTTCTTCTAAAATGGTGGTCTATCGCTAGTAGACCACCACTGCAAATAAATTGTTAAAAATGGTTTATTAAATGTTGTCTCACTAGCACAGATTATGTGCAAATCATCGCTGACATCCATGAAATGTTATGATACGATAAAGGAATAAAATTATCTGGGGCTTCTGAACTGAACAGGGGTACATTATATTTGACGTGAATATGTACTTCCCATATGAAAGATCAATTGCTCGCAATCAATAAAAAGAACTCGCGTGTGACCAATTTAATTCTCCAATGACTGACAAGGTCCATATGGACCTTTCGTGTTTTCGAAGTCACAGTATTTCAAGATGACTTGGTATAATTGTAAATGATTCCATGAAATATATATTTGTATATTTTTAAGGTTTCAAAACAGGTTTTAGATTATAAATTTACATATTGAGATATATGTATATGGAGGATTAAATATGGGTAATTAGCGGATAACCGCATGTTTCGCTATTTCTGATTTAGCTTTTGGCACGTTTAGATCTTTAAGAATATTACAGTTTTTGATATACCAGGCAGACACTGTGATCATTCGTAGAATTTTATTTTGCGCCTTTGCTTTTTTTCAATATTGCTGGCTGAGTTAGAGCCTTATAATTGAATCCAGTACAGTAGAACTTTGCAATCTAAGCTGAAGGTAGAGTTTTTGCCAATAAGCCAGTTTAGTTGGACTTCATTTCGTCACGTTAATTCTAAAAACCACGTAAGCGCCAAGAAGTCGTTTCTCAGAAAACGAAAAAAAAAAAACTTAATAACTTCTTTAATATGGGTTTCAAAATAATTTTTTTTGCAAAACATGGTTGTGCGAATCTCTGAATGGTATAGAAACCTTTTTAAAAAAAAAATTTTTTACTTACAATTAATTGTAGCCAAATCTGTCGCTTATGTGGTTTTGGCGCAAACAGCAAATTGCAAATTTCTGTGTGTAATAAACATTTATTTTTGTATTTAGCAAACATTTAACATTTCCAACTTAAAATATAAAGACCATTATATTTTGCATGCAAATGTCATTTGTATGGCATTATTTATTTTTTATACAAACTTGTTAAGATGAGAATGTAGTCAGGAGGCAAATGTAGTCTGGAGGCAAAATTCTATCATAAACAGCAAAAAAGTCAATTTCGAAAAAATGTCGGTTACGTGGTTTAAGAAGAAACTCGACGATTTGTGTTAACTTGGATTCTATGTGGCTTTTCCATATAAAGCGGCGGTCAAGATGTATGTCATTTGATTATTTATGCGAATAGGGGGGCATGAGTCCCTACACAGTGTGCAAGATATATGAGTGCATTTTGGTTCATTCACCTTGATTCTGCATTCCTTCAACCATTTTTTCAACTTAATTTATTTTTATTTATTTGATATTAGTCTATGGATACATTCCTTACAGAAAATTTAAAATACATATTAAATTAATTTGAAAATTTTAATTATTATTAGTCGAACTGTTTATGTATTACAAACAATGAAATTTATAATCAAGCTTAAGTTCGTTTTTATTCTCTCAAAGAAAGAATTAATTAAATTAATTTTCTAGACAGCCACGTCCGTCATCAGCACTCTCGTACCTAATCTACTTAGGGTAGTGTTTTAATTGTAAGCATCATCTATTTAACCAACCAAACCCAGATAAATGAATACGAGAAAACTTGTATTCAATTATCAATCGTCAGTTGGTGAGAACGAAGTCTACCACTACCTTAAGCTTCCCTCTTGTTGAATATTTTTACTTTCAATATTTACCACCTTATATGATGTTGTTCCTTCAGCAAACCTTCGGTTCGCAATGAAAGTTACTTTTTGTTTATTTGTTTTACTCCCAACATTCGTTTTTAGTTAACACTAATCTAGTATCAAACCAAATTTTGTTGAGTAAACAAGGTGCTTTGCGATTTTTAATTTGAAAATTTTAATTATTATTAGTCGAACTGTTTATATATTACATACAATGAAATTAATTATCAAGCTTAAGTTCGTTTTTATTCTCTCTAAGAAAGAATTAATTAAACTACAAATTAGGTGATAATATTAAAGAAAAATTGGGAAAATTTAATTTTTAGACACCAGCACGAGCGGAGTGCACATTTTCTAGACAGCCACGTTTCTTTAATATTATCACCTAATTTGTAATTTAATTAATTCTTTCTTAGAGAGAATAAAACTTAAGCTTGATTATAAATTTCATTGTATGTAGCATATTAACTTAATCTTAAGAAAAAAATTAAAAAGTTAAATTAGGAATTAAAAAAAAACAATGATATTGAGTTACTTTTACATTTACAAAAAATCAACAAAATTATACAAACTATTAAATTGACGACACATACTCGTAAAAGGATCAGCTAGGTCATAATTAGTTTTAAACAATTTAACAAAAAGAGATTTACAATGACGAGTATTGCGACACGGAACATTAAATTGTATATTACTCAACAGAAATTCACAGCAAACATTACCATTTATAAGGTTTAACATAAAAGAAATATTTACCATAGTGCGTAGGTAGTTTTATTAACGCAAGTCTGCTAGAGTATGAAGGAAGATTTATTGCAGGATTCCAATGAAGATTACGTAAAGAGAAAAGCAAGAACTGTTTGCACTGACTCAATATATTGGCAATAAATATTGTAATAAGGATCCCATACGACTGATCCATATTCCAAAATAGGTCTGACCAGTGAAACGTAAAGTTGCTGGGTAATATAAGGATCAGAGAATTCTTTTGCCCACCTTTTTATTAATGCAAAGAAACCTCTAGCCTTATTGACAGTCATAGTAATGTGTGCAACGAAGTTTAATTTAGAATCAAGTAAAATTCCAAGATCCAAAAAAATGTCGACTAAATCCAGCTGATGTCCTCCCAATGAGTAGTTAACAGGTATAGAACTATTTCTTAAAAATCGCATACATTTACATTTTTTTAGATTTAGCTCCATTACGTTATTTTTGCACCATAATAAGAAGTTGTTAAGATCACTTTGAAGATAAGCATGATCAACATATTGCTTGAAGCTATAAAAAATTTTTTCATCGTCAGCATACATTAAAATGTGGGAAAAGTTGATAACTTTCGGAAGGTCATGTATAAACAGCAAAAAAAGAAGAGGTCCCAGATAACTGCCTTGCGGAACACTGGATAGAACATCAATGTTCTTAGTCGTACTCAAGTTGAATCGTACATTTTGTTTTCTACAGGTTAAATAATAATAAATCCAATTTTGTTAATAGTAATTTATGATTGACTTTATCAAAAGCTTTACTATAATCACCATATACAGCATCAGTTTGTTTTCTTTGCGAGAATCCAAAATTTATTAGAGTTGAAAGATGAAGAACGTTAGTCGTAGTCGAGCATCCCTTTCTAAAACCATGTTGGCTAGGTGATATAATTGTTGAAATCTGATTACAAAGAGTATCCGCAACTAGTTTTTCAAACATTTTCGAAATAGCACTTAATTTGTCAATTCCTCTGTAGTTTGTAATGTCAGACTTATTTCCAGATTTATGTAGAGGGATGAAGTCTAATCGAAGCATTAAACAATAATATTAGAGGAGCAACTAGTGACTCTGAACAACGATTTAAAATGCAACTTGGCACCCCATCAGGACCATGATTAAATGACATTTTCAGAGCCTTCAAGGCATTAAATATATCCTTACTATTAAAAGTAGGAAAAGAAATAACACCATTTGAGGCTAGTGGATAATGATATCATTTTTTTTTATCATATTGGCTATAACCATAAGTGTTTTTTTGTGTTTTTCTGTTGCAGCTGATAAAGGTACCGGATGTCAGCAACAACTTATTTAAAGTATCTCTATTGCAGTAAGCTCTTGAAAACTTTCTTGCAAAGACTAAGCGATATTTACGGAAATATTTGTTCTGGGCTTCAGCAGCCTCCATTGTACCTAGCTGTCCGCTAGGATATTTGATATTACTTGAGCAAGGTTCATTTATATAAAAAAAAAAATAACAAAACAGCTAGTCATGCGTAATATACAAAAAGGGCTACTAATATCTACATTACTAGTCATCTAAAGGTACGTATAAAGGCATTCGCAGTTGTAGTATCATTTTAAAGACTAAGCAACTAAGAAATGAAGTTGTCGTGCCATCAATAGCACCGCGCTGTAATCGATACTATTGTTGATTGTGCCGCTCAGAATCTAATCTCCATTATGTGGTTCTTGTGACCATACCAAAACCATGATTTTTCCTTGCGAATATATTGTAAGTTTTATATGTCAATATTGAAATGTATTCAATTTAGGTTTTCTAGTATTTAAGAAATTACCAGGAATTATTTGGGGCGAAATTACACACTTTAAATTATTTTTATAATAAAAATAAAAAGTTTCTTATATTTATGAACCTTAAGTATCTTCATAAAATTATCTGTGTGGGTAAATTTGTTCTTTCAAATGCTTGACACAGTTAAAAATCGACACATTTTATATAAACATTTTTATTCGATTCTTTTAACAATACAATGACAAACAACTGTACTTTTATAACCTAGAGAATTCACTATAGTGAATAGTTTGTAGTAAATAAAATAATAATAGTGTCATTATGATAAAAAGTAATTTACACTTAATGCGAAAAACACTAACACATACAAATACACTGCTCGTGATATTAAAATAAAATACACTCTCGCAAACCCACACTTATTCACACATTTGTTGACAATTTTTATAACGCATTTTGTAAAAGCAAAATGACCATAAGAACGACCCATATAAAACTAAACTAGTCGTTTTTCTAACTTTTTTATTTTTTGTTTTGTTCGCTTCATTTCGCCTGCTTTAACATCAGCATTTGCAATTTATAAGATTTTGACTTTATATATGTGTGTGGGTGTGTGTCAACCGGAAAAAAACAAATAACACAGATTCACACATACATATCTCAAACATCACACATGCAAACACACATAAAATAAAACAACATGACGTACATATAAACAAAGCGGTAATTTCTTTTAATGTCAACTACTAACTACTCACCACCACATACGAGTACGTATAAAGAATTATAGCAACAAAAAAAAAAGTGAAAAAATAAAATGAATTAATAATATAAGCAACATATTGAAACCATCATCAACATTTCTTTATTGGACAAAGTTTACTAGTTAGTTGGGTGCCAAATGTACAGTGGACGAAATCGGTAATTTTTATATTAATATAGGAGGGATATCAAAGCAGACCACTTCCTTAATGGGTCCCTTTTGGACACCTTCCTTCTTCAATGATTATGGGCAACCGATTTTTAATTTACGAAAACCTTACCTTGAGTCTTGACTTTAGTGATTTCAGACTGTGGACTGGTAACTACCGGCCTTCTTTCTCTTGTCCTAGGCAAGACCCCTGACATCAATAGTTTCAGTCGTATATTTATAAAAATCTAGCGCAGAAGCTCGTAGAGGACCCTAGAAATGCAGTTCTATAGGATACGATGAATAATATTAACCTGGTTTGGGGAGGTCCAATTTATTGTTCTGATTAAATCAACGTTTTTTGACTGTAAAAAAAAATCTCACAGCTTTGTGACGCTTAAAATGTTTTAAAGCTTTTGAATACGCGAATTTAATATGTGTTGCTAGACCGAACATTCGTTTCACTGTGCACTGGCTTATAAAGTTATTTGTGTTTGTGGCTGTAAACTAAAGAAGCTTCGAAAAGAAAAACAAACAAACAAACAAAAACTAAAAAAAATAATAACGAGAATCAAAACATCTGTGTCTCAACATTATCGATAAGTGTCAACTTATACGCTCTTATGTCACTTAAATGTGTTTATGAAAACGAATGAAATTAGAGCAGATTTTTTTTTTTCCAACAGATTTATTTTTTTATTGTTGTTATTTTTATTTGCTGTCTTATATTTCCTCTAATGGTTGTTGTTAATATTATTTATGTGTACTTTGACACATTTTTTTGTTTAACTTCCTTTTTATTTGGTCATTTACGCAATAAAGTAGAGAGTATCTGCAGCAGTAAGCCCGCCTTTTGTGTCCCTCGTTGAAACGGGAGAAAAACAAAATATTTACAAATAAACAGAAGAAATATGCTGCTTTCTACAAAACTATCATAAGTCTTAAAAATGAAATAAAAAATATAGGCTGTAGGAGTTAGGACAGACTATATTTGGCCAGTAGCCATAGCAAATTAGCTTTAATAGTGACATTGAGTAAAAAAGAAAACAAAACAAAAATACAAAACTAAAAAATATAATATTTAATACGTAAACTCTTAAAGGAATATCAGCAGCAAGTGACTGATTTATTTATTTGTTTTTTTACTAGGAAAATATTTTTTGTTTGTTTTGAAATTAGAACCATTAGGTGGAGAATGAACTGAAAATGGTGAAAACTGCGTACCCTTAGTTTACTGACTACGCAAACAAGTTAAAAAAATGTTCCTACGTCAATTCCCACGCCTTTTAGTCATCAAAAGCAATATTTAGAGAAACATTATATATTTTTTATAATAAAAAACTATTTTACATTTATTTAGGCACCCGATTAGCAACTTACATCTTCCTTACTTTCGTGTAGTCTTGTATTAACACTAGCCTTTTCTCTGGACTTTATTGATTTATATCAGACTGTCGGCTAGAAACTGTCAATCTTCTTTCTCAACACCGAGTCTCTTGTAATTTGTCCAAGGTTTTTAAAACCCTGTGGAATCCACATTTAACATGTTTGAACAGAGTTAGAACGCCAGCAGAATAGACAAAGTATAAAGCTATTATAAAATAGGCAACTTATCAGGAGCTAGTCTAGTATTAACTCGCATTTAATGAGCATAAAGATTAGGCCTAAAAACTATCGCCATCGCCATGTTTATTTACAGAAGTGGTCCTGTTCATTAGCCCCCATTTTATGGGGCTGTGTTTAGTCATTAATTTACGCCGACAAACCAACGCAACTCTTGAAGCATTGGAATATGAGACTAGTGAATAATTTTGCGAAGCACGGAAGGTCTTATAAAAGATCTGACAAACTATCGATAGTCTCACCATTCGATATTTTCGATGGTTTGATAGAAAACTATCGATAATATCGATAGTATCGAATTTTTTTGGAATGTTAGGTTACATATTTTATATGACAAAGTATTCTGTATTATTAACTCCATCAAATTAATTGATCAAGTTTTGAAATTATTTGAGTTAGTTTAATAAAAGATACTAATATATTAAACGATCTTAAGAAAAGTTCAGAGTTGTTTTATTAAAAAAATTTAATACAAAAAATAACAAAAATATGAAGCATATAAAACTTAGCGTAAAAGCAAAAACCCATTTATAATTCATTTTTTACAACGCATTTTGAGATAAATTTTCTAAAAAAATAGCACATACGCTATAAATGCTATGTACTCGTATATCACACATGTTGTGCATATATAGACTGCCCAAGGAATTTCTTTATAATCGTAATTTTTTATAATTCTTGAGTAATCAAAAAATTTTTGTTTAAAAAGAGCAGCATATAAATATTTGTTGGCTTTAAACTAGATCTTCTATCTGAAATGGCTCCGGCTTTGATAAAAATTCTTTCAGATTCTGTAGTTGCTGGTATACATAAAGGCCATGATTCACTATCATACTCAGTCGTACGATCTGTCAAAAAATGCATGTGTTCTCAAAAAGTATAATAGTGTGGCTTAGAAATGTATGTGTGTGACACACTTTTTGACAAGTCGTACGATTTGATAGTCTTTTGAAAAAATTCATAAAATATTGTTTTACAACGCCATTTTTAAACAATTTTTAAAGTAGGACAGAATTCTGTCAGATTTTTGGTTCATTAAATCGTACGATTGTGTAGGATAGTGAAGCCTGGCCTTAAGTAACGTAAAGCACATGACTTTGTGAGTGACATCTTATAAGAATTGTTCTGTGAATAGATATAACACTGTATAAATTACTTAGTTAACTATTTAATTTACCTTCCAGTATAGAAATAGACCCATTTCTAATGGTGAATTTTCATTTTCAACTAACTAAATGCCAATTTATTTATTTTCAACGATAGTATCGCTATCGAGAAAAGAACCATCGATAGTCTAATGAAAACACAACTATCGATACTATCTATAGTACTATCGATAGTTTGCCAGCTCTATCTTATAATCCATTCGAACGAAGAAAACTATTGCTGCCGTAGCTGCTACCACACAAAGCAACCCAAGTGTTTCAACAAGGAGATTTTCTGGTCAAATGGTTGTCAGTAGGCCGACATTGCAGAAAATATTCACCACAATCACAAATATTTATTCCCATGAAAAAACTCCCAAAATTTCTATCGTAAATTGTTACTGGAATCATTCACGATAGAAAAATTTGGTAGTTTTTTCATGGGAATAATTATTCGTGATTTTGGCAATTACATAAGGATATGAACTTATTCCCCTACAAAATTCAAATGTCTAATAAACTTAATAAAGCAGCCTTGCCGATTCGCTTGGAATTTTTGCAGAAAATGTTTGAAAAGGTGGCAGAGAACGAGAACTTGCTGAATTGTCTTTTTATGTCAAACGAGGCTCATTTCTATATAAATGGTAATGTAAACCCTATCCAGAAATACTTTACGAGAGGGAATTGCAATTAATTTGCCTGGCAATATGGTGTGCAGTTTCTACAGGATGTATTGTCGAGCCATACGTTTTTGAACTAAACGAACATAGCGTTACGGTTACTGGAGCCCGTAACTTCAGTATGCTAAAATAATTTTTCTATCCAGAACTACGCCGCAAGAGAATTTGTTTTAAGTCTGTGTGGTTTCAACAATACATAGAAAAATTTTTTGCATCAATTAAAAATTTTAATTAAAATTCAATAAATTTTTTAATTGAATAAATACATATTTGTTTAAAAGAGAACAAAAAAATTTCCTAACAAAACAAAGAATTAAATCAATTAATTATTTAATTAAATTTTAATCTGAATCCAATTAAAACCTAATAAATATTTTTAAATATTTTTTTATTCAATATGTAAACATAAAAATATTTTTTTGTGTATACGGTGCAACTGCATACTAGTTCAGCCGATTATATCCGAATTGTTCATTTCAAGAAAACAGGAAGTGCACAAATCGCAACCGACAAATGTGGATGAACTAAAACAATCAATTTTAACGACAATAGCTGTAATTTCAGTATCAACCTTGAGGGCAGTAATGAATAACTTTTTTAACTTAAGATTCCTCACCTGCATCAACGAACTGGGCGGGCATTTAAATTCACTTAATGTGCCTCGGTAAGCTACTAGGTAGTGTGTTAGTATATCAGACCGGGGTTATGGCTTCGATTCCTACCAGACTCTGGAATTTTTCACAAAAAGTTGGCAGCAAGATCAAGAAAAAGCTTGGATATAATCTGGGTGCCTATAAATGGTTAACTGCGTTTGTGACATATCACGTACTGTCAAGTAGTTATTACCTGGCCAAATTAAAATCGAGGTAAGACGATAATTGCAGACTGTGCCTGGAAATATTCTAACATAAAAAAGGCTTTGGTTAGACACAAATTAAATAAAGATGTTGTGGAGACCTTAGCCTTAAGCAAATGTTTGCCATTACTATAGACTCTGTCATGACGAATAATGTATCAGTCTCCAGTCTGAAATCATTACAGTAGAGAGTAAAAAGGCTATTCATAGCACGAGACTCAATGAAAGTAAGGTATTCCAAAATTTACAGTCGGACACTAGAAATCATTGAAGAATGAAGGGGGGCAAAAAGGGTCCCACGAAGTTAGTGGTCTGCTTCGGTATTGCCCCTATAAAAAAAAACTCATTTCTCTTCAAGACTAATTAAACTATCTATATATATGATAAAACCGTAACTCATTTTCTGTCTGCTTTTCTATATGTGCTCGCATCACGTAAAAACTACAGCATGGATTTTAACAAAGTTTTGTAAGGAGGAGGTACCTTAGTATCCGGATTCTCATATAGGATACCTTTTTCCGCAAAGATCTCTTATTTCCAAGAGAAAGTGAAGATAAAGCAGTGAAATTAGGCCGACTTTTTTTTACCGATTTAAAGGTACTGAATATTTTAAGACATCTTTTATTTTTGAAAGCGAGATATTTAAAACACAGTTGCGAAATAGAGGGCGCTGTTTTCAAATAATCACAAAATATGAATTACTTAGTGCCAAAAAGACAATTGAACAAAATTTGTATTTGATTTGTATTTTTACTTTGTGGAATTATATTGTCATTAAAATATTTTAAACACCTCTTACAGAGCTTTACAATAATTTTTCGAATTTTGGAATCTTATATAAATTTTAGGATTTTATCCAGGGATGGATACCTTTATATAAAATAAATACGTACGAGTCTTAAAATTTGGTGTGGATTACTTTCAAAGCAAAATCGAACAAAATATTATCAGGACGCACACAACGTGTGTGGGCACATCTATTTTTTAATTTTATTTAATGGGCTTTCCAATGAATAAAGGTTTATGGTTCCATGCGTTCCAAAAAGTTATTTCAGTTTCTTAATGTAGCAAGATTTTATCAGTCACCCTGTGTGTGATCTTGTAAATATCGTGATGCTACTTAAGGACCTGTGTTAATGCTTATAAAGGTTATTTCGGCGGCATATGCTGATATGTGAACTCAGTTGCTAGTTGGCTCATTTTAAGTATACAATAAATATAAAATGGCTCTAGAAAAAATTTAAAAAAATATAGTTTTCAATTATGTCTTCATTAACATAATTTACGCTATATATTGACTATACATATGACTTTACATATAAAAAATGTTTTGAACAAAAACATTCTCTGCAAGTAATTTTAATATATATTCAAGTTGAATGTTATAATTTAATTTATTTATTTGTCATTTATAAAATATATATTTAACACGTTTCTACAGATAAAACGGAAATATATTTACAATGATAACATTTTGACACATGAAAATGTCAACCAACAACAAATAATGGTCAGAGTTTATATTGTTCACTTGTAACATTTTGTAATTAGTTTCATTTCCTAACACCAACTGTTTTGATAGACCACAAAAAAATAACTGTTTATGCAAAAAAAAAAAAAAAGAAACGGTTAACAATTAATCACAATTCAACAAGTAAAAAACTGTTAAAACGGAAGGAAGGAAATAACATTACAAAATGAAAGTACTGAAAAAGGGAAGTAAAAAAAAAATCCCTTAAATGTATTTAATCATCGTCTACTAAAAATGCTAAAAAGAAACTAATGAAACCACATGAAATGCAGTGGTCAACTGTAAAAATGTCGGAATAAGAGTGTGAGCAAATAATGGTATTAACAGCTCATGCACAGGTAACACACATACTCGTACATACATACATAACAGCAGGTGATAACTAAAATGTGTAAAAGAAAATACATAAATACACAAAAAAAAAAAACACAAACAAAAAATAGGTTAACAAGGACAAACCATATTATTTACGTACTGCAACTTAAACTCGTAATATTATTATCTGCAGTTATAGCAAAATATATTTGCGGTAATAAGAAAATTTTTAAAAACAACCAGTCAGATAATAAAAATGAAAAATATTGTTTTAAAATAAATGTTTAAAACAAAACCAAATGCATACGACAGCATAAATAATATTTTCCTCTAAGTTTCTACACCAAAGACTCAGCATGCAAAACACTTGTCTTGTTTAATCCAGCAAGACGTACAAAAACCTTAAATTATTATTCCTAAGAAAAAAAAAGAGAAACAGGAGAAAATAAACTAAAAACAAACAGAAATTTTTCACCTTCAGAAAACCAAGATGAAACATTTTGCAAGACAATGTCAAAGATGATCTCGAAACTACCGACATTGACAAAGAGAAATTGTTGTACAAACAATGAACATTAAAATTGTAATTTTGTGCATGACACTATAGGAGTATTTGTACATACTCCTATACATATGTTTAGCTGCTTATGTATATCTTCTAGTTTTAAATATCTGCATTATATCAAGTACCCTACACTATGCCGATATGAATGAAACAAAAATGTCAAATTATGTGCAAATGGCACAGTGGGGCAGAACCAAAATATTTTGGAAATAACCTAGTCCTTTATAAACGGCTAGGCCGATTGAAAATTTGGCGTGAGCATAACAGAGGAGTATCTGAACTATGAACACTATGCCGATATGAATGAAATAAAAATGTCAAATTATGCACAGTGGGGCAGAATCAAAATATTTTGGAAATAACCTAGTCCTTTATAAACGGCTAGGCCGATTGATCCAAAATTTGGCGTGAGCATAATAGAGGAGTATCTGAACTTAAGTTTTTAAGATGGGCATCATATACCCTCCAGGGTTGGCGCCATGTAGTCTCAAAGTTGGGAATCTCGCACCTGAAATGATCTTAAAGGTATTGTCAATACCTACAAAATGGTGTCTAAAGTTTAATAATTTAAAATTATTGAGTTATAAGCATTTTAAGAAATAAAATTTTTGATTATTACCCTGGTCCAGTTTTTTCAAAATATTGCGTACAATTTTAACCCATTTTTTTAAGCTTTTTATAAAGTTAGCGAACCATATACTAAATACTTTTGACAAATTTGAAGATTGTATCTTTACTAAGTTAAAAACTAGACGATTTTCAATTTAAAAAATCCAAAATTATTGCATTTTTGTGTACTTTAGCCCAAAAAAGGTCATTAGAAAAAATTTTCTTAAGGTATATATAAAAATTTTATATTTTTGTATAAGCTAATTATATGTGTGTACGTTTAAAAAACAATTCGTTTAAAATTTATCATCCTTGTAGAAGATGGAGGTCCCACATAATGAACTATTTTACATCGAAACTTTGAATTTAGCCTTTAAATTCTAAAATGCCAAAGATGACTGCTGTAATAAAGCTATATTGAGTTACTATTTCATTATATGTAAGATAGATATATAGATACAGATGTATCTGGTTAAGGCTGCTTAAGATAACACTAGCTAGTATCAACCTTAAGACCATCGTGGTTTTGCTAGTGTTAACCATTTATACATAATATAGGCTCGCGTCCTAGGTCCTTCAACTATCGTTTTCTTCGATTTGCATCCTGGCCAGATGAAACTTGAAGTTTCCGTCACTAGCTCAGTTTACGGTTTATTGCTATATCTAAGTAACTATCTGGACTTCCTATCAAGCGCCTATTGCCTCAAGAGTGTGTGTCAGGAGTGTCGGTAGAGATTAACTCACTTACAGAGATTAATCTCCTTTTGGGACCTACATATATTTGTCTCTCCCTTCCTGCCTTAGAAGAGGCTTCCTTCACAGAATCTTTCAGATTCTCTCGCTCCTGTTTGTTTTTACCAAATTAGAATACATAAAATTCCTAAAAGTAATGGAACAAATTTTTCGGTCTCTATTAAAGCTGGAGATTTCGATTTACTTGTTGTTTAGCCAGACATCCAGCAGAGACAATATCTAGTTATAAGTGACCAGTGCGAATAGGTATCTATCGAACTTTTGACGGTGCACTCAGCTACGGCGACCTAAACCCTTGTGTTTGCAAAATTTTTAAAAATTTTTTTATGCGCCCAAGGTAGCAAATAGAGTATCCATTTAACAGGGTTTTGATTTTATAATTAATAATTAATCGATTTTGCAACTTAAACTTTCGTCGATTAAGCGATGTAATTTTTTAAATTACTCGAATAACTCGAATTAATCGAATTAATATTAAAAAAAATTTTATCTAGTGAGAAAATACAACTATACGAATTTGATTAATAATATATTTTATCAATGGCAATTTGTAGATGATTTTTAAAAATATGTTATTGATTTTTTTCAGCTGGAAAATTATCTTCATTTGATATTTTCATTTCTCCCTTTTATATGCAAAAAAAAATGTTAAGCACAAGTTATATGAACTGATTTCATAGCTTTTAGGTAAAATAAAAGATGTATTAAGTGTCCCAGTAGGCTAGTAGGTACTATGCTTGTCTATATGTCTGGGGCTTGTGGGTTTGATTCCCAAAAAGTGTTTCGTTACAACGAGTAAAGGTTGTCGTTAGTATGCTTAAACAAAACATTAAACATTAAAAGAAAAATATGAATTTTTTCATAAATAGTATGATTTTGTCGTTATGCGGCAAAGGTAAGTTACGATTTGTCGATTAATCGATTAAACGATATAGTTTGTTAGAGTTATTTTTTAATCGAAATTTGCAATTTTTCTTACTCGAACAATTGATCGAGCGATGACTGATAGAGTGGATATTCTAGTAGCAAAGCATCGTTTCTTTATCTTGATGCCCTAGAAACGAGTATTGAGCATCGTGTGGCCGTTACCGCTGCCCAAACCCTTAACTATAAAATTACTAATAAAGCCGAATTCCTTCACAGAACAATTAACAGATCTAAATTGTTTATACACTTCTAAAGTAGGATATTGCTGAAAATAAACCAAATTTGTTTTAAAAATTATACGCTGGTTGAGGAAATTTTGTAGGTCTTAAATAGTAATTCATTTGTTATATTTATCTCAGCTACGAAAAAGCATATTGATTTTTTGTCACCAATTGAATTGCGAATTCATTTTGAAACCTTTTTAATCAGCGACATTGAACGATACGCCTTCGTATTGTTGTAAACGACATAGTTGCTCCTAGTTGCCATAAATACTTAAGCAAACAGAAACAGAAATCTAAACCTAAGTTATTCCATCCTTTGGAGTTTTAGTAATGCACATACAAATATGCATCAGGTTAAAACCTAATTGTATCTCATTTGCGATATTGTTTGGATATTGTGTATACATGTGAGAAAACTCTGGTCATAGTATTATTTTAAATTGTTAATTTAAAAAGCTTGCAGCAAGTGGAAGCCGAAGTGAGCACAGCGATGGGCCCATACTTTCCCGAGACCTTTCGTTGGTCAACATTTTCCTTTAATTTGAATTTGTAGCCTTAACACGATCATTAACCACCAACGTGGCTTAGTAATTCAGGACTCGCTAGGCTTCATATCAATTTGGAAGTTCAAGGCCAACAGTCAAGTCATTAGATATTTTTGCTTTAATGCATTCCTGTTTTTAATATGTTTAAGGCTAAATCAGAACCTGTCTTATCCACTAATTAATAAACCTTCTTATTTTCTGTTGTATTTTCCCTTTTTTTTGCTGTTGTTTAAGATTTTTTTGTTTCCTACATCGCATTTGTAGTTACATTGTTTTTGTTGTTTTGTTGCATTTTTCTTTGGTTTTTCCCTGACTATTAAATTTATGGTGACAATTTTTCTCTTGCTTTTTTTCCTACACTTTTTTTTGTTTGTATGATTTTGACAAAGTTTTGCAGTCTGTTTTCTGGTTTTTTTTTTGTAGTCGCTCTTACGTACAATCATTTGTTGTCCTTGTAGTTTAAATTTTTTTCTTCTTGTTTCCAATTTTTGATAAAAGTAATACAACATGTTGTTTATTTGTAAGTATAAAATCTTAAAAATGGGAAAATTATTTTTCGTATTTGATTTAAAGAAGAGCAGACACAGATACTCTAGATATGAGACATGAAGGAAAACCAAAAATTTAAGATTTTTGATATTTAAGTGAAAATCTCTAAAGGAATTAGTATTGCTGCATTTAAATGCATTATAGTTTACGAAGTAAAACAGTTCTAGATAGTGTACTTATCAAAAACTTGAGTTTAATAAGGGTTTTATATTATGCTATTTAGGAGCGTTATGAATTAACAAATTTTATATGCTCTTGGACCCAATTAAATTTCTCAAATCATAAAATAAAACTTGTGTTAAAGTTTCTAGTTTCATAATGCCTGAAATACGGTCGTTGAATGCCATAACAAAAATAAATAAATAAATAACAGAAGAACGGCTCGGTATTTGGTAGCCATGTGTTTTAAGAACTTTAAAAAAGACAGGCTAAAAACCACAAAATGTATAAAAGTATAAAATAATATTCAGAATCTAAGTCAAATCTAATGTTATTACTGTTATGGGATAAATTTCATTAATCTAATGAAATATACCCCATATCGCATGCGAAAACAAAACCCCACCCAGCTGAATACCAAATAGAGAAGCGACTCTTAGTGGCAAAAGATGCATCATAAACCTAAGCTTAGAGACAAGATAATTCTGCTTATTATAGCGATGAGTTTCAGATTGAATCGTCCGTGGTAGATAAAAGCGGTTTTGAAAAAAGATGACCCGAATTTAATCGCAGAGAATACCTTGGGATGTATCTCCAAAAGCATTAGATTATATATGATTACAAACGTTCCGTCCATTTGATTAACAATAACAGGAAGGAAATCTCTATCGGAGTATATGCAGACTTGGCCTTCCCAATAATAAGCACTGTCGTAGCTGCCACTAGCCAAAGGAGAAACAATGTACCACCTTACGTGCGAGTGACTGGCACTGCATTTCTCCAGTCGCATTTTTCTGGGAGCAAACATAATACATGGCGACGTTACTAGATACCTAAATGCAATAGGATGGGTTTAACTATCCACTAGGATCCACATGTAGATCGGCTATATTATCTGGGGGATAAGGGTGGTGCGCGTAGCAAGCTGCCACGGCCAAGCAATTAACCATACTTAAATAGTTAAGTAAAACATTCGGTACCATTGGCAGAGAAATTAAATTATTTCTTCATATATGTATATCAGTTCAGCAAAAGGAATCTCTGGTTAACGCTGCTAAAACAACAAAAAATGGTCAAAACAATAGTAATAACGTTCTAAACTGGCTATCGTTTGATCCATATTTTAAGATTATTGAGTCGGTTTTGGTAATAATGAAAAGATAATTAAGAAAATAATGAGGGTGCCTGGGTGGGCTAGAAGGTAGTGTGCTAGTATATTAGTCCGGGGTTGTGTTCCAAAAGTTCTGGAACTTTTCACTACAGGTTGGCAGGAAGACCAAGAAGGAGCTTGGTTATAATCTTGATGCCTGCAAATGGTTAACTACGTTTGTGACAGTAATACAGGGTAAAAGTAAATCAACAAATCTACTGTGAAATGATTTTAATCAATGCTTTGCTACCTTGGATACGTCAACAATTTAGAAGAAACTTTCAATAGTTTGATTTAAACCTTTATATAAACCTTATTGTTTTTACAAGAAAAAATTTCCCTAGTAATTTTTTTTTTTTCGTACATTCTGGAGGCCAAAATTTTGCTAAACAATTCGGTAAACACCATTTGAAGTTTTGGCATTATCGCAAAAAATACATGAAATAGTAGAATTAAATTTCCCAATTTCATTCTACTATATTCCGCGGAATTAAACGGAATTATGTAGTCCTTTCTGGAGACAAAAGATTCGATGCTATTCTCAGCGATAAAGACCATTCATTTGGTTTCAATAATAAGTATAACGAGAAATCTCAAATTATGTTATAATAATAAGGCATTTTCTAACTACTCTATCACTTCCCAAGGAACTAATAACTAATTGGTTAAGTAAAAAGATTATAGTGAGGACCGCCTACTACCCTGAGATTTAATAACAAAAAAACTTTTATTTGAAACGCCTCTTTAAATTAAAAATATTTTATATTTTAAGCTAAACAAAAAGCTTAACAATCAGAGATAAATCATTTTTACATTTTGTCAAAGTACTTCCTTTTACAAAAACAAAAAAAAAAAAAAACAAAACAAAAGCTGTGCAAAAATCAATTAATTTCTATATAATTTGTTCAGATATGCTCATTAGTTTAAAACAAAACACCGCCACCGCCAAATAATATCAAGTTTACATTATTCACATCAGCAGACAACCGAAATATACAAAAGTGTATTAAAAGCAGTTTTAATGCGGTCACGCAATGTATGATTATCACCCACGACAATAATTAAAACCACATTACAACAAAACCACCTGCTATGAGTAACAATCATAAAATCGGATTTTAATATTTTTTTCCATTTTTTTTTTTTGCAAAACTCATTCAGCAGTGCAACAGAAATGTAGATCGAGTCCAACAAACACAAAACAAGTTAAAAACCTGGCAAAAAATGTTTGTTCAAAATATATTTTCATACAATTATGCAGATATTTAAGTGCACATGTGATTGTGTGTGTGTGGCTTGGTGTGTAAAAGCGGTGTTGACTGTTATTGGTATAACGCACAATCAGTTTAACAAACTATGTGGCCGTAAGTGTTGGTATTTGTATATGAGCCTGGTTATTTGGCAATTGTTTGCACGTGTTTTTTTTTTGTGGTCTTCTGGTCATTTTGCACAATATGGCGTGCTATAATATTCAAACAACTATTTCTTTTATAAACATGTAGTTACCTTCGTAATAATGATAATAATAATACAGACTTGTTGTAAAGCGAACATACGCTGCACAATTTTCATAAGAAGCCTTCAAAAGGCTTATAAACTTCGAAATGACTTTGTGCAAAGTTTTAAAAGAGAAATTTTAATAAATGTATGTGTAATTGATGTTTCTTTATATAAAACCTTTAATACAATTTAATAAACGAAAATAGCTTTAATTATAATCTTCTTTTAAAAGCTTTTATCTATAAATATAATAAAACAGCAACTTTTTTCCTGTCTGTTTGTGTTCGCATCACGTAAAAACTACTAAATGGATTTTAATAAAATTTTGTAAGGAACTACCTTAGTATCCCGATTCAAATATAGCATATTAAAATTCCGCAAAACTATCTTATTTCTAAGCGTAAGTGGAGAAAATGCAGAGAAAGTACGCAATTTTGCCGATATGCATACTTTTAGCGCCTTTTATTTTTAAAAGCGGGTTATTTTAAACATCTTTTACAGTGCTGTATAATTTTACAATTTATAGAATTTTAGAATTTTATATAAATTTTAGAATTTTATCCAAAAATTGTATCCTTTATATAAAGAACATATATGTGAGACACTATAAAATTAAGTCTTAAAACTTGGTGTGGATTACTTTTAAAGCAAAATCGAACAAAATATTGTGTGGGCACTAATGAAGAAAATATGTCGACTCATACAAGTCATCAGCTAAATCTACTATTAAAGTGAAAGTCGACATGTATACAGAGTTTGCATACTAGCAACCCAGCTCCCTTACAGCCAAGCATCCCTAGCGGATTCCGTTTCACCGTAGTTTAGGGATCGCTAAACTAAATTCAGCTAGCTTCTTAGTAGAGGTAATACATAATAAGAGGCCTGTATACAATCTTTGAAACTGGTAGCTGAAAGGTTTTTACATTTTTTTTTTAATCAAATACCGATGCATCGAACGTCCTCGAAATATCTAAGCGTAGCTTGGAATTTGATCCAAAAATTCTAACAAACTTAACCAGAATAGTGTGACTGAACAAATACCAAGGTTTTCCCACTAAGATGTGATTTTGAAAAAATTATTTGCATTTACACGACTGAAAGAAATATTCATTTACTAAAGCCTAGAGATCCTCGTCAGCATCGAGTGTTTGTCAAATATAAGTCCCTTTTTAACTTGGCCGGATAATACTTGAGAGTTCGTGACCTGTCACCAATGCAGTTAACCATTTGAAGGCAACCAAATTATATCCAAGCTCCTTTCTTGGTCTTCCTGCCAACATGTATTGAACAATTTCAGAGTCTTTGGTGGGAATCGAAACCACAACCCCGGACTGATAGGGTAGCACACTACCTACTAGCTCACCGAATCACCCGTTGAGCAAACTTAAATAATTTTTTTTATTCTTTCTTTGTTTTACTTATAATTCCTTGCATTGAAAATTAATAAACAACTCTGTGTTTTATAACATAGAAATTTTTGTTGGTTTTAACCTTAGCACAAATTCAACAATTACTAATATCCTGATTGTTTAATTTATTGATTTCAAAGTAATAAATGGTACAGCCTTAGAACTGCCGGGTGTTAGACTATTCAATAATTGCTTGCAGTGCGAGTAAATTTATAAAATGCGAGCAAACTATAGGATCAATTGCTGTTGCCGTAATTGTGTTTGTGCATTAAGCATAGACATGAACACAAGCAAATCAATTCTTTCAAACACTAGCACGCAACATGTTGTGACAATAAAACTAGACCGCTGGTTTACAAATCCTTTATAAATGACAATTATTTGTACTTTGTTGAGATTTTATATACATACTTCAACAACACAAACAGCAACAACAACAACGAGAGAATCAAAAGCAAAAATATGTTTACAACAATACCCATGAGAGTTTATTATAACGGTCATTAATTTCCACTTGTTCAATATCACTATATCCGAAACAACAACAGCAACAACAAAGCCAAAAACAACAAATAATAAAACCATAAGTAATGCACATTCATTAAAAAAAAATCTGTCTATAATTCGTTTTGCCTGCAACACAAACACTTTAAACAGATAAATGTTTACTAGCGAATAGACACTCAACTAGCTGGCACTTGTATTCCATTTGGGCAAATTTCAATTCCAGCAGGTATTTTTAAATGCCAATAATGTGAAAAAAAACACATTTTTGTGATGAGACCTCAATGGGCATTAAAAGTAAAAACACACGTTCAATGTTAAACAAACAAATTGAAAATTAAACTGTTTATAAATTTAAGTTAATTTAAGCGTAAAATTTTATAAACAAAAACACATGTCTCTATCTCTCTCTCTCTCTTTCCTTGCTGTCTGCCACTCTAGGGAGAAATTATATTTAAATTAATTTAATATAAATAATGTCTATTTAATGTGAAGTAGACATTTAATACAAAAAGGTTAACAGGTACATACAACAGTTATGTAGTTTTGCCCAACACAATCACTGTTTGATATTCTATTCGAATATGGTGGTTATTATTCGATTAAGCAAGTGTAAGTGTTTTGTGTGTAACAAAACTTTTTATATTCGATTTCAATTTCTTTCTTTTTAAAAAAATCGCGTTCCGAAAGATTAATTTAGTAGGATTTATATTAAGTTCAAAGGGTCAGTTTACTAAACTACCAAGCACAACAGTTAACAGTCAACGGTATAGTTTTTTTGTTTTGGGAGGGAAAATGGTCTTCGTGTCAATAGATCTGATATATTTGTCTATATATTTTTTGCAATCTGGACAAAGTTGCACTCGAATATCATCTAATTCGACTTTGCCCAGGCAACAGAAGAGATACAGAAAATTTTAGCCCACCAATCGCCAGACATAGTTTAAAAAATTGCGCTAATTCAATTCCGCAACATTTCATTCAAGGCTGCGGGCAAAAACCTACGCCCACCTATATTTTTCAAGCTGTTTTTTTTCGGTTTTTATGATTCTCTTTTGCTTTTCTTTGTTATATAAATATTAGACCGCGACCAGTACATCGCATGGGGTGCATACAGATCTCGGGGATTAATAACACTCTGCGTGGGGCGATTTTTGTTTGTTCTTAGGTTGGTAGGGTTTTTCTGCTTTAATTTGTATTAAAGGCCTTTATATAAAGCTACACATAGAGGTAGCCGATGGACCAAGAGGGAGCACACTGGGAACCAGGAGCAGTCAATAGCTTTAGTCTGACCATTTTAGCGCAATATAGATTGCAGGAAGTTCCTAACTTTTACAAAAAATTTTCTGTAAAATTTTTATAAGATAATTTCGATATAATTTTTACTAGAAACTTTCGATAAAGTTTTTACAAACAATTTTCGATAAAATTTGTACAAAAAATTTTCGATAAAATTTTTATAAAATATTTTGTATAAAATTTTTACAAGAAATTTTCGATGAAATTTTTATAAAATATTTTCAATAAAATTTTTACAATAATTTTTACAAAAATATTTTCAAAATAATTTTCGATAAAATTTTTGTAAATTTTTAAAAAAAATTTCTATATAATTTTTACAAAAAATTTTCAAAAAAATTTTTACAAAAAATTGTCTATAAAATTTTTACAAAAAATTGTCGATAAAATTTTTACAAAAAATTGTCGATAAAATTTTTACAAAAAATTTTCGATAAAATTTTTACAAAAATTTTTCGATAAAATTTTTACAAAAATTTTCGATAAAATTTTAAAAAAAAATTTTCTATAAATTATAAAAAAAATTTTTACAAAAAATTTTCGACAAAATTTTTTCAAAAAATTTTCGACAGCATTTTTTCAAAAAATTTTCTATAAAATTTTTCAAAAAATTTTCTATATAATTTTTACAAATAATTTTCGAAAAAATTTTTAGAAAAAATTTGCGATAAAGTTTTTAAAAAAAATTTCCGATAAAATTTTTACAAAAAATTTTCGATAAAATTTTTACAAAAGTTTTTCGATAAAAATTTTACAAAAAATTTTCGATAGAATTTTTACAAAAAATTTTCGATAGAATTTTTACAAAAAAGTTTCGATAAAATTTTTACAAAAAAGTTTCGATAAAATTTTTACAAAAAAGTTTCGATAAAATTTTTACAAAAAATTTTCTATACAATTTTTACTTTATAAAAAGGGGCCCATCCCGGGATATAATTCTAAAATTTATGCAAAAATTCTAAAATTCTGCTGCTTTTTCTCCACTTTCTCTTAAAAATTATATATTTTTTATGTGATGCGAACACAAAAGAAAAGCAGACAGACGTACAGACAGACAGTCGGAAATGAGTTACTATTTTATTATATGTATAGATTTGTAATAATGAAGTAGAAAATCATAAAACTAAAAACCGAATGTATGTATTGTAACGACGTTTCTTCGGCTGGGGTAAACTCACCGGTGTCCGAAGGTTCTGTCACAGAAAATTTATTTTCTTTAGACCGTATTGAAAGAAACACCGATCGAAAACGTTTCGTAATGTCTTTATTTACAATTAGGCGTCTTAATAAATTCTACTTAGTGGCAACGATTATTAATAACTCATCCACTATAAGCTCTCTCAGCTTTCTAACACGGAGTGCTAATAACTACTATGAACCTGCGGGTTACCACGGGAACACAGTATTAGCAAAAACTCGTCAACTGCGCCTTTACACAGTCTGCTTACGTAGCGAAGTGAACCTGCGGGTTACCACGGGAACACTTATTCAACGCAAATCGGACAAAAGCAGCTCTTACACAGACTGGTTTGGTTGTTGAATGAACCTGCGGGTTACCACGGGAACACTTTGTCAACTTCGCTTACCAATCTACTCTCACGTATTATTAGTGGGAAACCTGCAGGTTACCACGGGAATACCACACTAATAAAGCCTGGTGAGTATTACTAAGCAGAAGAAACAGCAGGTTACCACCAATTTCTCTACTTAATAATCAGCCAATAGGTAATAAATTATTACAGCGGGTTACCACCAATAATAATAGTCTTACCTTCGCAATCGCTGCGACGAGACTGAGCAAAATTATATAACTTCAACTTCTTTTATACACAATCTACAGCCACCAGAACTTAGTTGTATATTTTGGTACTAATTCTTCTTACTAAAAATATCAGAGTGGATGTGTTAATAATTTACGACCACTATGCGCCACTAGATGGCATATTCTAACGGAAACCTTAATTTCAAATATTTAAACTTGTTGCAATAATACAAGTAATAACAAATCGTAATAATAAACAAATAATAACAAATTGATAATAACACTTTAAACAATATAATAAAAAGAATATAACAAAAATAACATGAATAATTCACTCTAAAATAATATATGTGTGGTGAAAACGAGGCTCCACCGACTTTCATCGTCACATTTCCTCCCCTCCTCGGATAAATAGGCTGTTGTTCTACGGTACGCGTTGAATCTTCAGTACTCCACTCTTTGCAATCGTGATACGATATGATATTGACCCAACCTTCTCAATAAACTTCAATCGTTGCCCGGGCTTGTGTGATCTACGGGCGCTTTCCACAGCAGTTAAAACCTCTTCCGGCCAAGGCTCTTCAGTGTTATTTAACTCAGGAGGACGTGTGGATAGCAAGTCTTCTGGATGGCTAGTGGTCTTACTATCCACAACCTGGCTTACATTTGACCCAACTGTGTTGTTTTCAGCTAAAGTTGGTGTGTCGGGCTCTGAAAGATGTACTGATAGTAGTGAGGGCGAGGCGTACAGCGATAGACAGGGTGATGTTACTGGTGATCGTTCGGATGAGGTTTGCGATAGCCGACGTCCTAGGGCATGAACTGGAGTTCTTATCTCTAAATTGTTGGTGTTGATTGGACGTGGTGGAACTGAGATCCACGAACTATGAGATGAACTGGCACTCGAACCTGGATCTAATGTTGTTTGAAGTGGTTGCGGTAATCGGCTGCCACTGCTCACATCTATCTATCCAAAATCTGTACGTTATGGATCTCTGATAACCACTATGTCCACAGAAATTATGACATCGTTGATCTTGGATGTCTATCGTACACCACCCCATCGATTTCCCGGCAGTTGTAGCGGTGGTTGAGCTGCTCGAGGAGCTTGAAGACGGTTGTCGGATGGCTACAGTTCTATCACCTTCACCATAGGCTGATCGGAAAACTTCCTCCATATCTGTAAGGCTACCCAAGTCATCTTCTGAGCTAACCTCAGTCTCACTGTCGTCGTCAAAGCAGTTTCCTGCAGGCGGCGAGTACACCTGCCCCATATCTTTACCTGGGGTCATAGGTACTTCGGATTCGTCATCCAGAGGGAAAAACCATGGTATTTCTTCATCTTCAGTCGGGACGGAACTAGCTATGATTACTGGGCTGTTCTGCATATCAGCTTGGTTGTTGCCAGGCGTTGGCGGGACTACATCTCTCATTTGTTGTTCTATAACTTCATTATTCATCTCTACGCTTAATTCCTGGTTTTCCTGTGAATGGCTAGGTACTTTGGCTGAACTAATGGTAGGGGCTGGCTTTGCTGTGCTCATGCAAAAGTATACAGCGTTTGGTTGTGCACGCTTACTGTAGTTAGATGTTCCCCTGCACCTTTTACTTGAGGTAGGCAAGTCGTCTCCAAGGAAAATTGTACGGCGTCGTTTTGATTGCTCTTCCTCCATTCGTTTGCGGAATTTCTTGCTGGTATTTTCAAAATGTCGTTCATTATCCATTTTTCTTCTTATTTCTTGCCTATAAATGAGATGAGACCAAAAGCAACGATTTAGTTAGTACTAGGAATAACTTAGGGAATATAATTTTTAATATCATTAACATGAGCCGTTTTAGTATTTTTATTGGTAGTACTTTGTAACTTTATTATAACAGGGGATATAAATGATTTCACGACATAAGGTCCCCCAAACTTTGGTGCTAGTTTAGCTGCAAATTGTTCGCCAGCTTTTGATAAGGGATGTTGTCGTAAGAGAACTAACTCGCCAACTCGTGGCTTCCAATGGCGACGTCTTAAATTGTAATATCTTTTCTGATCTTGTGATGCTTGAATCAGCCTCTTCTTGACGATTTCAAAAATTTCCTTCATCTCCGCTTGTCGTCCTTCTGGACTTACTCTTCGGGCTCCAGTTCCCTTCGTAACTTCATTGTATAGCGATCCCGGTAAACGAGGTTCTCGACCTTGTGTTAGAAAGACAGGGGAGTAACCCGTGGACTCTGCTACACTGGAGTTGACAGCTAACATTATCTCGGGGAGTTTTTCATCCCATTTGTTGTGTTGACCAGCAGAAACTTGCGCTATGATGGTTTTTATAGTTCGATTTGTTCGTTCTGTTGGGTTTTCCTGTGGTGTGTAAGGAGCTGTTAGTTGATGTTGAACACCTATTTCTTGTAGAAAATGCCTTAAGCTTCGCGATGTGAACTGCGTACCATTGTCGGTGATCAGGACTTTTGGGATGCCGTAACGAGAGATAATTCTGTCGCGGAATGCTTTAACGACCCCTTCTGTCGTTGTCTTTCTCATGGGAATTAACTCCACCCATTTGGAAAATTTGTCACATAATACCAAAAGCATAGTATTGCCATGTTTTGACCGTGGTAGGGGTCCCACAAAATCCGCGCATAAAACTGCCCACGGTTCCTCTGGGATTCTAGTCAGCATTTTTCCTACTGGTTGTTGCTGACTAATTTTGAACTGTTGGCATGATTGACAACTTCTTACATAACGTCTAATATCACGGAACATCCCCGGCCAATAGTAACGGCTAGAGATTCTATTTAGAGTTTTTCGGATTCCCAAGTGCCCCGCTGTGTCACTGTCATGGTTTTCCGATAGCACACGTTGCCGCTGATTGGTACCTACACACAGCTTCCAGGGAGTATCATCTTCGTCATTCGGTTGACATGGAAAACTACGGTACAACTGGTGGTCTATGATGGCGTAATCAGCATATTTTGTTGGGTTATCACTTATTTTCTTACACATATTCTGAATCCACTTGCATTCATCTGGTTTCTGAGCTTCACAGCTGGTTAATTTGGCAACCTCTACAGGTTGCCGTGAGAGAGTGTCTGCAACAATATTGGCTTTACCCTTCCGATACTGTATCGTATAGTTGTATTGTTGAAGTTCAAGTGCCCACCGCGCTAATCTACCTGTGGGACTTTCGATGGAATTTAGCCATTTCAGCGCTAAATGGTCAGTAATTATTGTAAATTTATAACCTTCGACGTAGGCTCGCATCTTTCGAATGCCCCAAACTATGGCTAAGCATTCCTTCTCCGTTGTTGAATAATTTTTTTCTGCTCCATTTAAATGGCGGCTGGCATATGCGATCACCCGCTCTTCTCCGTCTAAATCTTGTGTGAGCACCGCTCCTAGCCCATAATCACTGGCATCTGTTTGTAAGGAAAATTCTCTTGAGAAATCTGGGCACGCTAACACCGGGGCTTCTGTTAATTTAGTTTTGAGGGTATCGAATGCCTGTTGCTGATCATCTCCCCATTTCCAGTGCTTGCCCTTTTTCAGCAGCTGGGTTAAAGGTTGAGATATTGTGGCAAAGTCAGGTACAAATCTTCTGTACCATGATGCGACTCCTAAAAATTGTCGAATTTCACGTATGCTTTTCGGTGGTGGTATTCGAGCGACGGCTGCTACTTTCTCGGGATCTGTTCGTATACCACGTTCACTTACTATATGGCCCAAGTATTTTGTTTCGCTTGCAAAAAAATTACACTTGTCCGCATTAATCTTAAGGTTCGCCTTCCTTAACCTTCGGAATACCTCCTTCAGGTTTCTCATATGCTGCTGTAGCGTTTTTCCAACAACAATGATATCATCTAAATAAGCGAAAGCATGGGGTTCCATATCTGGGCCAATAACCTCATCTAATGCACGCTGGAACGTTGCTGGCGCAGAATGTAACCCAAACGGCATCACTTTCCATTGATAGAGCCCTCTCCCTGGTACTGCAAAAGCGGTATACTGTTTGCTAGCCTCTTCCATAGGGATCTGCCAATACCCGTTCTTTAGGTCGATGCAACTAAAAAACTTAGACTCACGTAATCGATTTAAAATGCTGTCTATACGGGGAAGAGGATATGCATCGGGTACTGACCTGAGATTGAGTTGCCTAAAATCCATACATGTTCGCCACGAACCGTCCTTCTTCTTGACCAGCGTGATGGGGAAACAGTATGAGCTTCTTGATGGTTCAATGCAACCTTGTGTCATTAATTTGTTGACTTCTGCATCAATTATCTTCTGCATTGCAGGATTACGGGGAGCATACCGAATTTTAATAGGGCGTTCGTCTATCATGTTGATCTTATGGGTAGCAATGTTTGACAATCCATGTAAATTTTGAAACTTTGGCAGTTCAGCTTCTAAGAATTTATTGACGACTTCTTGTTCATCTAACGAATGTGGCACTGTTTGTTTGCGTGTTACATTTGCACTATATTCATTGTACCCTCTGGATGAATTAAAGTCAACCTCCTCTGTGGTCTCTTCAGTTGTCAAACATTGGGTTTGAATTTTCGTGCAGTCGAGTTGTAACCCTGCCATTTGTATGGTGGTGTTAAATTTTCTTAGAAACTCTAATCCCAAGATTACATCTTCAGTTGTTTCGGGCATAACTATAAATTTACATAGCTGCGCAGTATTTCCAAGTATGATTGCAAGTTCAAAGGCCTGGGATACCTTTCGGATCGACCCATCGGCTAATATGACATCTGTGTTCTCTTGAATATATTTTGCCTGGTTGTCAAGGGTGCGGATGAAATCTTTTCGAACGAAATTACGGCTAGCACCTGTATCGATCACAGCCTTCACCAACCTACCGTTGATCAATATAGAAGCGGTTAAGCGAGACTCTTCACTTTGTAGTCTGGTGGGATTTGCTGAGGATTTTCTTTGTTTTTGGGGAGGCCCGACCTGCCTCAGTTCCGTCGGCCTCCTCTGACTGGATGGTTCCGAACATTGAGATGCATAGTGGCCACTTTGTCCACAACGATAACAGCTCATCGACGAGGTATTTGCAGAAAAGTTTGCGGTGCGGGAGTTTTCTGCGACGGTACGTGATGGCTTAACGGGAATACCTTCCAAGTCTTCTGCTAATTGAATTAACTCTGTCAATGACGCAAAATCTTTTCTTTTTATGTACCACTGGTACTCGGGCTGAGAGTTCTGAAAAATACGTTGAACCTTTTGTTCCTCGGTGAGAATGGAATGTCGCATTAAATTTTGCAGTTCTAGCACATAAGTTTTGAATGGCTCTTTTGGACGTTGGGTTTTCATTCGAATCTCATCTTCTAATTTTTCGTAGAATCTAGCTGGCAGAAAGAATTTTAAGAAATCAGATTTAAAACTTTTCCATACTTGCCAATGACTATTGTTATTACGGAACCAGGTGAGGGCATTTTTACGCAAAAATTCAGGCATTACCCTTGGAATGAAATCAAGCGAAATATCATATAGTTCTGCTAATTCCTCTAATCTTTCAATGAACGCTAAGGGATCTGGTCCACCATCATACACAAGGTTCCATTTACGGACGTGGTCAATCACTGACGTAGTTGTCAATATGTTTGATATGGGTACGTTTACCTGTGGACAGCTTGTGGTGTTCCTACTTTCATCCTTTACTGGCGAGGGTGTAGGTGTATTTCTTGACGCAGGTGCAGCTAATAAGCTGGAAGTTTCATATTTTTCTTGAAGTCCCAATAAACGAGCTGTAACATCTGCATTGTGATCGGAATTAATAAATTTCGCTAGCCTTTTGCGCAGTTCTTCGACAGTACCGTTGGTGTCCAGGCTAAAATCAGTTAAGTGTTGCACTAATTCATCCTTCTTCAGGGAGTATGCCCAACTTGACTTCAACATTTTTTTTTTTTTTTTTGATTCACAAAAAGTTTTAAGATTACCGGAGAAAATTTTATTTTTTTTTTCAAAATTATTCAATTATCCGTCGGTAATTATCTTATCTTTTTCAGTTTTTATTTTTTAATATTTTATTTATATTTCTTATCCATTGATTTTTTTTTATTTTTATTTGAAACAAAAGTTTTATTCTTTAATGGCAATTTTTTCGCGTTTTTTTTACTTTTTCCCGTTTGAAGTACTCCGTTTGTTTTTATTAAAATTAAACAAAATGTCTTTTTTTTAATGTTAAAAAAAAAAAATTATACACGATTAATTTTTTTTAAAGTCTTTACACGATTATTTTCCAGCGCCGAATATATTTTCTACGTTAATGTTTCTTTCGCGGTCCCTGCTCGGGCGCCACTGTAACGACGTTTCTTCGGCTGGGGTAAACTCACCGGTGTCCGAAGGTTCTGTCACAGAAAATTTATTTTCTTTAGACCGTATTGAAAGAAACACCGATCGAAAACGTTTCGTAATGTCTTTATTTACAATTAGGCGCCTTAATAAATTCTACTTAGTGGCAGCGATTATTAATAACTCATCCACTATAAGCTCTCTCAGCTTTCTAACACGGAGTGCTAATAACTACTATGAACCTGCGGGTTACCACGGGAACACAGCATTAGCAAAAACTCGACAAATGCGCCTTTACACAGTCTGCTTACGTAGCGAAGTGAACCTGCGGGTTACCACGGGAACACTTATTCAACGCAAGTCAGACAAAAGCAGCTCTTACACAGACTGGTTTGGTTGTTGAATGAACCTGCGGGTTACCACGGGAACACTTTGTCAACTTCGCTTACCAATCTACCCTCACGTATTATTAGTGGGAAACCTGCAGGTTACCACGGGAATACCACACTAATAAAGCCTGGTGAGTATTACTAAGCAGAAGAAACAGCAGGTTACCACCAATTTCTCTACTTAGTAATCAGCCAAAAGGTAATAAATTATTACAGCGGGTTACCACCAATAATAATAGTCTTACCTTCGCAATCGCTGCGACGAGACTGACCAAAATTATATCACTTCCACTGCTTTTATACACAATCTGCAGCCACCAAAACTTAGTTGTATATTTTGGTACTAATTCTTCTTACTAAAAATATCAAAGTGGATGTGTTAATAATTTACGACCACTATGCGCCACTAGATGGCATATTCTAACGGAAACCTTAATTTCAAATATTTAAACTTGTTACAATAATACAAGTAATAACAAATGGTAATAATAAACAAATAATAACAAATTAATAATAACACTTTAAACAATATAATAAAAAGAATATAACAAAAATAACATGAATAATTCACTCTAAAATAATATATGTGTGGTGAAAACGAGGCTCCACCGACTTTCATCGTCACACATATTAAACTTATTGTTATTAAACATAGTTATAATATTGTAATGTCTAATTGTCTAAATTAAAAAATTTTCAAAATTAATTTAAGGCCACTCAGTGCTTCACGCAAATAAATCCTTTAAAAAGAACACGTACATATTTATTTATTAATGCCCTTATGCAAAAAAAAAAAAAAAAATAAAGTCTAGTTGAAGTGTACTTTAAGACAAAATTTGCATATAAAATTTGTTTTAAAGTAGACTTGAAGTAGGCTTTATTTCTTTTGCATAAAGGCATAAATGCTACAATATACAGTGGGCCAGAATCAAAATATTTTGGAAATAAGTCAGCCATTTGTACAGGGCTATGCCGATTGATCCAAAATTTGGCATAAGCATAGCAGAGGAGTATCTCCGCCTAAGTTTTGACGATGGGTACCACTTGCCAAGGGTGACGCTATGTGGTCTCAAAGTTGGGTATCTGGCCCCTGCAAATTTTGTTGGAGCTTGTCATTTCTATATAAAATGATGGTTTAATCTGTAGATAATAAGCGAGATATAAGCATTTTAAAATTAAAGGTTTTGATTTTTTTATACCCTGGCCCAGTTTTTTTTTTAATATTTTAAATAAGTTTTTTATTTAAGTTAGTAAGAAAATTTAAAATATTGTGGAAAATATTTTAGATTATATCTTTTCTGAGTTAAAAAGTAGACGATTTTTAATATAAAAATTCTTAAATTATTGAATTTTTGTGTATTTTAGCCTAAAAATGGCCGTCAATCTTATTTTTTTAATTGAAAAACATTTTCTTAAGTAATATATAAAAAATTTTATATCTTTGTGTAATTTGTTAACCTTGTAGAAGATGGAATTCCTTCAAAGTGACCTATTTTACGTCGAAATTCGGACTTAAGCCTTTATGTTTTAAAAATCCCAAAGCTGGGATCGAAAAAAAATTGACTGCTGTAATAAAGCTATTTATACTCCCAGTTATTGTTAAAAAGTGTTTTATAAGACCTAGTCCATATGTAGATACTATGGGCAAAAGACTGTAAAATTTAAATTTTGTTGCGTATATAAATGTAGATGATATAATTATCTATCAAACAAAAAAAAAAATTCATCTCAATTGTTCTTACATGTAAAACTATGTGCTTTTAAATATGACTATGACCTCTATATAATTATATAGAGGCATTGTTCCTAGGCAACGACAAATTGCACGCCCATCATCGTGGGACAGGCTACAATAGGCTATCATCTTAGCTGAAATAATATAAAGATTAATGAAACGGAAGAACGGAAAAAATAACGGAAATGCTCTTATCGAAGTCCTATACTCTGAGGAGAAGTAAGAGGAAAAAATCAGGAAGTTATACATTTTTCATGTGGAATGCTGTTCAAACTACATACATAAACAATTTGTAAGAAAAAGTCATTAAAAAATGTTGCAAAAGTAGTTTTTACTGTAGAAAAACATTGAAATGTTGCTGGCAACATTTTATCAAAGTTATGATATAGAGCAAAGGGGCATTATTTATTGTGGAAGTTTTTCTAAAATTTTAGAGCAAAAAATGTTCGATAAAATTTTTACAAAAAATTTTCGATAAAATTTTTACAAAAAGTTTTCGATGAAATTTTTACAAAAAATTTTAGATAAAATTTTTACAAAAAAATTGCGATAAAATTTTTACAAAAACTTTGAGATAAAATTTTTACAAAAAATTTGAGATAAATTTTTTACAAAAAAATTTTACAAAAAATTTGCGATAAAAGTTTAACAAAAAATTTTCGATAAAACTTTTACAAAAAAATTTTCGATAAAACTTACAAAAAATTTTCGATAAAATTTTTACAAAAAAATTTCTTTAAGATTTTTACAAAAAATCTTCGTTAAGATTTTTACAAAAAAATTTCGTTAAGATTTTTACAAAAAATTTTCGTTAAGATTTTTACAAAAAATTTTCGTTAAGATTTTTACAAAAAATTTTCGTTAAGATTTTTACAAAAAAATTTCGTTAAGATTTTTACAAAAAATTTTCGTTAAGATTTTTACAAAAAATTTTCGTTAGGATTTTTACAAAAATTTTTCGGTAAAATTTTTACAAAAAATTTTCGTTAAAATTTTTACAAAAAATTTTCGTTAAAATTTTTACAAAAAATTTTCGTTAAAATTTGTACAAAAAATTTTCTATAAAATTTTAACAAAAAATTTTCTATAAAATTTTTACAAAAAATGTCAAATTTTCCTTGTGAAATAATAAATGTTGCTCAACATTTTTTATAAATTCGAAGAGAGTACTAGGCTTTAGGAAATACAGGCATAAAACATCTATATTTATGCTGTAGGAGATCCAAAAACCTGCTAATGGATTGTGTTTGTTGAATGTTTATTAATACTTTTGTGTATCTAAACATTATTTAAGCAGTTATGTTTATAAACATTTATTCAGTTGCGCACATATTAGGTTGAGCAAACCGTACCAGCAATTTTTGATGAAATTATGTGGACAGTTACCAGAATACGGCCCCAAATCCCTAAACTCATATTTAATTACTATTGACATTCTACTAAAGATAATCTTTTGTTTAAAATTGTGTAGTCAGTATATTATTTTGCTTTAAAATTGCACACCTTAAAGAAAAACACCCTGTATTTATATGTACATATTTTAGCTGTGCTGTAAGATTTAATTAAAAAGAATCTAGTTACTCAAATTAATCCCACAATTGTTGTTCTCTTCGAGGCAAAGTGTGGGAGTAACTAACAAGTATTCTAATAAATTCACTTTTTGTGCACAAGACAAAAAATCTTAAATATTTATAAAAATGTTTCTTGTTTTTCCCCTCGCCAAGATCTCAATGTCATCAACATTCAAGAGCTAAATGTACTGCATACAAATCAGAAAGAAACCAGTTTCAAACCTCAAGAATTCTAAATAATTCTTTAGTCATTCACTGCAGAATTCATTAAGCCATTTATTTCATTTCATTCAGTTTTTTTTATACATTTTGCTGCCACTTCTTTTCAAAGAAATTTTAGTACTTTTCTCATTTAAATGTTTTTAATGAAATTTCTTTTCAGGTTTAAACAATTGGCAATACAGACTGTTTTGCACTGTTTTCATTGTTAATTCAACATGAATAACGATTCAAAAATAAATTTAATTCTATCGTTTTCAAAACTTTTGTTCTGCAACTATTTTATTTAGGAATAATTAAGGCCTCTATAAAATATTTAAGAAATACTACAAATGGGCTTTTGAAATGCTCATTTTGTTTCTTAAGAATTTTAGAACATTTTAAATTCAATATTTAACAACAGCAGTAGCTGTTACTGAGGTAAGCCAGCTGTTACTGATATAGAGTTGTTATTGAGGTAAAGATGGCATTTGCATGTATGTAGCATGAGGCAAGTAGTTCGTTTCAGTTAGCATCACTAGGACACATGAAAAGGCATATCAATTTTTATTATTTTTTTTTTTTTATAAGTGATATAAGTCCATTTTTTCATATATTGAGATATTTAAGGGTTTGCGTTTGAATTAATTTAAAAATATAGTTCAACTTTTATCACTTTGAGTGATATTTTTTTACACTATACACCTTTTAAATTTTATTATGAAATAATAATTACTAAAATTATTTGAAAAATAAATGTTTGGACTTATATCACTTTTAAACACTTAAAAACATATTACAAAAAATAAAATCAGGATCAAAATAAAGTCCATGTTTTTATAGACATAAGCTTAAATGAAACGAATTTTTATGTAAAAGGCAATAGTTACAATGAAAACATTTAAATACACGAATAACCAAGTTTATTAAGAGTTTATTTCAGTTATATTAAAAACAAACTGTGCCCGCCACGTCGTGGGCGTCCTGACAATATTTTGCTCGATTTTGCATTGAAAGTATTCAACATCAGTTGTAGGACTCTTACTTTAAGAGTGCTTCAGTTATGGTTTATGTATTTACTTTATATAAAGGTAACCATCCCTGGATAAAATACAAAGATTTATAAAATAATTCTAAAAATTATTGCAAAGTTCTATTAAAGGTGTTGAAAATATTTTAATAACATTGTAATTCCACAAAGTAAAAATACAAATCAAATGCAAATTTTATTCAATTGGCGCCTAATGTTGCGAAATAGTTTTAAAAAATTTTTAAATCTGAAATTGCGTTGTTCTCCACTTTCTCTTGGGAATGAGATATTTTTGCGGAAAAAAGTATCCTATATTGGAATCAGGATGCTAAGGTACAGCCTCACAAAATTTTCTTAAAATCCATCCAGTAGTTTTTACGTGATGCGAACTCAAATGAAAAGCAGACAGACAGACGGACGGAAATTAGTTACTTTATTATTATATGTACAGGTATAGATATAAAAATGAAAATTGATGTGTCAAACGACATGACCTGTACAAACTCCACAAAAATAGTGGCATACACACCCACTTAGTTTTCTTTCACAGTTAACATATTCAAGTGTTTATGGTGAATAGGCGGTATATAAGGTAACAAACTTATCACGTCATTACATTTCTCTCTTGTGATGCTCCTTGAAGTTTTATAAAGCAGTAATATTTTAATTTTGCTAAAGTTTTTTGTCTTTCATTTTTTCCAGCAGGTGTCTATAGCTCACTAAAATTACCATTAACTCAGTTTTTTGAGAAAGTGGACTTTTAGCACTTAAAAAAAAAACAGCGTATTTACTAAGCAACAACAAAATGTAGCTGCGAATTGAAAAATCTTTCTTTACAAATTAAAATTTCTGCAATGATTTGTTAAAACTAAAAAAAGAAGAATGAATGGTAAGAAAAGGAAGCATTATGCAAAGTCATTGCTGCCTGTCCTGCTAACAAGGCACTAATTGAATTTTTTCTAGATTTCTAGTTGAGGCAGTGCCCCATAATTGAATCCCATAGCACCAAATTGGTTTAACGATCGACTTATACAGTAGTAGTACCCCCGGCGGTTCCAATTGTCACTGCAGGAATGGCAAATGCTTTGACGCGGTTCACTCGGGGAAAATAGGGGCACCAGACGCTAGTCTCCAAACCCCTAAGCAAGAGGCTATAATATGGATCTAGGCTTGCCTTGGATAAGGCTTGCCATATTGTATAAATTGCTACTCATTGTGACTGTATCACACACAAATTGCGATTGGTAGCAATCGTAAAGTGCTGTTATACTACACAATGGGAACGCTAGTCTACGCTTAAATTTCACTCGGTGGTAAGACCACCGTCAGATTAGGCCAACTAGGCAGGTACTCACGTTAATCTTGTTCCACAATTGTGCAGTAGTAGTTTGAAATCTAAGCTGAGGGTAGAGTTTCTGCCAATAAGCCAGTTTAGTTGGACTGCTTTTAACTTCATTTGTGTTAACTTTGATTCTATATGGCGTTTCCAAGTCAAGATGTATACCCAGGAATTTAAAGTCTGAAAGCTGCGGTATGATTTGGTTATTTATACGAATAGGGGGCACGATTCCCTATGCAGTGTGAAAGTTACATGATTACATTTTTGTTCATTCACCGTTATTCTCCATTTCTTCAACCCATTTTCTAAAATCATATGCCACTAAAAAAAAACTTAATGATTTTGTCAGGTTAAAGTTTTCTAAATTTGAATGTGAAACTGTCCGACTTTTTTTTATCATTAATGAATCTAATATATCATAAATGATGAATACACATAAGCGATCTCTAAACTAATTTTAAGTGAAAAGATTTAAATTACTTTTTTTTGTATTTATTTAAATTTATGTTCAACAAAAATGTTGAAGTTCTAAAATTTCAAACTTATTTCCTTACCTTTAATACCTTAAAGACTCATAAGAAGATTACGTACTGCATCAGATTTACACACATGTTTATATTAAAAAACAATTTTCTTTAGTTTGTTTTTTTTTAACTACAACACCATTTATCTACTTCATTTATTTTTTCAAGGAATAGATTTATTACTTTAGTTTCGTAAGTTAATAAAAAAAATGTAAAAAGACAAGCAAACTTTCTGATTTGTGGTTCTTTATTAGAAAAACAGCATAAAGTTTTTAATGTAATATGGTAAATATAAGGAAGTATCCGTAAAAAGCTAATGGATTTTCGAAGCGGTTTATTTACATAATTTTCATAATTTTTGTATGTAAAGCTTGGTACTCTGTTGAGTTTTTCATGCGCAATGCTATCAAACTACATATCGCTGCCCTATCATGGATACAAAGGAAACTAGAGAGAAAATAAAATTGTATCAACCGCCAAGTTTTCTCACTGGAATAATATTGCTCCCTGATATTTGTATTATGTCAAGTTTTGTATTCCAAATAATATTTGAAAAGCGATTTTCAGAATACATATTATGTTCCTTTCAATAAAATACACAAATAAGTAACTAAATTAGACCTTTTTTTCGTTTCCTGAACAATTTTAGAAATGTCGCTTAATACATTCTTAGGGGAAGGTATCGATATGTATAAACAAAATTTGTATGAAAAGTCATGAAAAAATGTTGCAAAAGTAGTACTTTGTTTTTACTGTGGAAAAACTCTAAAATGTTTCTGGCAACATTTTATTAAAAAGTGTGAAATAAAGCAAATGGGCATTATTTCATGCGGGATTTTTTGTGGAAAATTTTGGAATATTTACAAGCAATAAAATTGTAAAATTCTTTCAAATCGCGAAAAAGACACCACATTTTAAATATCAAATTTTCCTTGTGAAATAATAAATGTTGCTCAACATTTTTCACAACTTCGAGTACTAGGCTTTAAACAAATTTTTTTTATAAATAAACAAATAGTAGTTTATATAACTTAATATACTCTATCCGGTATTCGAGAAAATAATTTTCTCCATAGAAAATATTTATATATGCAAAAATGGTATCTTATTGATATACATACATACATACATACTATTTGAGTTACAAAATAAAAGTTATAGGTAATATATATTAAGAAGAGGTTGTGTTACTCTTGTGTATCCTGACGAATTTAACACGACGGTGCATTGACTCCACCAGTTTTTAAAAGACAGACACGTCAATATTGACCCATTCAACCAATGCACAGTGGGGCAGAATCAAAATATTTTGGAAATAACCTAGTAATTTATAAACGGCTAGGCCGATTGATACAAAATTTGACACGTGCATAGCAGAGGAGTTTCTGAACTTAATATTTAAAGCTGGATACCATACATCCTCTACGGGTGGCGCTATGTGGTCTCAAATTTGGGAACCTCGCACCTGGAAATTCTTTGACAGCTTGCCATTTCTTCAGGTTTTATTCTGATTTAAAGTTAATTTAAAATTATACATGGCCTTAAAGGTCTTGTCAATACCTACAAAATGGTATCTAAATCTGCAAATAATAATGTAAAATGATTGAGTTATAAGCATTCTAAGAAATACAATTTTTGATTTTTTCGCTACCCTGGTCTAGTTTTTTCAAAATATTGGGTACAATTTTTACCAAATTTTTTTAAATTTTTTACCGTAGTTAGCAAGCCAAATTCTAAATACGTTTGCTAAGTTTGAAGATTGTATCTTCACTGAGTTAAAAACTAGACGATTTTCATTTATTTAATATTATGCTAATTACCCATAACGTCTTATAATAAAAATGCAATTTATTTGTTGGGGGAAAGAGCTTGTCCCCATACGTATTTCACTGGTTGCTCAGGCCAGATCATCAGGCCACCTTTTTCCTAATTTTAGAGAAGCCAAAAATACTCTATAAGTAATAAAATTCTACAAAACACAATGAGAATTATGCATGTTAATAGAATAATATATTTTTTATAAATTTAAAAAATCCAAAATTATTTCATTTAACGCCCAAAAAAGGACGTTAACGTATTTTTTTCATAGAAAAAATTTTTTTAAGTAATATCTAAAAATTTTACATTTTTGTGAAAGCTAACTATATGTGTGTACGCTTAAACAAATTTCATATAATATTGATCATCTTTGTAGAAGACGGAGGTCCCACAATATGACCTATTTTACATCGAAATTTTGATTTTACCCTATATATTCTGAAACGCCAAAAAGCTGTGATCGAAAAAAGAAGACTGCAGGAATAAAGCTATATATGCCCTAAATTGTTTCTGAAAATATATAATGTGCCCTAGTTCGTATGTAGACTTTATGGTCAAAAGAGTAAAAAGTCCGAATTTTGGGATTTTTGGTCCTTATTTTGAGAATTGTGGAATTTCCTTTTTCTTAATATTGCATATTTTTTGCCATTTCATTTTCCTTGTTCAACAACACATACTCAGAAAATTTTATTTGATTTGCTTAATTAATAAAAATTTTATTGCATATTTAAAGTTTTTCCTTTCCTCAACTTTGCTCGTTTTTACCATAATTTTTCGAAATTTTCAAATATCAGTAACAAATTTAAAAAAATTTTTGTAATATTTATTTTTTCTATATATATGAATATAAATGATGCAATTTCCTACCAAACAAAAAAAGATACACCTCAATATCATTTTTACGTTCAAAACTATGTGCTTTTAAATATGAATATTCCCATGTTTATCCGGCTTTTATCAGTTCATGTTATGTTATGGTGCTGTTATGGTACTGTTATGGTAACATAAACTGATAAAAGCGTAATAAATATGGGAATACTCATATTTAAAAGCACATAGTTTTAAAAGTAAAAATGATATTGAGATGAATCTTTTGGCAATCGGCCAAGCCGTTTAAAAATTACTAGGTTATTTCCAAAATATTTCGTTTCTGCCCCATTGAGCAACGTGGCATTCTTTTCTAGGTGTTTTCAGATGTCATTTAGCTGGGAAGATGCATATATTTTATCAGAAGCTAATCACCATAGATCCTCGATGGGTTTGATTTTTTTTTAATAACAATTACTAATTAATGATATAAATACTTAAATATTTAATTACAAATTACTAATTTAATTTAATATTTAATTAAATATTTAAATAAAAATTACAAATTACAAGCAATTGTAATTCGAATGTTTAGTTACAAATGACATGTTATATGTTATTGAAAAAAAAAAAAAAATTAAAAATAATTGAATGCAATTATAACTTAAAAATTCCAATTATAATTACATATAATTATAAACTGTAATTGAAATATTCCAAATCTGAATCTGTAGTTAAAATTTTTTTGCCAATGAAAAAATACCATATATTAAATATTTAATTTTCCTGTATTTTGATTTAAAAATGATGTCACCGTACTTATATTTTAATGGGGAGAGTTTTTGTACGGTGGGGACTTTAGTTAATCAGGGCTCTGTTATATATATCTGTTATATATATATATATATATATATATATATATATATATATATATATATATATATATATATATATATATATATTAAATATTTAATTAACTATATATTCTTTTATAAAATATAATTTTTATTTTCTTTTCAGGTGAGTCTTACTACTATTTATCAGACCCAAATTACCTTAAAATCAAGGTAATTTTTAGACATTATTTAATTAGTTATTTTTTGTAACTGGAATCCTCGGGTTTGTTTGTTAAGGGAACACAAAAAAAAAAATATTTTTTTAAATAAGACTATCTTTACTTTCCTTAAATAAAATATAAAAATTATTTATTTTAAGCAACAAAATATTACAGAAAAAAATTTTGCACTAATCAAGGGTTTTAATTAATTTTAAAATTACATTTCAATTAAATTATTAATTGATTCAATCTATACATATAATAAAATAGTAACTCATTGCCTGTCTGTCTGTCTTTATTACTTTGTTGTGTGCATCATGAAAAACTACTGGATGGATTTTAACAAAATATTGTGAGGAGGTACCTTAGTATCCTGATTTCGATATAGGATACTTTTTTTTCCACAAAAAATAATTATTTCCAAGAGAAAACATAGAAAAGGCAGTGAAAGTACGTATTGTATACTTTAAGGCATGATTTATTTTTGAAAGCGGTATAATTTAAACATGGTTGCGCAATCACAAAATGAATTGAAATTAATATTTTAAATATGGTTGCGCAATAGATGGCGCAATGACAAAAATATGAATTTCTTACTGCCACTGATATCAATGATCTTTCAACTTGCATCCATCATTCCAAAATATTAATATATGCCGCCTGATGTTAAGCTTTTCTTTATCTTAAATGATTTAAATCAATTCAAATGGATCTGAAAAAATTTTAACAACATGGTGCATCGTTAACTTAATGGAGTTAAATTTGAAAAAAATGTAAATACATGCTGTTACCAGAGGAAGTCCAGTACTCTGTAGATATAAAACTAATGAATATTCCCTTGAAGAAGTGAGTGAATTTACTAGATCTTGGTGTATTGCTTGCCAGTAAATTTAATTTTAATTCACACATTGCGCAAACTGTAAATAAGGCAAAAGGCATGCTTGGTTTCATTAAACGTTGGGAAAAAGAGTTTGAGTTTGATCCATATGTCACAAGGCAGTTATACTCATCACTTGTAAGACCGATTTTAGAATATGCTTCCGTTTGGGATCCACAATATGATGTACATATTAAAAAAATAGAATCTGTTCAGAAACAATTCCTTTTATTTTGCCTACGTAACCTCCCATGGAATCCTAGTCTTAATCTTCCATCTTATGAAAGTCGCTTAGAACTCATCAAACTTTCTACTCTAAAAAATAGACGAATATATACGAATATCTCCTTTATTATGAATTTAATAAACGGAAATATTGATTCTCAGTTTCTGCTCCAGAGATTAGAATTATTATTGTTCCAAATCGTCCCCTCAAGATATTATATTCCTCTTAAACTTCAATATTTTCGTACTAATTATGCCAACTTTGATCCGTTCCGAAGAATGTGTGCTGAATATAATAATAATATATGTGACCCGGTCTATGAAAAGGAAAAAGGTGGCTTATAACTCAATAACCAAATTTCGAAAAATTAGCTGTTAAAGATAAACAATGCAACAACAAAAAGTGGAAAATTTTTTTTTGAGTCATAAGCCACCTTTTCATAGGTCAGGTCACATATATGCTTCTATTGATTTTCCCATATAATCCCAAATATTATTAAAAGAATAATTAAAAATTGAAATGTTCTTAATTTATAATCAAACTTTTGTTTTAAATTGTGGTAATATTTTACTTTTTATTCTAGCCTGTAAGAAATTGTTATTCAGTGGCTAAATATATATATATATATAATATATTATATATATATATAAATAAATAGCCAAATGAATAAAATTTGTATTTGTTTCCCTTTAAAAAGCTTTACACTAATTTTTCGAATTTTCGAATTTTATATAAATTTTCGAATTTTATCTAGGGATGGGTACATTGATATAAAGTAAATACGGAAGAGTCTTAAAATTTGGTGTGGATTACTTTCAAAGCAAAATCGAACAAAATATTGTAAGGACGCACACAACGTGTGTGGGCACTAACTAGTTATATTAATTATAATAACACAACTATTAATAATTATTAATAAGTAATTAATTCAATTAATTATGTAATTAAACTTTGTTCTCAAACTTATAAAAAAGTTTAATTGGTGCAAATGTTTTTTTTGTGTTACTGGTTATATTTTTTTGTTTCTTTACTTTAGAAAACCCGTCCGTCCACAAGTTTATGTTTTCAAATACATGTCTTTATTAACTAAAGAAGTAATTAAGTGATTTATCTTTAATCATCTTAGTTAGTAAACTTTTAAACTGAACTACAAATAAGCCATTTTCTCTGTCCATTAATACAATTACACAGAGCACATATTCATACGCTTTCAAATAGCAACAACAGCAACAACAACAATAATTATAGCCTCATTATCCACATGTCTTTTTCGGCCAACAATGTGGCCGTTATGATTGTCGTTAACGTTTTCCTTAATATGTTCAGCCAAAACCGTTTAATCAGCTATTTGCTTTTCAATTTCATTTTTCACACCCACCCATTGGTTCACATTGAAAAATTCTTTTGCTTTACAGACATTAATTTCACTTCGATATTATCACTTTGCAATATTTCTATGGAAATGTTCAAGACAATTACATTTGCAATTTTTCACCACAAAAATATTTATGTGCTCCTACCGATATTTTGCACACCTCAACATTTCAACTATTGCAAGACAACACACACCTTCATCTCTATAGCCATTACTCTGGTTAATTTTTCATAACAATTGTGGCAGATACATCAACAGCAATACATATATTGTATACATTTCTGGTCCCTCAACTGCCACTACTTGTAGCAACATGAGGATGGTTGAATAGATGATCCTCTGCTACTACTGCTTCTGGTTGGAAACACATTTAACACATTTTCACACCTTCATAATCTGATACCATGTACACGAATCTATTTTAAGCTGCCATATCAGATATGGTAAATGGAATTTTAAATTACACTGGTTTTTCCTATTTTTTCTTTAAAATTAATCATCAAATTTGTAAAAAAAAAATATTCTTGCAACTTAGAGAAAATAGGAGAAATTTAGGCCTGACTTCAAAAATTTATTTGCATGTAAGTAAATACAGGGTGGCTAATGAATTTTGATACATTAAGGGAATTGCCTCAATTACCGATCGAATGGGTTGCTTTTAATCATCCAAATTTGTTGGTTTTCTTAAGTAAACTTTCTGCTTGCATTAACCCCACAAACAATTAGTTGCAGTAAGGTCAGTAGACCTCGAGGGCCATTGGAGAATTATTGGAAAATTTTCGCCGCAATTCTGTCATAACAGGCGTGGCAATGTGACAGGGTG